>CM034359.1:80149032-80489032 GCA_019925275.1 Mytilus edulis
CAAGAGTGTTTGATTTTTTATGCAGGGGTATTACTTGTGCTTCTTTTAATTTATCTGGGAAAACAGCTGATTCAAATGATTTATTTATTAGTTTAAAAATTGGATTGGATATTTCAGATTCGGATAATTTTAGTATTTTTGAAGAGATTCCATCTTTTCCTGTTGCCTTTTTGATGTTAATTCTATTGATTTGTTTTTTAAACAAACTCTGAATTCCAAGATCTGCTTATTCTTTCCGGAGGGCTTAAAAGGGGTTATTCATTTCTGCATTCTTTTGTTAAAATTCTTCAGTTCGGGTTTTTTTCTATTCATTATATTTCTGCCGATTATTCTCTATTCTTCTATTTTTATATTGTAGCACCCCATTTTTTTTATATTGTATATTTTTTGTCCTTTTTTCTACTTTCTTTCTTACTTTTCTAAGTGTAATATTGTCCAGTTATTTCCTATTCTGAAAATCAAATTTAGACGATCTTTCATAGCACCTGACATGTGGGTTCGTGTTGCTCAGTCTTTAGCTTTTTATTTAGTTTTTAGTAAGTTTTTTGTTTGTCTGTTTGTATTTTTTACCGCAAATCTTATATCTCTCGTAGACTTAGAAGTTTTGATTATTAATTTATTTGATATTGTACGTCTGTTTATGCATATCAAATATAACGTTCTCATTCTCATAACGGCGCCAAAATCACACGACTACATTGCACAGAAAAGGTAACGTCACAATGCGATCTTTTTATGCCGTCACGGAATTTGAATGTGTATATTTGTATCTGTCGGGGTTTGACCAAATCAAAGAAACTCGGTCATTGGGCCGTTGATCGGCCTTCTGATACACAAATGTTTAAAGGTAAGTTCATACATGTTCCATTGAAAAAAGGTCTTCGTAAAATTAGTTCATGTCTTACGACTTTAGAGTACAGTATTTAGTAACGATTTTGTCCGATCTGAATGAAAATTGATTTTGTCCGATTTGAATGAAAAAAATGCATTTGTATAGTAGGTTATACTTAAATTAACGAATATCTTTTTTTCTTAATAGTTTTTGTAAAATGAGTTGCCGAAAGTATTTTATTCTTATTTAGCCTGTGCGTCCGTTCGTTCGTCCGTCCGTCTGTCCCGCTTAATGTTAAAGTTTTTGGTCATAGTAGTTTTTGATGAAGTTGAAGTACATAATACTTCAAACTTAGTACACAGGTTCCCTATAATATGATTTTTCTAATTTTAATGCCAAATTAGAGTTTTGACCCAAATTTGACAGTCCACTGAACATAGAAAATGATAGTGCGATTGAGGCATCCGAGATTGACTCATTCTTGTTTACTTCATAAACTAAATCGTTCTTACCATAATCGGATTCAAAATCGTTAAAAACGGTGCATGATGGTTCAAAATTTACAGAGTAATGAACCTATACCACAGAAAAATGAAAAACCATGAAAAAATGGATTATTGAACTAAAAAAGTGTTTGGTTTTTTTTAAATGCTGGAGACCCACTTTCCTTTTTTTTTTTGCGTTAAATTACGTAAATTCATGCAAAATCGTCGTGCAGATTTTCCCGTCATACATTAAAACTGTCATACGAATGTAATGATGATAGAAATATAATTAGTCTTTATTTGCAGCAAATTGTATGCCTGTGGTAAATTTCACGCGCGTGCTTAAATTCCAAATGCTTCCTTTTTAGCGATTTCATGATTTTCAGGCGATTAATGAGCAACGTTGCGACTAGAACGCGTTAAACTTTGATACATCTGCCAATGTTAGGGTATTGCACGAGGGTCTATTTGAGGGTCCTTCATTTCTGTATTCTTTAATTTTTAAGCCATTTTTCTCCGTTCTTTACCTGTCTGGCCTGCTATTCTCTATTCTTTATTTGTGTGCCTTTTATTCGGTATTGTTTGTCTATAAAATTATTCCCGATTCTGTATACACAATTGCAGACCCTACCATATGGTCTTAAATGATCTTTTATGTTTTACGACGAGTAATTGTAAATCAAAAGTAAAACTCAAATATTTTATGTATGAAACTTTTTTTTATTTTTGTTTGTTTCAGACGATATCAAGTTCACATTTGATTTAGGTAGTGTACAATGTTTGTACACTTGTTTCTTCTTATGAATATTTGGACAATCTGCAGTTTCAAAGAAGAGGAAGGAAAGATTGACCTGAATCAGCTTGTTAGTAAGTGTTAGCTTGGTTAGGTATACAAAACACTTAAAGATATATAAACAAGAACGGCCTTAAGGTTGCTCGGGACTATTCGAACTTTCAATCAGAAGTGCCGTATTTTTTGTTATTTTATTCTTTACATAAAGTGAATCAAATTGGTCGAAAAAAAATAGGGGGTCACAGACCATTTAAGCTCAAAATTTTACTTTTAAACAGGTATGTATAAGGGACCATTTTTCAATGAAATGATAGGGAAAATAGAGGTGTTGACATATTTTTATCAGAATATCAAAAAAACGTTCTATGACAATTGGTCCAAAACTGTAATATAAAAAGCTGAAATATAGCTTCAAAGAATGAGCAAATAAAAAACATAGGTCACCGATAAAGAAAAAAAATATATTTTGCCTTAAAACCCAAATTTTGGCGGGAAAATGGTGAAAATAGATGAAATGTCATTATGAGCCGTTAACAGATACACATTATAACGAAAATATTCTTTTCTTGACATAACTACATTGATTTAACATATATAATCAATAAAAATATTTTAAAAAAATAATATCTAATTTACGACAAATACTTTTTGTGTGCATTGTAATTCATGCGTGAAATTATGTGCAGTCGAATAGTCCCGATCCACCTTAATAGACAACTTTCGAGTCCGATGCATTTCCGTCAAAAACTCTGGTTTTAGTAAACGTCATTTGTGCGTTTAGGGGCGTCGTCACTTCCATTCCAATGTTGAGCGAGTGGTTGGAAAACTATAATTCTATATTGTACGAATTATACGACAAATTGAATTCTCAAAATTGACAATCAGCATTGATGTCATTAGGGAATTGTCATTAAGTACCTACAGAACAACCATTATTTCTAGTTTATCCTGCACAATGACGATCACCAAGACGCTTGATGAACGTAAACAGTGCAGGGATACAGGCGACCCCCTCTATCTGGTAAATGACGTCATAAAGGCGCGTATAATTGACGAGTTTTTTCCCGGTGACGGATGAACTCGAAAGTGGTCTATTGGCACCTCTAGTTCTGGGATGGCAAGATAACAATGTTTCAGGGAGTTATATTTCAGAAAATAAAAGAGACAAATGCATTATTTTGTTCGATTTTCGGTTCAACGAGACAAAGCTGTGTGCAAAACTTTGTGACAGAGCCCATTTACTCGACCTATATTCAATTTTGCATGGGGAAACTTTATACAACTTTACAGCAAAACAGACGATTTTGCGATTTCCTATTTGTAACGTTCCTTTTGAACCGAGGAAGAAAGTGTGTTTATTTCTTTTCTTGTTCGCTTTGCTTGTATTTGTAGTGACGTTTTAAATTTTAATGAATATAATCTGTATAAAAGATATATCACATCCTGCTTTTTGAAACTAATGTTGTTAATAGAGCGCAAAAGCTTTGAAACGATCTAAATAAATAAATTATTAAAATGTATCCGTTGAATAATCTTATTCTGAGAGGCAACCAATTTAAAACTTTTTGAAAGAATAATGTCTCTTCGGAACAAAAACCTACAACATGGCAAGCAATATTTATCTCTATAGGTATAAAAAAAAAAAATGTTTTCATAAGGGATTTTTAGTGATGTATTTGAGGAATTTTATACTTAAACCATGACAATTCTTCCCCAGGTGTTTTAAAAATACTGAAGACAGATTTGGAACAGCTGAAAAAGAATTTTACTGGCCTTAGTACAACAGTTGCAGAATTAAAAAAGGAAAACGCTCAACTTAAAACTACATGTAAATGTGGTGCAACAACTACAAATGCAAGTAATGTTGATGCTAAGAAACCTGCTCCTAATATCAGTTCAACGAAGCCTACACCTAAAAATGCAAGCACTGTTAGTCCGAAAAAACCAGTGGTGCCTGCAGCTGCTAGTAAGTGAATATCATTTTTTGTAAAAGAGATACAAGGAAGATTTTAATTTAGATTTCATGACTGATAATGAAAAATACAAATGCTCTATTAAGAAGATATATATAGATGTTTCTTAGACATAGATAAGCAAACAAATACATAAACAGTATCATACTATGATAACAAATCACTTTCTTGTCCCCTTACCTTATACGAATATTTCCAATACATTCACTTTGATTTACTACACACGTCAACGAAGAGATACAAAATACCGATGCCTTTTATGTGGATCCGACAGGGTTTTTTTCCATGAAAGTCACAATGGTAAGCTCGAGAGAATTAAATGTTATTTTATTTTACTGTTTTTGTTTTACTAGTATGTTCAACAATAAGTTGAAAATACAAATAACGTATACTCAATAAAGTTAATATCGTTGTTCTACACTCGTGCAGAAACACGGAGTATCGTATTATAACCAGTTTATGACTCTTGGAAATTTTTACAATATTCATAAAACAATCCAACGAGGTTTGAATGAATTCAAATTCTAAAGAGTGTTACAAATAATGGGACAGAAATCGAAACAACTTCACACATTGCACATAAAAACTAAACTATTGTCGCGTCACTTGTATATATACATGTTGTTAACTTCGAGTCTGGTTTTATAATAATTGTCTTCTCTTTTTAACAGCCACTGAAGCACCAGCACAAGTAAGCAAAGTGGTAGGATTCACTGCCGCACTAACTAAGATAATAAGTCTCGGTGAGCACCAACCTGTAGAATATGATAAAGTTCTTACAAATGAAGGAAAGGCTTTTGATAAACGACATGGACATTTTATAGCGCCGGTTAAAGGACTTTATATCCTGTCAGCAACAATTATAAATATTGAAAAGAAGGAAATGCACATGGAGATGGTAAAAAACGGAGTTCAACTCGTCGCTTTCTACGCAGATCCGGATGATTATTCCATGGGAAGCCAAACAGTTGTAGTAACACTTCAAGCCAACGATATGGTATGGATGAGACATTGTCGTAAAAAGAAAGCCTCGTCTATCTATGGGAAACCAGATCAACCAATCAACACTTTCTCCGGTGCTTTACTTATACAGTTACATTAGTAAAATAAACATTAACAGTAGTTTCATTGAATATTTTATTTGCAAAAGCATATAGAACATGCTATGGCAATACATAATACATACATAAGTTGATCACGTCACTAAATAGATTATATATTATTGAAAGTCATTTTTATTCATAAATATATAAAGAAATATGTGGTATGATTGCCAATGAGACAACTCTTCAACAGACCAAATTACACAGAAATTAACAACTAGGTCACTGTACGGCCTTCAACAATTAGCAAAGCCCCTAATTCATCGTCAGCAATAAAAGGCCCCGAAATCACAGAAGTAAACAATTCATTCAAATGAGAAAAATAACGGCCCAATTAATCTTCATGAACGAAAAACAAATATGTAACAAAATAACAAACGACAAATATTGAATTACTGGCTTGGGACAGGCACGGCCATACGGAATATGGGGGGAGGGGGGGGGGGCGGGGGGATCATTATCAATCAGCACACATTCAATGATCTTCAATGGATTATCTAAAGAATCAATAAGATTAAATACCAGAATCATTTTTTAAATATCCGGGCACGGTTAACAACATCTTCGTAAAATGAGGATGTGCTCAACCAAACTTCAAAACCAAATATTTAGAATCGACGGAAGAACTTAGTAACAGTAACTTTAAAGTAATTTGTGGTAACGAAAGCCCTGACTTTATAACTTACCAGTAATACATAGATTACTTATCTTACGTTAAAATCTAAAACGTCACAATAGACACGGACAGGGCGAACGATTTGTGAAATATAAACACCGTAGATGGTGCGAAAGGAACATCACCATCCAAATAAAAATAAGATTAACAATATTATGATTGTTGACTTTATAGCTCTATGTGAAGCGGACGGACTTGAATGTAGACGAATTTAAATTTCGTTCTTAAGAACGTCCGTCTAGTATTTACGGCATACCACCACATTGTTGGCTGCTTTGTCGGCCGGTACAAATATAAAACTAATATACTAGAGCCACTAGACTGAGTACAATACTTGTATTGCCCAGACTGTGGGGGTCTTATAGCTTGAATATAATATGACACCTGACTGTGGGGGTCTAATAGCTTGATTTATAATACGATATATATTTGTCCAGTCTATGGGTGATTAAGGGCATACGATACAGTTACAGGGGAGGTAATGACGTTGCTAACGTAAAATGTTATTTTTGCGACGTCAAACTATGACATATCGGGAAAAGATGCATTTTTCGACTGATTTTTCTCATTCAAACTGATTTAATTTGAAAACGAGTGCATGGACCCCTATTTTTTAAAACGGCAATTTGTGTCATTTTGCAAGGAGATTATGTGACCCAAATTTTATAAAACTGTAAATAGCGCAATTTTTTTAATTTTGATAAACATGCAGCAAAACATAACGTTTTTTTCCTCTATTCATGAACATTTGATAAATATGAGTTACTTCTGAATAAAATTTTTTTTAATGATACTCATAAAAAACAGAAATTACCGATTATTTAACAAAAAACAATTTGTGTTTATCTTTTAAAACAAAAAAGTTATGTTGTTCTTTCGAAAAAGAAAATACGGACACAAAGTTGAATTTTGAGCAAATATACAAAATTTCGACCTCATTTTACTCAAAAAGTAACACATGAACATGATGAAGGTATATTTTTTATAACATATTTGATTTAATCAGGTAAAAAATAGCCTATATGCAAATTTTCATCAACTTCTAAATACAGGTTCAAAACTGTATCGTATGCCCTTAAGAGCTGGATACAATTAGGAGATAACTGTATTGTATTTAAAGCTCCGACGGCATCAATTGGGGATTTGATGGTCGCAAATTAAGTTTACTGGCGACGCTTTAGCGGAGACAGTAAACGGGTATTTGCGACCATCAAATCCCCAATTCATGAATTGATGCCGTCGGAGCTTAAAATACAATATTGTTATCTCCATTCTAATGAAACTGACAGAAAACAACGTTAAAACATGTATTTAAAATCTGTCATATGCCGTCTGCGCTTGCGCGTACGTCCCATAGCATCAATTGTCAATTGATGCCATGTAAGAAAGTGACGTTATCCAATCAAAATGAACGTTACAAACGTTGTTGCATTAGAATGCAAGCTGTTCGATGTGAGTCAATGATCTGAGTTTAAGACCGTACTTTGACCTATAGTGGTTTATTTTTACAAATTGTGAGTTGGATGGACTGAGTTGTCACATTGGCACTCATACCACATCTTCTTTTATCTATATTTAATATTTGTCATTAAATTGAGAATGGTAATGAGGAATATGTCAAAGATAAATAAAACTAACCAACCAAAGAGCAGAAAACAGCCCAAGGCCACCAATAGGTCATCAACACAGCGAGAAAATCTCCTACCAATAGGCCACATTTACCTTTATAAATATAGGAAAAAACATTCTGAGACGAGTGCCTGTGCCGTAGGCGTGTTTAGGATTTCGACTAACGAAAATATGTACTAGTTCAGCAAAAAATGGACGTCATACTAAAATTTTAGTCTGAGATGCATATAACTTTTATTAGTTCTTAGTGGCTATGAACTAACTATGATCAACTATCAGTAACCATGGTAACCGTGAGTACTTTCAGGTCTGTACTTAGTGTCTTTTTTTGTTGCGGAGGATGCATAAGTACCCTGCAAAGTCCGGTCTGTGTTGGTGTTGGATGTAATTCTGCTTTGTATCGATCTGATGAGTTAAGTTAATTCTTTTCAGATGAATTTTAAAGTTTGTTTTGTTTACTTTGTAAATAAATCCGACCGTTAGTTTCTCGTTTGAATTGTTCTAAATTTGTCATTGTTGTGGTCCTTTTACAGTTGACTATATGACATGGGTTTTGCTTATTGTTCAAGGTTTCAGTTACTGATAGTTGTTTTAATTACTATCTCATTTGGTATCTTGATGAGATTTGCCTTATTGGTAATCATACCAAATCTTCTAACTTTTATATTCTATATTTAAGTTCAGAGCATGAATAGGCTATGGTATCTGCCTAGATTTTGAGTGTTGTAGAGCTTGACCAATGCTTTATAACTGATCACACTTTAAGTATTGTAGAACTTGACACATGCTGGTACTAATCTTGTCTGGACTTTTTTGTGTTGTCGAGCTTGGCATATGATACGATACGTGCATACAATTTGTTTGTTGTAAACCTTGACATATGCTTTGATACTTGCCTAGACTGTGTTAATTGTAGAGCTTGACATATGCTTCGATACTTGCCTACACTTTGTGTTGTAAAGCTTGACATATGCTTTGATACCTGCCCAACCTATGTATAGAAGAGCTTGACATATTCTATGATACCTGCCCACACTTTAGGTGTTGTAGAGCTTGAAATATGCTATGATACCTGACGCACTTAAGGTATTGTAGAGTTTGACATATGATATGATACCTGCCTACACTTTAAAGTATTGTAGAGGTTGACATATGCTATGATACATGCCCACATTTTAGGTGTTGTACAGTTTGACATATGCTATGATACCTGACGCGCTTAAGGTATTGTAGAGTTTGATATATGTTTGAGACCTGCCAACACTTTAGGTATTGTAAAGCTTGACATATGCTATGATACCTGCCAACACTTTAGATATTGTAGAGCTTGACATATGCTATGATACCTGCCTACACTTTAGGTATTGTAGATCTTGACATATGCTATGATACCTGCCCACACTTTAGGTATTGTAGATCTTGACATATGCTATGATACCTGCCAACACTTTAGGTATTGTAGAGCTTGACATATTCTATGAAACCTGACGCACTTAAGTTGTTGTAGACCTTGACATATGCAATGAAACCTACCATCACTTCAGATGTTGTAGAGTTTGACATATGATATGAGACCTGCTAACACTTTAGGTATTGTAGAGCTTGACATATTCTATGATACCTGCCCACACGTTAGATGTTGTTGAACTTGACATATGCTGATACCTGTCCACACTTTAGGTATTGTAGAGCTCGACATATTCTATGATACCTTCCCACCCTTTAGGTAATTTAGAACTTGACATATGCTATGATACCTGCCAACACTTTAGGTATTGTAGATCTTGACATATGCTATGAAACCTGCCAACACTTTAGGTAATTTAGAACTTGACATATGCTATGATACCTGCCAACACTTTAGGTATTGTAGATCTTGACATATGCTATGATACCTTCCCACCCTTTAGGTAATTTAGAACTTGACATATTCTATGATACCTGCCAACACTTTAGGTATTGTAGATCTTGACATATGCTATGATACTTCATATGTTAAACTCACCTTGGCTTTAGTATAGATCTTGACATATGCTATGATAGCTGCCCCCAATTGAGGTACATTGTACTAGTATTGAATTGTTGAGGTATATTATGGAACCTGCCCACACTTTGGGTTTTGTAGAGCTTAACATATGCTATGTGTTTTCTGCCCACATGTTATTATTGTAGTGCTTGACATATGCTACGATACTTGTATATACTTTGTGTGTTGTAGACCTTGACATATACCTTCATACTTGTCTAGACTTAGTCAAGAAATTTAAAATGTTATGATACTTGCCTAGACTTTAGTAAAGAGTTTGACATCCTGTGATATTTGCCTACGCTTAGTTTAGAGTGTGCCATATGCTATATATAAACTTCACCATTGAATGTCTAACTCTTTGGCTTGCATGTCAAGAGAAGACTGTAAATTCTAAGGTAGTAGATTGAAACCCTGTTTTTGGTGGTGTGTGTCAAACTCGTCCTTATTGATAATGACAAGGATTGTTAGTTTCACCACTGTAGGTTGGTAATTCTCTCTGGTTTCCTCCACCAATAAAAAATGGTTACCACGCTCTAGTTAATTTAGCTGAAAGTGGTGTGAAACACCAACCAACCAACAAGCACCTATCCTGCTGCAATTTTTCGCCATAATAAAAACTTTGTAAAAAAGTTTCTTAATTTGCAGATTATTTGTTCGTTTGTTGGTTGGTTGGTTGGTGTTTAACACCACTTTCAGCTATTGTTCATATCTTGTCTTATTTACTGTAAGTAGCTTTTCCTAAAATGGTAGTAATTAATCTTGCATCTAATTGTGTTCATTGTTCATCAACAGCAAGAAATACTGCTAGCAAAATTTTCTGAATTTACAGTAAATATTACAAGATATCAACCTAATATTTAATTTGTAAATCATAACAAATGGATGATATAATTCATCAATTTATTTAATAATAAAAGCATAACAGAATAAATTAAAAACCAATTCTTCAGAGAACAATTGAAGGTCTTTCCACCTCGATAATAATAATGAAATTTAGAAAAAAAAACTTAGAAAGGGTCACTCCTTGTTGATGTTATTTGGTACCTCAACTGATATAGAAAAAATAAGATTAATAGGTATATACAGAAGATTTAAATGTTTTATAATGAACAAAAATAAATTTAAAGCAAAGGACAAAATCTAGAACGTCAAGTTGACCTTTGACCTTGACCTGAATTTCAAGGTCATAGGTCAGTCATCTCAAATCAAAAGACCCCAGGTCAATCACTTGTATGGTTGTAGAGAAATATCGATTTCAAAAACAAAAGGGGAGAAAACTCCTAAAAGGGTTGACCAAAACACTTCGACTTAAATGGGTTGAAGTTGCCCCTTGTTGTAAACATTAATTAGGCAAACGCATCGTATCATTAACTGTTACAGTTTCTTTTGAATAACGATAACAAGCAAAATTCAAAATGTTTAACATGACCTTGACCTTTGACCTTGACCTCAATTTCAAGGTCATGGGTCAGTGAACTCAAATTAGAAGGTCCGAGGTCAATCACTTGTATGGTTGTGGAGAAATAACGATTTCAAATGCATAAGGGGAGAAAACTCCTATAAGGGTTAACCAAAACACTTCGACTGAATAAGTTGAAGTTGCGCCTTATTGTAAACAGTGATTTTGCAAACATATCATATCATCAACTGTTACAGTTTCTTTTGAATAACGATAACAAGCAAAATTCAAAATTTATAACATGACCTTGACCTTTGACCTTGACCTCAATTTCCTTTATATGGACCAAGGACTGCATATCAAAAGACTGTAGGCCTCTACAACTTATACTGTATGAATAAACCCAACATATCGTTTATTTTAAATTTTCAAAGGGAAATAACTCCCATAAGATGTCTTCTGATCACCCCAGTCTAAGTAAAACAAATCATTCTTAAGAGTAGACGAACAATTTGGTGAAAACAGTTTGTAAAAATCTTATACGGTTTTTGAGATATAGCGATAACAAGAAAAAGGGGACGTGGGGAGATAACTCCTATAGGAATAAGTGTTCGGTTACACAGGGTGAGTTTTGAAACCTCCATTACTGAACAACATCATTGGCCAAACATCCATTCGATATGTTGTAAAACAAAAAAGCATCTCAGACGGCAGAAGAAAAAAAAAAAAAAAAAAAAAAAAAAAAAAAAAATAATCAGAAGAAAAACAAAAGGTCTTTCCACGAAAAGTGGAAAGACCTAATAATACAAATCAACAGACTATCATATAATTTTACAGCATAAATTTTAAAGACTCCATTGTTATTTATCTATTTACTGCGGGTTGTCTGTTAATAATATTTTTTATCATTAGTAATTTGTAACATTTGATTAATTTCATCAGTAGTCAAATCATACAATGGTGGTATAGCATCTTCAGGAATATCCTCTGAAGGTCTTAGTCTGGAGTAGGAATCTATAAATAGATTAAAACAAAAGTTCAACATTACTGGAACAAAATTATGTTTCACTTATCAAATTACAACATCTATTTAAAGAAAGATTCTATGTCTCTAAAAGAATAGAAATGGGAAATATGTCAGAGACAACCAAAACCAAGCAAAAAGCAGAAAACATGTTTTTTTTTTATTTAACAAGAACCTTACACACCTTATCCAGCTGGACATTTAGTGTTACTCATGTTTATCCATTCGTAGTTCAGAAATCCAATATTTGCCAGAACTTTTTTTTATGCCTTCAGATTTTACGCTGATGATTGGTTTATTAGTGTTTGATAAAAGATCTTATTAGAATGTCATTCAGGAGTTGGTTTTGAAAAAAAACTTACGACTAAGATTTATTGTAAGTATACTGGATTGTTCATGACTTGCAATCAATCTTAATCGTAAGTTTTTTTTTGTGAAATTGACTCCAGACTCATTCAATATAATCTTCATTATTTCATTTTTGCTACATAAAAAAAACAAGGAACAAGACACCAAGTTGAATATCAGGGACAATATGTCAAAGAAATGCAGACAACATCATGAACACAAGTAAAAACAATCAAAGTGCTTGTAAGCACTTAATTTATCAGTGGGAAGGCATTGTATAAAGCATTGGTAGTTTATTCACCTACAATTATGGACAAAGGAAAGATAACTTTTATTTTACAGATTACTTTAACTTAATGACACCAATGATATTTTTAGAACAGATATTAGATTCCTGAACCTTGCACAAGTTATGTAATTGTCCTGACAAGTATACCATAATTTTGTAACTTAGAAGCTGAGCATATATTTCATTGATTAATTTCTGGAAATTTTCATGGATAGGATGTTTATATGATCAATGCACTATATTTTGTATTTACATCTCAAAAGTAGTGATAAACCATGGAAGATTTAAATATCAAGCCAGTAACATAGGATTTTGATTGCATTTCATACATTTCTTACCACAAAACTAGAAAATGACAAACCAGTCCACAGAAAATTAAGAATTTAGTTACATGGCCCCAGAAAAGAATGGGTTAATCAAGCCTTGCGGTCATAAAACTTTTTTGAACGCAGACTCAAGAATCAACCAATCAAAATACTGGATTTTGTGTTTCGAGGATGATTTTTGTGCTCTGAGTACTGAGCAAAGTTTTATGACTCTAGATGCTCTAGAAGGACAAGCAAGTGTCAGAAACTGTTGGATGCCTTACTTATGTATTTGTTTGTTCCTGTCCTTAGTCAGGAACCTGATGTTCAGCAGTTGTCGTTTGTCAATGTGGTTCATAAGTGTTTCTCATTATTTATACAGATAAGACCATTTGTTTTCCACTTTGAATGGTTTGACAAGTCATTTTTGGGACCCTTTATAGGTTGCTGTTCAGTGTGAGCCAAGGCTACGTGTTGAAGCCCGTACTTTGACCTATAATGTTTTTCTGTTACAAATTATGACTTGGATAGAGAGTTGTCTTATAATATATTGGCAACTCATATCTATATGATGTTTATTAGTAATGGAACACAAGCATATTTACTAATTTACATACCTGTAGTGACACTATGTGATGATAATGATGGGGTCTGTATTAAAATTAGTCCCATGTAAAATGGAAAGGCTAATAAAAATGTAACACAGGCAAAGGTTGGCAGTGCTATAGCCCAATATCTGAAAAACATATAGAAGATAGATAATAATAATGTACAGCAAGCAAATACTGTCAAAGACATTGCCTAGAACTCATATAGAAAATGACAAAAAAGGTTTGTACATTTCAACAAAATTTACTACTTTGCTGTTTGAAATCTACTTAATATTTGATAGATTATGTTAAATTTCAATATGTGGTCATTTAGCATATATATGTAATGGACATTTAGCCATTGCTAAAGAAAGTATCACTACATGTGTATGTTGATCTCTAAACTACTCATTTTTTTGTTTCCATACGGTTGCTTTCTCATTGACGTTTACTAGAATCTCTAGTCTCTTTCAAAGATACTAGACTTATACTTTGATATGTCAGACACAAATTTTTCTATAAAAGACTCATCAGAGGTGCTCAAATCAAATATAATATTTCACAGATAAAAAAGAATTTAATGACCAAAAAAAAATTCTGAAAAGGTTCTGCCAAATACAGCTAAGGCAATATAGCTACATATAAGTACAGAATGTTCTTACTTCTGTGGTAGATAAGTTAATCCTATTGCATATAACCACTCATCTGGAACATAGGCCCATATCACATAAGTAACTACAAAATAAAAACAATCATTATTTTTTTCATTGTGATAACATGGTTAACTCTACATGCTTAGTATTGGACAGATAGGATTACAGCTGTAGCCTACATTTTTTCAAACATCTTCACAAATGTATAATTGTATACTTCATTTTTTCAATCATCCCATGAAGTATTGTTTATCATACTTCCCTGTGTCTATATTCCCCTGCTCAGTCACTCTTTTTTTTGTATTTGTGTATTTTGCATAATAGAAACTTGTGTTTTCTTGCAAAACAGAAGATGACTTGATAAGATATAAATATTTCTGCTTAACATAAATATAGAAAATATTATGTTGACAACTGAATGTTGTCAGTCTTTTTAGTGTTGTCAGGTTGCTGTATCAAAGATGAATTTTCCCACATCTTTATCTATTTATAATACATGTATATCCCTGTACATGATAAGATGGTACTTTATCTATTTATAATATATCCCTGTACATGATAAGATGGTACTTACAAAAGATAACATATGACAAGAGGTAAAGTACAAAACCATAAATAGCTCTCTCAGGTGTTGGTGATGGCGAATGTTCAGGCATTGTCAAATCTGCACAACAATTAACGTCTTCATTTCATATCTAAAAGTCTCTCTGAAAGTAAAATAAAATATGCAACTTCTCTTCAATTATAGTTTAATTATCATGTTTTGCATATTTTGTACTATTCAATCTTTTATAAGACTCTTAAACCAAAATTTATCAAAAAGAAAGTAAACATGGTCCATGTGGTAAAAGATTATGTGACAAATTAAGGGGCTTTCAAAAAAAAAGATTACTTTCCTTTAAACATTTGAAATCTCTTGTATGATCGATACTATATATGTCATGTTTTTATGTCAGATAATGTATTGGGTTAAGGTTGTTCTTACTACTCAAGATCATCATGATCATAGCAGTATGTGCTATGTATAAAAAATAATGTCCAAAAATGTAACCAAACATTTTAGTTTTTTCCATTAACCTGTGGTGATCCTGTGGTAGTTTTGTAAATTTGAATGTCTCTGGATTTCAGAAGAATGATAGAAAATAGATTTGCAATGACTTAATTTTTTACCATGTTGTCACACTTTGTCATCATTTTTTTTATAAATAGCCCAAAGTGATGAATCCGTTCTGCATTTCATAAACATATAAAAATGCAGCTAATTTACCAAAAGAAAAATAGCCCTATCTTAATTTACTGAGAAGATACAAGTCTATGAAATTTGGAAAAATTGACAATTTTTAAGCCTGACTAACTTTTTAAAATCACATATTAAAAGTATAGTTCTTTGGAAGTTGTTCCATTTTCTATAAATTTGTGCCCCCATTCTGAGAAAATTTGGTTTTTAGCACTTTCAAATTCATGAAATTAATTATTGCTCAAATGAGGGACTGTTACCCATTTGGTAAATAATTCCCCATTAGACAAATGTTAGACAGGTTTTCCCCAACCTGTTATATTTTTAAATGTTATTTGTATCATCTGGTTATTTCCTGGTCTTTTTAGAAATTTTAATAACTACATACATGATATAATTATATATATAAGTGTTAAAGTGTTGTTTTCTTATAATTTTTATATTGTCTCTTAATTTATGTCTTATCTTATATATTTGTATGTTATGTGATCAAGGCTCTGTATAGGGCCCTTTAATTGGAAAATGAAATATTATTATTCTGTATCAACCATTTGTCAATAGGGGCCTCATCAACTTTTAATATAAGGAAGATAAACCAGGAGCTCGAAGGATTGGCCGGAGGAAATGGAATAGGCATGCTAATGCAAGCACCTTGGCTGATTGGTTTTGGGTCAGCAAAAGTCACAAAATTAGACATTACACCCATGAACCTATAAAAAGGGTGAACTTGAATAGGTCTATTAGATTTAGTGGTAGCTAATAGTAATATCTGTATTCAGATTTGTTTTAATGAAATCATCGCAATATTATAGCACTGCATACAACATGTACAATTCACTATCTAACATAGTTGTCAAACATAAGAATACAAGGGGAAAGCATGTGGACTTTTTTTATAAATAAAATGTTCATATTAGCCAAGAAACAACCACACAACATCCCACATACTGATAAAAGGGTACAGAATCTTTTAACAATATTATTATTTCTGATGTAGAAAGTACTGCAACACAATAATCAAAACAAAACATTAAACAAAAATCCACTTCACAGAAAACTTAGGGTCAATCGACACAAACCAAATGAATCCAAATAAGAGCTGATTTGAAAGCTGAAAAACATTTTTTGTATGCTTACAAATTAGTTATATGTCTAAAAATTTAGGCAAACCCAAAGACGGAAAAACAAAAACGGAAAGGGTAGTTTCTTTTTTTTCAGTCAGTTTAAAATTTGAAGCTTTGTATTTTGTTGCTGATTTCAAATAAAATATAAATAATCTTAGTATAAAAACATGTAAATAATTACGAAAATAAAATATTTATGTTCATTAGTTTCTGTAAATCGTTTTACGGAAGACAGTAGGCGTCGTGCCCGGAAACAGTTTTGGGCTTTAGTGAGCGACATTTTTGTTTACATCATGGCGGTTGTTTCTGCAGCAAGACAGTGGAAAGACTTGTTTGAGAAAAATGTCCACCTCCCACCTGCTTTCGATCGTGTTCACACAGCGCATGATATATCTACACCATTTTGCATTGGACTGAAATCTATAGAAGGGCTTTCGCAGCGAGTAAGTATACCGAAACGCACTGTTGTTATTCAGATATTTCACGTCCGAGCACGTCTTCAGAAAATACTATTGGAGTATATAGGAAAATGTCCACATTGATATTTTGAAATTGATGCTTAATCTGATACGAACACTTGTATAACGTATATACTATACCTGGTCTAATGTCATATACAGAAAGTCTCTGTTAAATATGCATCTGAATTATTTTAAACCCAAGACCAAAGGGAGACAACTCTAGCATGCTTACATTTAGACTCCCTGATTTAAACTGTATTTCGTTTGTATACATTCTTTATATTATATGTAGATAAACTTGGTGGCAAAAGAGAAATAATTATATTATAGTAATTTGTATTACTAGTGACACATACATTCTGGATTGTCATACTTTCAATGTCTTTCAGTACTGATATATATATGAAGATGATAAAAGCGGGTTGTAATAGGCTATCAGTCTCAGTGTTCCATTTAGCATGAAATGGAGGGGCGCCACACCCCGCCCCTGAAATTTTGCGCTCCTCTGTGCCCTTTTGAAAAAAAATAAGCGATCTTTTTTCTCATATTGTCACCATTTTGTTGAGTTATTTACACACTCACTTCATCATGTTCATTAAGACAACAGATTAAAATTGTTGACATTTGTTACCTGTATATAATCACCCATTTGGTTAGTTACTTAATCAGATGAAATTTACTACCCTGTGTAATCTCTTTGCCCCGAAGCACCAAACATCCAAGTTAAATTAATTTATTTTTAACACCTGACGATGCAAGATAGAATTTATAAAATAAATGTGAACGATGTTCATTTCTATTGTATTTGTTATTTAAATAACAATCATTAAAAAAGCATCATTCCAAAATAGTAAATGTAAAAAATCGTCAAACACAAAAATGACAAAAGAAAATACCAACTCAAAAATGACAAGAAGAAAATATCAAAGACTTGCCAGTCTGTTACATCTTTTTTCAAGAATGATGACCATAAAATTTTAAAAAATAATTTAATTCTTTACCTTTATGAAAAATCGAGAAGAAGAAAGGTTTCTATCAGATACCGCAATTGTCCTTCTATTGTTAATTCCGCCGATTACGGAGCACTCGAAAGTCCGATTTTTATATAATTTTTCTTAAATTGTTTTGACTAACTTTGATATTGATATATATACGCTCAACATGAAATATACGGTGATGCTTGTTGAATTGATAATAAACTTTCAAAGTTGAATTAATTTATTATTGTGCCGAATATGGAGCTCTTGGAAGTCCGATTTTTGTATCAATTTTCTTATTGACATCCGTTTTGACAAACTTATTGACCATAAAATGTAAATCAATAATTTAATTCTTTACCTTTATGAAAAATCGAGAAGAAGAAAGGTTTCTATCAGATATCGCAATTGTCCTTCTATTGTAAATTCCGCCGATTACGGAGCACTCGAAAGTCTGATTTTTATATAATTTTTCTTTAATTGTTTTGACTAACTTTAATATTGATATATACGCTCAATATGAAATATATTCGAGATGCTTGTTGAATTGATAATAAACTTTGAAGTTGAATTAACAAACTTATTTGTTGAATTAAGCTATTTCTCAAGATCGAAATAAAGACAATTGTCTCATTGGCCTCTTATTTAGATACACAACCAAACCTACACAATTTTCAATGTAAAGTTAGATTTTGACACTTAAGTGAGAGAGTGGACTTTCTCAATGGATTACATGTAATTGTAAATATAACAGTTAGATTTAAGGATGCTGACACAATCGATCAGTTGGCCATTTTAGACCTTACAGGAACAGACAACATTGAAACAATGTATGATTATACAGAGATAGAAGCTCTGGCAAATACATTTGACATGGACCCTGAAACTCTCCTTATTCAATGGCAGGACTTTATAGCTCTTGTGTCATCAGCAGAACTTACAGATCGTTCCTTACCTGCTGTATTATTTGGGGTGAATGTAAAAATGAAGGGATAACAAGAATTTTAAAACTCCAAAAAAGGGCAGCAAGATTAATTCTAGATGCAGATCCTTTATCCCCCTCAGCCCCCTTATTTAAAAAACTTGGGTGGATGACAGTTGACAATAGAATAAAATACCACAAATATTTACTTCTATATAAATGTATGCATATGGAAGCACCAATGTACCTACAATGTAGTTCAAAAGTTAAAACTGAAATCAGATAATAATCCTTACTCCTTAAGAGGCGTCACTCAAGGTAATCTGATAGTTCCTAAGCCAAAAGCTGAACTATTTAAGAAATCCTTTGCTTATTCTGGATCAGTATTATGGAATGGACTACCACACACAATGCGTAAAGCTCAAAACACTTTTACTTTTAAGCAAAGTATCAAGAAGTACCTAACACAACCCTGATAAGAAATGTTTGCTACAATGTATTTGTATATTTTTTATTTTTTATTTTCATTTGATTTTTTGACTACATGTATACATCTTAAATAGCATTATATCTTAATATGTTAATAACAATACATTGAACTACATGAGTGTAAATTAACTATGTGTAAATTAACTATGTGTAAATATCTGTTTTGATTGTATTGTAATTTGTATGTGAGGGCCTCAGGGAAGATTAGTTTATTGTAACTAACTGAGTTTACCCTCTTTAAATAAAGAATTTATTATTATACCTAGTCTGCTAGAGCTATTTCATTCACCTTGTCATAAGGATAAAAACCTATTATCTTTATGTACCCTCTTGTTGCAAAACTATTCAGTGTTGCAATAATACAACCACTCAGTACAGCAGAGGTGGAGAGAATATTCTCTCAGGTCAAATTGATAAAGACAAGTCACAGGGCAAACTTGAAAACACAGACATTAACAAAAATATTAATAACTGTAAAATTAAACTGTGATGAAACTAAATTTGAAAAAAATCTTGATTAATGTGTGACAACCTTCTTTTAAAAGAAAAACAAAAGACTTGTCAATTTTGTTTAATATTTATTTGCATTTGAAATCTTCTTTGAAAAAATCTGTAGTTCTGAAAGAAAAATGAATATAGTAATGACTATTAGTGCTCTCAGTTTGATTTTAATTAACTTATTATACATGTATGTTCTAAATAAATGATTTTTAAGCTTGTACTTTTAAAAATTCATCTTTCAAGTTGATATGCATTTATTACCTGAGAGTCTGAGACATTAACATTATAAAAAAATCTTGAATTTTTTTAAAACATTTTTCAATAAGATCAGAATAGTGTAAAAAAATTAACATTACAGATATTACCAAGTCCATATATCATGTACATGGGTATGGCAACGTTAAACAGTATTATTTATACACGCAAGTGGATAGTTGGGGCTGGTTTGTATCCAGACTGATATTGTAATTTAACATGTTTAATATGTTAAATTTAAAATAAAGGATTCAATGCAAGTACAAATTTAAAGTAAAAATCCATTAATTTTCAGAAACTATTAATGTAGTTATATGTGTAAAAAAAATGGCAGATTCCTATACATGAGTAACAATGAATCCCTCTGCTCAATTGAGTAAGAACTTAGCCAAATGGAACAATTTTACACGTATATTGACTTTTACTGTAAAACATTCAAAACTCTTGCAATTAACATACATGTACAATGTACCATGACGTTTTTTTATTTGACCCTCATTTATCCAAGCATATTTCTTGAAATCTTTTTTTGCCTGGTGGTCCTTCCTCACTATCATTTCTAAATGCATATTACCAAAATTGTGTTAGTCCTTCGCAAAAAAATGTGGTGGTAAAATCCCTAGGACCACCACTCATAGAGAACTCTGTACAAGTATTGAAAAGATATACATTTACATGTAAATGCATGTTTGATAATATACTCATTATACATGTTATACCTACATGTGTAATTGTACTTAAATGTTGCCCCCTTCTGCAACAGAAAGTGCTTGTTTTGTTACAGTCAAATGACAGTCAAGGGTAAAACATGTACTTTTACAAGTCATGTTTATTAAGTTAAACATGTAAAGTTTTGTAAGACAGCCAAAAGAATTTGCGTTATATATGGATATCACATCGTCGTTGTCATCGTCTGAATACATTTGGTTTCAGGTCAATAACTTTTAATCCACCATTTTCTACATTTAAAAATGCCTGTTCCAAGTCAGGAATATGACAGTTGTCCATTCCTTTGATGTGTTTTATCCTTTGATTTTGCCATTTGATTAGGGACTTTCCTTTTTGAATTTTCCTCAGGGTTCAGTTTTTTTTTAGATTTTACTTTTATTGATCATGTTTATAGTATAAGTAAATAGAAATCTATGAAATTTAAACACAATGTTTATGACCACAAAAGAAAGGTTGGGAACGATTTGGGGGTTATGGTCCTAACAGTTTAGTAATTAGGGGTCAAATAGGGGCACAAATAAGCATTTTTCTACTTTCCAGACAATAACTTGTGAAATGGTGTATAAATCTCTCTGAAATTATACCACAAGTTTCCATACCATAAAGGTATGGTAAAAATTGGCTTTGCAGGGTTATGGCTCAAACCATTTAGGAATTAAGGGGAAAAAAGGGGGGGAACAAGGGTGTCCTGGTTAATGGACAATTATTTAAGTTCAAAACATAATTTTAAAGCAATTTACAGGATTTAAAAGGCTATTTGCCACTTCCTGTAATTAGAGATCCCTTTTTAAGCTTTCTCCCTTATGAGGGACATTAGATTTTATTTACAATGGAGAGCTAACAGAGAGAGCAAATTAACCTGTGCATAATGTGAGTTTTTAAAATCTGTTAATTAGATTTATCATTAATTTTGTTGTTAGGCTAAATACTTTTGACATCAGAAATTATTTTCCATGAAATATTAGTTAAACCACCTATACATCACTTTCAATTCATCATGGTTTGCATCACTTTCAATTCATCATGGTTTGCATCACTTTCAATTTATCATGGTTTGCATCACTTTCAATTCATCATGGTTTGCATTGGCAAAAGCCAATTTTGTCCAGTAATTAGAACCAGTCTACTATTGACAAAGGGAAGTAATTTGTTTAAAAAGTGTGTAATTACAGAACAAAATCGGTAATTGACAAATGGACTATTCAAACAACATTGACAATTACCTCCCTTACACTGCTTTTAAATTATGTATAAACATGATAAAGAAATGTTGTATTGTCTTGAGATGATTAGCTGTCTTATGTACTGTAATGATATTTTTGTCATTTTCCATTACAGAATGCATTAAGCTCTGTTAAAAACAGATCTTTTTCCCCCCAAAGACTCAATGTAAAAAAAACACCATAAAATAAAAAGAGATAAATTCCTATCTACATGTACCTATCCTAACTTTTTCTCACACAAATATAGATAAATGTACTGACATGTATAAAATTCTATATATAGATACTGTTAATCAACACACTATAAACCTTGTAATCAACTGAAGCATGTGTTATTCCATAGATTGATTAATTATACGTTTTGATTTACAAACTCATGGGACCAAAATAGTCTTATCATGCATTCTTGTCATTAATAAATAATTTTTGTGGTTATTTAAAGGTCTCTTTCAAAATTTCATTCTAATTTTATGATGAGTTTTAAAAATAGCTTACAGATTGATTACGGTTAAAAACAGGAGGGACTCTAAATTATCCTGACTAAATGATCAGCAGATAAATATTGACTGTTTACCATGGTATTATCGGGAGACTTGGATCGTTTAAAAATCTATAAATAGAACTTAAAAGTCATGACATAAAGTAAAGGTTAATAAATATCATCAATTTATTGTAATTAATAAATCCTACATGTAGGTTTGAATAATCTTTAACTTGCATGTAATTATAAAGTATACAATTTATTCAATCCTACATTTACATGTGCTAAGAACTGGAAAATAATATTACTGTGTGTTATACCTGATTTATTTGTACTTTACATGTGATGTTACAAATGTAGATGGAAAATTTATCGTCATTTTTTTAATGAACCTCAATCATAAACACCTCTGTGTCTATGAAATGAAAATCGATAGTTAAATGATCAATGTTGATGTGCTGTAACAATGAGATGATTTTTCTTCGACTTTGTCAATACATGAAAGTTTATACTATTTATAGATCTATCACCTGTTATTGAATGCTTTATTGTGATTTAGCCGTACATATATAGTTTAGATGTGGGATTGAGCTTATTGTGATAAATTTTCATCATTTAATTAACATGATCAAATTTTTTTTTTTTAAGAGACTAACTTTAATAATTTGAGGAGCATATATATCAAGAGGAATAATTTGTGTCATTTTTTGTGAATTTATAGATAATTGCATTTGAAGTTGTTTTAAAATGTTTTTCATTGAAGTACATATTTACAATATTGAATCAGCATTAAATTTTTTTTTAAATGTCAATTTGAATTTAAAAATATTTTGATCTAAATAGTTATGGTTAATTGATCAACTATAAATAATTGATATGTTTTAAATGATATAAATAAGAAAGTTTACCTGCAAATATATTTTTTTACTTTTCACCATCAATATATCAATTGGTTAAAAGATTTTGCTGGTGAATGAATAGATATAAAAACTTGTAAAAACGCTATATTTACCTTTTGAAATTGAATTCCAAAGTGACTATACTATCATTACAAAACTAATTGTTCTATTGTGATGATTTTGTGTAGAAATATCTGATACTGTTGAAGTTTGAAAAAAAACAAAGAAAATCAATTATTGAAAGAAAAAAAAAATAATGTTGTAATTTGAAAACTTCAAATACTAGATAAAAAAAAATATTATAAGGATACATGCACTGAATTATTCAGACTATATTGATGGAATACATTCACTTGAAGTAAAAAATGAAATGTAATAAACCCGACATCTTTGGTTTTGGATATTATCCCGAGCTGTAATATATGGCCATTCACTAGGAAAGTAAACGTTCATGTTGTAATAGTCTAAAGATAATCATAAAATTTATGAGGTGAAAGGACAAGAAGTTTAAAATATTTAATAACTTAGAGATTTTATTGAATACCTTATGTGATACAAGTTTGTGGTTATATCCCATGTTTAGTTATTGAAAATTGTACTTCACGTGAAAGTGACTTTCTGAATTATTGATTTCTGTAACCTGACAGATTTTACAGTATATCTTATAAGCTTGATAAATATGATATTACAAAGGTAAAAGATGTAAGGAAATTCAGTAGACATGAATGATATTCTAACTGGCTGATAATGTCTCTGTTTGTGCAGGAAAATACATTATAGAGGATTTTGATTTAACGTTGCATAGGAATTTACATATTTTCAAGTGTTACGAGATATGAGTGTTTTAAGTAGATGTTTGCAAATTTGTTAACATTTAGCTATAGACTGGGACCAATATTATAAGTCCCAGATATAGGCACCATATTAAAGGACTTACATGTACATATGCATCGGATTACTGATTCTGGAGACGGATATTAATTCCATTGAATTCACTTGAATATGAAATACTTGACTTTACATAGAAGTTTACCACAGCGACATAACCTTCTGTGGAAACAACATGACCCCACGGTAGATAAACATGCAGACAGTGATAATATACCAATTGTTATATCATTTAAACAAATACAGGGATTAACTCACCCTTTTCAAGTTAAGGTAAGCTAAATTTACAAACTTTTGCAAGGGTGTTTATTATAAGATAAAAACTAAATTAGACTGTTTGTTTTCTCGTTTGAATTGTTTTACATTGTCATTTCTGGGCCTTTTATAGCTGACTATGCGGTATAGGCTTAGTTGTTAATTTCTGAGTCATTTTGGTCTAGCTCTTATGGAGAGTTGTCTCATTGGCAATCATACCACATTTTCTTTTTGATATTTATTCATTGACTTTTTCTTTTAAATTGTATGTGTTATAAAAGCTGTTTATAATGGTTAGGTCAGCTGTCACACTGAATTATTATGTACATCTGTGTTAACATATAAATGTTATGATAATTTTGAGTACATATCGATATAAGTATACAAATATGATTATGTAATTTTAAGTTATGAGCCTTGTTATTGTACTTAAATTAAAGTAACAACTCTCCCAGACAAAGTTGACCATACAATAACATAGCATTTAATGTTTTGTGTAGATCCTTCATGGTTGTGACAAATTCTCAATCATAATTTATATATTTGCAATGAACAAGTAGAGAAAATGGAGATAATGATAAATGGAAAAATTTCCAGTTATAAACTAATGAATTTACGTCACACAAGTTCCATGTAGACACATTATCCTATTCAGAGTTTACCAATGTTTTCACTGAAGTTTTTGCTTCTTTTTGCAGGGATATAAATGATTAATTATTGTCCTGTTAAAAATATCCATAAGTTACTCATAAACTTATAGTCCTCTATTTATTCATTAGTGTTTTGTCATACATTTACCCATAAGGATAGTGTCTAACCTTTACCCATTAGTTTATTGTTTCACATTTACCCATTGGGTTTTTGTCATAAATTTTCAATGAGTTTATCTACAAATAAAAGGTTGTAACGTATCAAATTTATACATACATGTACAGTTGTTGTCTCACATTAACATATAACGTGACGGTACCCAAATTGCACCTATTTTGACAGTTTTTTCACCTACGTTGTTTTATGATCAAGAAAAAAATGTCCATACTGGGTTTATTTTGTAGCCCTATCCTTCTTTATTGTATAGGTACACCAATTTGATTTTTAATCCATATTGAGTCATAAAAAAATGGGTTTGAATCAACCTCCAAACTATCCATGATTCTGTAATGAGGAGTACCCAAATTGCATCCATGCTTAAATTCACATCGTCAAAAGTCTAATAACCAAGCTTTTGTTTAATTTCTTCAAATTGGATATTAGTCCATGCTTACTCCTCATATTTTACGAAATGGATACTTATAATATATTGTATTTGCTAATTTTAAAAAGATGACGTTTTGATGACGTCGCATGGTGACGTTTTCGTACATTTTGCTTTTTCAGTAAACAGTCCATCTGTTGATAAAGACTGTGAACGTTTTGTGTATATCTAAATATGTTTACCTATGTTGAAAGACGTGTATAGTATCAAATCATAAAAGTACAAATTGTTTAGTCGAGATCTTGTAAGATTTCCGTTGCAATTTTTTCTAAATAGGTGCAATTTGGGTACTCGGTGCAATTTGGGTACCCTTACGTTAGTTGTCTAGCATTTACCCTTTAGGCCACACTTAAAAATATTTTGGTTTGCCTAAACCCTCTCCAAAGGGATAGGCAGTGGGTAGGTTAGGTAGGATAGGCAATTTATTATTTTTATTTTGAAAAAGAGAAATGGAAGTGTCAGATGTTTTTTTTTGTCATGCAGATCTAATTGAAAAAAAAACTTTTTCTAATCAAGGCAATAAGATTTTGAGTAGGCAACTATTTTCTGGGTAGGTAGGGTTAGGGCAAACAAACCTTCCTTTTTATGACCTTTCTTTCACGTTTCCCTCTTATATAGTTATCTCAAAATTTATTCATAAAGGCTTAAATTAAATGCTTTTGTCTCATATTTAAGCATAAGGTATTTCACAAAAATCCATGAGTCTGTTGTCTCCATAACATTTGAATTTATATACCTATATCTTTCTTTTATCATGCTTGTTGTAAAGTTTTATAATAGACATGTCATTCTGAATTTCATGTGAAATATAGTAATCCATAAAAAAATACATGTGAAGGTTTAATTTTATACTTCTTGATTGATCAGTTTTGCCAGTAAACTAAACCCTAATCTGTTAATTTATCACAGTTATAACAGAAAATGTGACTTAGAATATGCAAGATAACTTTTTCTTTATTAATATGATTTTGACATATTTAAGTCTGGTTTGTGATCTCCATTTAGGTGGTCTACTACAGGGATATCTCATGATCTGATATAATCTTATAAAGTTAGCTATATATTGGTCAAAGTTATCTATTTTACCTTATAGCAACAAGGGAGCGTTTCTGTTAAACTATCTTGATTATTAGATGTAGATGACATTGAATATTTGTTGCATCAAATATTATAAATTAAAGAGTATTTCTGCAAACACTCTTGGTTGCAATACCGGACTATGAGATAATATGGTATATTTGTAACAATAGATGAATTAAGGTATTTCATACAATAATATATGTTTACTTCAGTCGCTATAGACTTATTATGGACTTGGTTATCAAACTGTGTACACATAAATATTTTATACTGATGATAAAATGTCCTTGTCTGTTGGTCTTTGGTTGATAGCTGTCTCATAGACAGTTCACAATCTTACCACTTCTTTTTATGCCACATTTATGGGCATTATGGTTTCTGGTCTGTGCTTCCGTTCGTCTGTTCGTTTGTTCGTTTGTCCTTTTGTTCATTTGTCAATCCCACTTCAGGTTAAAGATTTTGGTCAAGGTAGTTTTTGATGAAGTTGAAGTCCAATCAACTTGAAACTTAGTATACAGATAAAAAAGAAAATGTGGTATGATTGCCAATGAGACAACTCTCCACAAAAATGACCAATATGACACAGAAATTAATGTTCCTTATGATATGACCTTTCTAATTTTACTTTCTAATTTTAATGCCAAGTTTGAGTTTTTATCCCATTTTCACGGTCCACTGAACATAGAAAATGATAATGAGGATGGGCCATCTGTGTACTAGGGACACATTCTTGTTATTTTAAATGACCATGTACAATGATGTACATCTTGGGTTACGCTTTAACAAGTTAACAAGTGCTGTATAGAATAGATTAGGTGAACTAAAAAAGAAATTGAGGACAATCTAATTAAAATTAAATCTCCACACTCTTTCAGATTTAATTTGAATAAGATTGAATACAACAGGAAAGATCTTCTTCTGCCTCTGCCTGAAACTGATTAAAATGTCATGGATTTGGTGTGCATACTATACCACCCCCTTCCAGTATACACACATCACCATCTGATGTTTTTGTTTAACTTTCAGAATACTATTTAAAAAAATTACATTTAATGTAATGAATATAAAACAAGTTTTAAGTCAGCAATGATTGACACCTGTATTTATATCTTACAGCTTGATGTTGGTAAACAGCCAGAAAATCAAATAAGAGTTAGCCTGTATGATGCCACCTACAAGAACTTCCTGGGACGACAGTGGCTGGGCCCACTCACCACAGCTCAAGGTGGAGGTGAAAATAAACCCAGGTTAAAGTACAATCAGGTATATATTAGTACCAGTTGATGATACAAGGTTAAAAGTAAACTGTAGGTTTGATGTGTTTTGACTGAGTCCACTCACCACAGATCAGGAAGGAATTGTAGGTTTGATGTTCAGCTTTTTCTTGTTACTTCAATACACCAATATCAAAGGGACTTAATAACATCAGGTTAACTTTTTGACCAACTGAAATTTTAGTCCACTGAGTTGAAAAGTTGCAATATGTTTTTTATTTTTTTATTTTAATGCAATTTGTGTGTTATATATATTGTGTTTATGGACTTTAATAGTATATATATACTGTCAAAAAAGTATAAACATAAACAATACCAAATCATTCCATAATGTAGTACATAGATCTTGGTGACACATTGTGAACATATCAGGATACATAAAATTGACAATTTGACAGAATTGGAGTCTTAGATGTGTTCACCGTGATATAGCCTTTTTGTGCTGATGCTGGCTAAAGTAATCGAGCAATCAATCTGTTTGACAATAAGTATATTGAAATGATTTTTTTATATCAACAGAATGTATACTTCCACACCTCCATCAACAGTATAGGGGTCATGGCAATTGTAGAGGTCATCTCAATAACGATGGACCAGAACGGCAACACAAAGTACCATCCCTGTGGTTGGACAATTGTTAGGATATTCAAAACAGATGAGGAGCTGCCTGATTCTTCCAGATCTAGTACAGTTCCTGTACAAAAGTAAGATAATAGAACTGCTTGAAGTGCAAATAAATGACAAAAAACATCCAGTCTGCATACAAGCCTGAAGAAATTTACATTTTGTTGAACATTTAAATGTGTTATACACCTATAACCACAATATATATGAATAAAAAGGAATCCCCAGTAATATTGATGACACAACCACTTACTATATATGTTCCTGACAAGAGTTTTGTTCTGTTTCATTGTCTTTCTAGACTTATTTACTGACTGCAATCTTCAGTTTTTTAAAGGCGACCAACTTGAAATTTGGATTTTAAGGGCATAATCTTAGGCCACAGACCACAATTAATTCCTCTATCAGTTCTTTATAACCTTTTGCATCATTAAAAAAATTGCACCATGCACTTTTGTCCAATTTTTTGTGTGTGTAATGTATTGTCCTAGTCCAAATATATATCCAAAATTCAGAAAGATTGAAGCAATCACTTTTACAAATTTAGCCAATACACATTCATACCCCTATTGACAAGTCAAGAGATGTTCCGAAAACTGTAAATATCACCTTTTTGCACTTGACCTAATCACTCATTCCATATCAAAATCAGTTAAAATACAACCTCCAAAAATTTATTTGACCTCTCTTCTTTTATTTCCACCCAAAAAGATTTAAGGAATGAGTGAGGAAAGGAAAGAAAAAAAATTAAGGAAAAATACACTCTAATTAAAAGGAACTATATTCGTGGACAACGAAAAGCGGGGTCATTAATTGTGGTCTTGGGCCTATTAGGGGCCTAAAACTTGACCAATTCTAATAAAACTTGGCATGATTCAAGCTTAGTATATTATAAAACAGGTTACAAAGTTTCAAAGCCATATGATACCAAATAAAAAAAATGTGGCATTTTTTATATCTGAATTTTGGGTGCTGAATTGTGGCGTTGAATTAGAACAATTAAAACTATCAAATTTGAGCTTCTAAAAACCAAAAGATACCAAAACTAACACTTTTTAATGTCTCTATGTATAAGTTAACATCTATTTAAAGCAACAGAAAGCATATTTCATGTATCAGACTTATGCAAAATGGCCAGAAGTTAATTTTATATGAGCCTGTGCCAAAAAATAGAGGTTTTCAATTAGGGTGAGGCCTTATATCAAATGTAATATTTTTCACTTACCACAATTTTCTGAAGTTGTTAAGTTATCAAACAGACTTTAACAGGTTATAAATGTACTTTTGATGGAAATATAAGTTTCAAATAGCATAACGCATGTGGATAAAATGGTCTTTAGCAATGTTATGCTTAAAAAAACAGATTGCCAGTTTAGGCTGTTCCCCACATTTGCATATTTAAAAGCATATAAATGATATGGGAGATGGAGATATACTTCTTTTTGCTAAAATCTGTGCTCAGATATGATAAAACATGGAGCCTGGATGTAACAAGACTGTCACTTTCAACTATATAAGCAGACAGTATGGTCTGATGCAAAGTTTATTAACTTTACTGTTTAAAAACTGAATGAAATGTCAGCCTCAAAAGGCCAATATTTAAACCATTAGCTATCCAACAGAAGAAAGTAAAGGTAGTCTGTGAAACAGAAATGGTTAAGCAACCAGTAATAAGTGTTTTTGATGTAGGTTCAGTGCAATCTGTTTTGGAATACAACTTTTAAGTGCATAGAACTTCACATTTCACCTGCTGCGTATACTGACCGTTAGACTTAAGACTATTAAAACAGCACATTTTGCACTCTTTTTATGTTTTTATCTACTTTTTTTTGTGTTCAGAGTTCACAAATAAGTTAAACAACTGAAATAAATACCACAAACACAAATAGATATCAGAAAAAAACTGTCAGAGAGAAATTAAGCATGCTGTTTTTGAAAAAATAGTGAAAAAAGTGAAAAAGCTACATTTTAGGCATTTAACCTGAAAAGTGACTTTTTCACAAAATTTCTATCAAATGAAAGTGAAAATCATTTCTTCTCATATAGTTTGACAAATCAATACCAATAGATCATTCAGAAAAGATGCCAAAGTAAAAATTCTAAATTTGCTGAAATGCACCTCTTAGGCCACAGACCACAATTAATTCCTCTATCAGTTCTTTATAACCTTTTGCATCATTAAAAAAATTGCACCATGCACTTTTGTCCAATTTTTTGTGTGTGTAATGTATTGTCCTAGTCCAAATATATATCCAAAATTCAGAAAGATTGAAGCAATCACTTTTACAAATTTAGCCAATACACATCCATACCCCTATTGACAAGTCAAGAGATGTTCCGAAAACTGTAAATATCACCTTTTTGCACTTGACCTAATCACTCATTCCATATCAAAATCAGTTAAAATACAACCTCCAAAAATTTTTTTGACCTCTCTTCTTTTATTTCCACCCAAAAAGATTTAAGGAATGAGTGAGGAAAGGAAAGAAAAAAAATTAAGGAAAAATACACTCTAATTAAAAGGAACTATATTCGTGGACAAATGATGGTTTTACTACGTTCATGAACATTTGATCAATTTTAATTAATTCTGATTTATAGGATACTTATAATATATAAAAGAGAAATTATAAGTTATTTAACAAAAAGCAGCTTGTGTCTCTATTAAAACAAAAAAGTTGTGCATTTCTGTCGGAATGAAAAATATGTCCACAAATCCGAAATCTGAAATTTCGACCTCATTTTACTCAAAAGTAGCACATGGAGGTATATTTTTATTACATATCTGATTTAACCAGGTAAAAAATAGCCTATATATGCAAAAAAAAAATATATATATGCAAATTTTCATCAAATTTCAATATGGGATCCAAACTGTATGGTATGCCCTTAAGGCACTCACTAGTATATCATAGCGCATGAAATTTACTTAATATACTTGGTATATTGTTTAATTAAGATTTATTATTCTGTCATAGCAAAATGATGGAAGTTAGAAAAAAAATTCCAAAGACTAAAAGTGAATAAAAGAATGAAATTTAAAAAAAAAAATCATGATACAAAATATTGATTGAGATTTGCTTGTGATTTAAAAGAGAATTTTGATTATAATTTGTACTTGTTTGTCTCAAAGGACAACTAATGATAAATACTTCATCAGGTGGATGGAAGTTATAGATAATTGATATGTACTGTTAAAATTGTGTTTTATTTATAATTAACTACAGAGTGAGTTCCATTAGAAATGAATCCTTAGAGGCTATCTATATTAAAACGGAATTAGTTTTCTCATTAGTAAAAAAGTTATAAAATCAGTCTTTCGAAACCAAAAGTTTTTTTTTTACTGATTTATGTTTCTTGGAGAGTGAAGTACATTATTTGATTATTTGATGTTGAAAATGCATCGAAATTTGAAAGTAAAAAAAAATTAATTTATTATCCTTTAAAAGATAGTTTTAAAACTATTAAAATAAAGTTTTTTTTAATAACTTTCAGATTAAATGGCACGCTTTTACTTTGATGTAAAAAAAAAAAAGAGTAGCATTTAATAATAAAGGAGAAGATCCTGTACTAGTAAAGGTTAATTTTGGCCTAATTTGAAGTAAATCTGATGAAAGATTTTTGACATTTTTTCTACATTAAAGGGTCTTCTTCGCAAGAATAAATTAGTTTATAAAAAAATGAAAACTAGTCAGGTATTTAAAGACACTGGAATTCTAGCTTGCAGAGACAGATTAAGAGGGGTGGCAGGCCCATATTGTTGGGGAAATTTGGTTGATTATATAGGGAATCACTGAAGCATGACTGGAGTGGGCCTCCGCTAAGGCAGTCAGTGGGCCCCAATTATGGATCTGTCGCTGGCTTGCTTATTTCTGTTTGATATTAATTTTTAAAAGACTCTCTTTTAATTTCATTTCATTTTAGATTTAAATGAAAATTTTGCTTCATGAGCTCTAACTAAATATTGGCTAAAGTGGGTTTAAAAATTAATACTGATTGTCCATTTTTGTAGGAGTTATCTTCCCTTAGCACTTAATGATAAAAGAACATAACAAAACTGGTCTTCCAACATATTATATGCATTGCTATTGCAAGTTCTTATAACATGTATAAACTATTATTATCGAGTGGATTTTTTTTGGTGTTATATCCAATATATCACTTATATCAATAGCATCATTTATGCATTGTCTATGAATTTTTAATAATTTTGTATCTATATCACTTTCTCAAAGCAGATTTTCAATGACTGTAGAATAAAGAACCACAAGTAAAAAAAATCAAATTGCAAAAATAATTCACTAAGATTACACCCATTAATTATAATAACTATATTTCATATATTGATTAAAATGATAATTCATAGGTATTTAAAAAAAAAAACTGATTTAGAAAATTTGAATTGATATGAATGAAAGTAGCATAGTGTAGTGAATGTCAACAGAAACCTACCAAGACCTAGACCCAGTCTGCACCAAAAACTTTTTCAACTACTAGTCTGAAGACATATATTCTGACATTTTTCTTATTCATCCAAACAAAATTCTGCAAAAAACTTACTAGTCCAAATGAAATTTTACTGGTCTGGGGCATCGGACTAGTGGCTAACTGTGCAGACTGTAGACCTACATTCCTAGATAGAAGCATGCAGTCGTATATAATTTACAGAAGATGTGATTTCATGAATTTTATATTTTTATTTTATAGGATTCAGATGTACTATGGTTCACCAAGAGCTTTATATTTTATGGAGGAACCATTAGAAGGTAGTATTTACTAAATCAATAGATAAAATGTATTCTCTATTCTGTACTTCATGGTACATGTTTACTGATAACAATCCCGCAGAACATCACAGTAATGGGGAGAAGAAAAAAACATGTTTTGTACTTTGGTTTTAGGTGATTAGTTGTCAAACTTAAATCCACCTAGAATTCTTTATTTGTATGCCCCTACTTAAAGTAGCTGGGTCTTACAGTGTTCATTTTGGTTGAGAAACTTTTTACAGCATAATGACTTTTTTAGATTTCTGTATTTGCCCTACTTTTCTGTAATTATTAACTCATTTTTGTTAAGACTTCGACTTTAGTCAAAAAAGCGAGACATAGCGATCCTGAATTCCAGAGGCGTTGGCGGCAGCCGCGGCGTCCACAAATATTCAATCTGTGGTGAAAGTTTTTTAAATTCTAATAAATTTCTTAAACTATCCTGGATTTATACCAAACTTTGATCATCAGATATTATCCAGAAGTAAATTTTGTAAAAATAAAATTACATTTTTTTTCTGTATTTTACTTATAAATGGACTTAGTTTTTCTGCCAGGAAACATTACATTCACTATGTCGTTAAAGTTTTTAAACTGATAACTTTCTTAAACTATCCTGGATTTCTACCAAACTTATAAATGGACTTAGTTTGTCTTCCAGTAAACATTAAAACATACATTCTGCAGTTAAAGTTTTTTAAAACATTAATTAGATTCATAAACTATCCTGGATTTTTACTAAACTTGACAGTAGCTTCCTACAATCAAAAGATGGTATTGAGAGGTATATTTTTATTGATTTTTTTCCTCATTTTTGTTGAGTCTCAGATTAGCAGCAAAAGTAGGAACCCTTAACAATTTTTGTACATAAATGTTTGCATTTTATTTGTTTTGATCACCTCACCTTTCAATTCATACATAGAGATGAACTTTTACCAATAAGTCTACGAACAAAGGACATTTGTGTTATACATGTTATACTAATACTTCTAGTTGTATGAAAAAAAGTCTTTGATTATCTTTGCCATAAAACATAAAGTTTGAAAGACCAACTGAAATTTTTATTTGATATATATATTATATTTTTCAGAAAACAATTTGTTGAAGCAAATACCAGAATGTTTTTTACATTGTACAATAGCCACACACAAAGCCATGTTGTATGCCATGACTGTTATGCCTGAGAACGTTATTGTGGGTAACAATGATATTATACCTGGACTTCAAGATGGCAACACTCCAGGTACGCTTATTATCTTTCATGTTGACTGGTACTCTATCTGTTTGTTACTTTTAACATAGTATTCTAACCTTTGAAGATTTTGAAGGATATACATTTAAACAGTTATACAATGATAAATGTACTACAGTCGAACCTCGTTGTGTTGAAGTCGAAGGGACCAGACCAAAGTATTTGACTTATCTGAGGCTTGACTCATCCCAGAGTATGTCGTCATAAATTTTGAATTCATGAAATATGGTATGAGATTTTTGTTAACTAGATACAATGGACAGTGTGCCTTTTTTTTATCGATATGACACTTTATAATTGTGTATTCAATCTCCATTTTTGGTCCTTCCTAATAATTAAAACACAAGTACAGATACAAATCATGCACAAATAAAATCAATAGACTACACAAATATTTACAAAGGTCAGTCGCTATAAATTATGAAATCACTCGTGGCAGGAAATAAGTTCTGGACAGTCTCTGATGATGTCGTCTGCTTTACATTAAATTAAAATGAATTTATTATAATTGTCCTAATCTTTTTGTCTATGGTAATTAGTGAGTTTTAAATCTAACGATTGATTTAATCTCGGCTTGGGCCAATTTGCCAATATAAAATGTTGCATTGGAGTTATCTTTCTTTGTCCTGAATAGTATTTAATCAACTTAAATCATGACTGTATGACATTTTATATTTTATGATGTATTTAAATGAGTAGTTATTGTTGAAAACTCCATAAGAAATTTTAATTGAGATCATTTTTGGAATAAGGGAAAGGGGGAGGTGAAAAAAAATTGGTGGGGTTCAATTTTTCTTATTTCAGATTTCATAAATGAAAAAGAAAATTTCTTCAAATATCAAAGGATTAATATTCAACATAATACTGAATTGCTCAAAAGCAAAAAAAACATCTTAAGTTCATAAGACCACATTCATTCTGTGTCAGAAACCTATGCTGTGTCAACTATTTAATCACAATCCAAATTCAGAGCTGTATCAATTTGAATGTTGTGTCCATACTAGGCCCAACCGTTCAGGGTTCGACCTCTGCGGTCGTATAAAGCTGCGCCCTGCGGAGCATCTAGTTATCAAATTCTTACTTTCAAAGTTCGAGACATCGGGGTCAATTTACATTATTTTACTTCGACGGGACTATAAAATTTAATCGACTTAACTGAGTTCAATTCATCAGAGGTAATTATGCATTGATCAAACGGAAATTTTACCGGGACCCAGAAATTACTTCGACTCATCCAAGTTTTTGACACAACGAGGTTCGACTGTATATATGTACTTTAAATTCAGAAATTATTGCAATTTTTTAATAATTGTGAAAAATACGACAGGGTTATAATTGCAATGATTTAAACTCACATTTTGAAATATGAAATTTTAATATGAATTTAACAGGAATTTTTCTCAATATCACAAAAATTAAAATCATGTCTTAGTTTAAAATGAAAAAATCACTATAATCAATGCATGCAATAATATCTGTTCAAAATATGAACAAATCCAATAACTATGTATATTAACAGGGAAAGACAGATTGAAGAAAGCCAAGTTACACAGACAGGTTCTATGTACTATTGAAGCATTGAATATACATCTGCCGCCATCTGTTGAGAAGTTTGAAGATGAGTTATGTGCCCTGCTCAGTGAAGATCGAAGACACAGAGAAAATCGTCAAACAGGAACTAATGTTTCCATTGTAGAAAGAAGACTTCTGGTAATAATTTGTTTTGTATTCCACAAGAGATATGGTGACATGAAGACATATAAACAAAATTTAAATCAAATATTGGTATCAACCTGAATGTTTGAATAAGTAGAATCCACTGCTTTGAAAATTCATAACAGAAATTTATTTTTAGAAATAAAAGCTGCAACTTTAAGATACGTGTAATATTGTCTCTAATAATTTTTTTGCATGAAAATACTGTAAATTCAGAAATTTAGGCATATATTTATTATTACAATCCTTGACAACTGACTAAAGTGTTAAAGTTTAATTATACAATCGATTAATTTTAGATATAAAACCTATAATCTAATCTACGTTATTATTTTACAGATTGGGGTGCACAATGGTTGGTGTTATTTGTCCAAACCAGAGTTGCATCACTTGGATGTGTGGAGCGAGGGGAACAAAGTAATGAAACCACAGGCTAGTCCTAGCATGAGAAGAAGTCAGAAATACATGTCAACATCCGTCAGATCATTGAATGGAGCCGTGAGGTATGGTAGATTAATAAATACCAAGCCACGAATTTCATCAATAGATTCACTTGAATAAATGTTTTATTTCATTTGCATAAAAAAAATATGTTTTTAAAACTTCTGAAAAGTTCATTAGAATTAGAATTGAAAAATATATATGTTCTGACAAAAAAAACTACAGCACATATACAGTACAATATTTATATGAGTAAGTGTTCTGTTCTTGTTGTCATATTGGCAGTCCTACCACATCTATTTATTTTCAACATAAAGACCGCCAGAAAGAGATTGATGCATCTTTAAATAAATTTCAGAGATCATATATCTGACAACTAAAGAATGGAAACATCAGTTTTCTCATATCCTTATCAACATACAATAATTTCATTCAAAGGAAAAGTTATATATGCAAAAGCCCTCAGAAAATTATTTTGTATTTCCTATCAACCCAAGTTTACATGTTTTTTATACGCCCGTCAAAATTTTGACGGGACGTATCATGGTATACAAATGTCCATCTGTCTGTCCGGGGTAAACATGTCGCACCGTAACTTGAGAATGACTTATCCAAGTTTCATGAAACTTTACACAATTGTTTCTTATGATGGTCAAACGATCTGTATACTTTTTGGTGAAAATAAGATTAAAACTTTTTGAGTTACAGGACTTTGTAACTAAAACAGGGATGTATCTCAAAAACCGTATCTCAAAAACGATTTATGATTATTGCTTAAAACTTTTCACACTTCTTAATCTAAAGATCTGTATACTTTTTGGTGATGATTCCAAATTTTGTTTTTTAGTTATTGAGTATTTTGTAAAAAAGGGGGAGGTTTTTTTTCACATGTCGCGCCGCATCTTAAAAAGGATTTATGATTATTGCTTAAAACTTTACACGCTTCTTAGTCTTATAATCTTAAGATCTGTATATTGAGTTTTTTATATTAAAAAGGGGGGTTTTCACATGTCGCACAATATGTCAGAAATTATTTATGACTATTGCATAATATTCACACACAAGACAGCGGGCATATCATGCCCTCATGGTACAGCTGTTTATTAAAATAGAAATAGTCTTTATATTTATTATGTCAGAAGACAAAATTAAGGGCAGAAAATTTATGGTTCCCAATAAATACGAACAAAAATTGTTTACTGTGTAGTAGTGTATCTCACATAAAGAATCTCATGGTGATGCACTGTAATAATTGTGTACAATTATACAGTTTTATTCATAACAATAATTTCCGTTGCAGTCAGCATGGACAAGGTACAATGCTTGTGTTGAAGAACAGGTTAGAGATATCTGAGTTATTAGAAGACCCTATGCTGTCACTCGTATTTACATTGGAGTATGTTATTGGTGAACCTATCTCTCAGGAGGAAAGAAAGGTAAGACAGTTACAAATCAACTTCCCATTTAAGGGAGATAACTCTTTAAATCAGTGATACATCTGTAAAAGCCAAGTTCCATCAATTTATTTTAAACATTTACCTGAAACAGATTAGAAATAATCTATGTAACCTAGAAGGATATGTATTTATGGAAATGTTGACACAAACTTACAAGAGATTCTATAAGTTATTTCCCTTAACCTAGGTCTACCTCCTTAAGTTTTATTCATCAACAGCTATGAATAAAAGGTGATGTAGGACAAACGCCATCAATAAACAGGTGTCAATCAAATTTATCAAGAAATTGCTGAAAAAGTCTGAAATGATTGTTAAACAATTTAACAGAAACTATAAAAGCTCTGCCACCAAATTTCCTAAAGAATTAATAGCATTAATGCAACCACTAATTTTGGCAATTAATATTACTTTGCAAAAATGTTCTCATTACCTAATGCTAATTTAAAGAGAGATCAGAATTAGGGTGAAGAAAATATGAAAAATGTACCTTGCCAACAAGTCTAAGCTCAGAAATTGTAAAGTTAAAATGTTTCCGTTAAGATAACACACTTGTCAAAAAAGTTTATACATGTAAATCAGTTGATCTTAAACATGTTAACAAATAAACAGAAAGTTACACATTTCATTTGAATGGATACTGACCTTTACCTGTCAATTGTTTACTTCAGATGTATAGTAGCCTAAGTAGAGGAAATTCCCGTATTGTAGCACTACGTTGGTGTGCCTGGAACCCGTTTTTACATCCTAACCAAGAAAACATTAGTATATCATTGATGGGTGGAGCTGTCCCTAATCCTAACGATGATCTGACATATAAACTACCTGATACTAAGATGCAGGACGCTGATGCTGGAAAACATGCTGGTGGATCTATTAACTTCTACTGGAAATGTTCTATGGTTAGTATTTAGTATAGATGAATCTAATTTTCATTTAATACCATAGGGCCAAATAAAAAAATATATTAGTTTGCTATTTCCCTAACTACCCTATATTTTAAGCCTAGAAATATCCTCCCTTAAAGTTTTTTGGGTCATTTTTCAATAAGCATTGTTCAAGTCAGAATTTCTCCCCCATAGACTCAATGTGAAACAAATTCTAAAATAAAAAAACTTCTTTACCAGCTACCTTCCCTATTTTTTCAAAGATGTAATAGGAAACACACATATTATTTTATTTAGACCTAGACGCCATCTCCTAGATATCTCTCCATGTTGAACTATTTATTACATAGAGCTATCTCATCATAATGACATCATAAGTAATAACCTATCTGCCGATACTTAAGAGTCTCTAGATACAATGAATATTATTGGCCTTCTCAATCTATTTAGCACTAGGCTAGCTATAACTTTAGAAGTCAAAATCTATATCGTGGCTACAATTGAAAGCAGTCCTGACTTGGCTTTAGTTTAAGAAATGTACTAACAACGATTAATTGTTGCTGAAGCCTGCTATTTTGTTGCTGTTTGATTCTCAGAATTCTTTAAAGTGTGATTGCCTATATGATACAATTTATTCTGTGTTGGATATTATATGTGATAAATGATTTGAATAATATGATATTGCTATTTCATCATTCACAAAAATTTCATAAAATCATTGATTTATAGAAATGTTCATGCACCAATTCTTTATATTTACAACAGGATGCCCAGTCCCTACATGTACCTATGGGAGCCCCACACTTTTTACAAGGTTCTATGCCGTCAGTGAGGAGTGACGATGGAAGTGAAGCACTACCCAGTCCAGACAGTGGCAAGAAGCCACCATCCGGGAGAGTCAAGTACGTTTCTATTAATATATGCTTAAATCGAAGCAATTTGAAGGCAAAGTCAATTACAAAATTGAAGATCATGAAAAAAAAATCAAAAACATGTGTGCTAAATTTGACTGCGGTTGACTTTAGGCAAAAAACCATTACAGCAGTCAAACAGTTAAAGTTGATGTTCTATCAAAAGATTTAAAATTTTAAGGTTTATATTTAGAATTAGAAATAAGACCAGAATTTAAGAACACTCTAACAGTAATCAGTAAATAAAAATAACTTGAAATGTATTTTTATACAGATTTATGCCAGGGTAAAGTTTGTTTGTTTTTCCCATGTATATTTTATAACTTTGCATGGAATTTCATTTTCATGAGGTCAACTCATTGGTTAGTTAGTTATTTCATGGGTTATCATTGGTTTCCATTTGTTCGTTAGTTACTGCATTTCTTTATAGTGTGGAATCAGAACATATTATATTAATTATTCTATGTTAAGGGATAAAATATTTGACTAAATTTAGAATAAAGATAGTACTTAAGTTAAGGTTTAACTTTCATTTATAGCTTTTCCAGCAATATGCTTTATAAAAAATATAGCAATTTAACAAAAATGACTTTTTATTATAAGTTTTAATGAAAATAAATTCTAAAATAGATACAGAATATGATACTTTCGTTTCGTATAAGACATGAAAAAAATATTTAATGCAAATTCTTATTTATTGAATTTCTGAACAAAAACTTGATTCTTTAGGAAATTTTAATAGTCAAGATACTTTTAGGATCAGAACACTTTATTGCTTAAATATCAAAAGAGTAAGCCTAATTCTGCCTGTAGATATTTAGTCAAAGATACTCTGCTTACTAGGTTAGAAAATATATTATGAATAAAGGAGATAACTTATAACCATCAAGGGAGCTCACTCTTAACCTTGTTGAGAAGTCAGTGGTCAGTGCTTAAACAAAATAATAAAAAGAGAACATATTCTTATTATATTCCTGGTGTCAAAATTTTTGGAAATCAAAACCCTATGAAATGAGATGTTATTAAAGGAGTAGGTTTAGTAAGACCCCTTTTTGGCCCCAAAATATAGCAGTTTTAGAAAATTGTGAAAATGTAATCTTTAAGCTTTATTTTGGAATGTAAAATGCTTCTGTTACATAAATATAAGCTGTTTTGACTATAGAAAGCACAAATACCGCACTCTAGCATCATTAAGATTAAGTCATGCTAAATTACTGAAATCTTCAAAATTTTAGCATTTTGGTTAATTTTTAGAAGGTTTCCGTCTAAAATGAAAGTGGCCGCATTCATGTTCATTCATAATATTGTAATGTAAGTTGTATTTGATGATAATACATATCATATAAAGGTTGAGGATGAACACGGATGCGGCCACTTTCATTTTTGACAAAAACCATCTGAAAAGTGACGTTTTTTGGCACATGTGATCAATTTTTCATATTTAAGCTTGAATCAGAGCGTTTTAAATGACTTAAATCAGTTAAAATATTTCACATGAATTAATCGAATCAATTGAAATAGACACTTAAGTGTTTAAAAAGTGTCCAAAAACTTTCGTTAGATGAACTTGAAATTTGAGGCCAAAATCGGCCCTTACCTGACCTACTCCTTTGTTCATTTCAGAATAAATGATTTTTTTCAGTCTTTCAAAATAATGTGCAAACAAGGTCGCTGATCCTGACAGTTTTCTAGCTAAAAGTGAGAGAAAGTCTGGATTTTAATATCATTTTTTTTTTAATTGCCAAGTTAACCATCTTCACCATAATACATAAAACATTTGATAAGAAACACTCATCGAAACAAGATGTAAATTTATAATTCAACTAGGAGGTGCAAAGTCCTATTCTGATCCAATTGCTTCATTGAGTAGATGCATAATCATTTGGTGAATGACATTTATTCATCAGATTAGCATGTGTAGTACATATCTATTTAGTGTTTGGAAATGATGATTGGTTTTTCTATGTTCCTGTATACATACTTATGTTTCAACAAATGAAGGACATTTTGGGTTTGATGTGACAACTGCATAGACACATGCAAATTGTTTTTAATCATCTAAATATGAGGCTAGAGACATAATTTATTTAAGAAATATAAAACAAAATTAGGACAAAATTTGAAGATGAATGTCATGAATTAGGTTTTTACCTAACACATTTCGTTTCGGTATCTTACAAAATTGGACATTTTAATTGTATAAACACCAGTCAGAGAAACCAAAATTGAAATATTGTAAGTCAATTTATCCTGTGAATTTAGGGAAGAAAGAGAAAGGAAAGGGTAAGGTTGTTTGTATATGTTTGTTCAGTAGTTTGTTCATTGAATATTGAAAATGTTATTTTGATCCCCCTGAAAAATATAAAGAAGAAAAAAAATTAATGCAATAAAAATAAAAAAATGTTGAATCAAAAATATAATTGAATGAGCAGACACTTTATAACAAACATAGAACTTTGTGTTAACTTGCATTGCTAGATATATAAACTAAATATATTAACATGTTGGCTTATTATAAATGCATGTTTTTTATGTTAACAATAAATTGCATTTTGCATGTAAGATATATATATAACAGGCATCAAACAAGAGTGATTAAGTAAAAATTAAGTTTATGAAATGATGTGGTGGTGGAATATCAATGAAAAACAAATAACTTTTTTTTAAATATGAAACCAGAAACTAATCCTTGAAAAAAAGGTCTAAATCAAAGAAGAGTTTTGTTATTTAGCAGTTTTGTTATTTTTTGAATTGATTCCAGCTAAAAAGCTTATGGATGATGATTCATGTCAACAAAATCAGTTTGTGAATAATTGTTATTTTTTTTTTGCTAGAGTTAATAATAGCTAAAAGTTTTGAAAGTTGTGATCACTAAAGCTAATTATGTTTAAAGTGTACAGGTATATTTGTTTACATATGACAGTTTGTCAATAAAAATTTAAATTTGGAAAAGTATTATATGGGAAGATACATTATAAATGTTAAATTAATTGTTGAACAAAAAGAAAGAGAGTTTTGGATAAAGTGAAAATGTATTTCAGGTAAATGTTGTTTTACATTAGTTTCTTTTTATTTACTTATCATATAGCATAAGTTTGGCTTTTGACATGTAGTTTCATAAGACACCATACTTACATGTGTCTTCATCAGAAGCCATTTGCTATTATTTTATTTTTTTTAATAATTTAAGGAAAATCTTTGAATTCAGGACAAAAATATGGGTATGACATTATTGTATTAGCATATAATGAGAGCATTATATTTAAAAATTGAGAGATCATTTTATTTATTTTGTAAAATCTTGTGAATTGTTTACAGTGGGGGTAGACATACAAGTTGGTCCAGTGATACAACAAAAGGATCACATCTCGGAGAGTAAGATTACCTCCCTCCTCACAAACAAGTTCTTACACAAGCATGTAACAGAGTTGTCTGATGTGGCTCAACAAATGTTTTTTTTTAAACCTATGTCAGAATTATTTAGAATAAGTCCCAGTTCCAACAATAATTTAACAATTGTGTGGAAAAAGTTTATTTTTCAGCTTTTGGTAGAAAAAAGTTGTAGAAATAAAAACATTCATTTATTTATGTTCAAAGAAAAGTAATCAATTAATGTTGATGACAAAACTAAATAACTTGTTTAAAAGGGGGAAGTAATGTGGTTATCAAGGGGAAGTAATCATATTTTTTTTCTATTCTCAATAGATAATTCTGACAAAACTTCATTTGTGTTGACCATCGATCATTTTTTGACAATCTCATATCCATTATGTAAAAACACATCATTTCACATGCTGGCTTTACACATACATATTATCACTCATCCTTTTAACACGGGAATTGAATTTTGTGCCTCACGGTTTGTGCACAGCCGAGTCATCACATGATTGCTTTGCATTTGTAAAGTTTGTACATGTACATACACATGTGTTGCCTTGGAAAGGTGAGAAGACTTTTGTTTGTTGTTCACACATCCCTCACCAATCATGCTTTCTGCTTTACCATTTATTATTTATTGCCATTTTACATGTGTTCTTGTTCCTTTTCACAATGGTTTCAAGGGTCATTCATGTTTAAAAATGGTCAAATTAAGAATTTTGAATTGAATTGATAAAAATAAGAAAATATTCAACAATGTCTCACACAAATTTTGATTCTTCATTTGAAGCTAATTATCATTGATTGGTTGGTTATTTATAACTACAAACTATGATGTAAAAAGTTAAAACCATGAAAAACCTAATATTGAAACCATTGATGATATCAGATTGATCTAGCAATAATTACACACCAAACCACACCATGTATATGTGTACATTATGTGTAGAAATTACACACTGAATGTACACCATACATCATGTATGCCATTCATACACATTGTTCATTGATATGGTAGTTTGATGGTGGAAGTCATTCGTCATTGTTTTATATTAATTCCATTATAAAATATTTGCATTTCCGAAGTAACTTATCTTAATTTCTTGTATTTAGTTTGCAATTTCATAATTTGAGTATAATTACTTCAAAATGTTTACACATTGATTCATTTAGTGTTAAAATAATGGCAGGAACTTTTTATCATTTATTTTCACAATTCATTTCATTTTTCCCATATTTATTTTGATAAATTTCATGCAAGCATCCATATCTGTCATTGACCTGGTAAATATCACTTATAAATAAGTCAAATCATATCTCATTTGATCAATCTGTTTACTATCTTTAGAGCACATCATGTACAACTCAAGAAAGAGGCAGGCATAGCCATCTTTACAATGCATGGACTCTTTTACATGCAGAAAAACAAATAAGTTCAAACATTCTATAGGTCAAATAACTTCTTACATTCTGAAAACAAAGACATCTAATTTTTAATATTCTAAAGGTCAAACAAGTTTGAAAAGATCCTAATATAGCAAGGTTGTATAGTAAAAGTTTAGTTACAGCTAGAAAATTGGTAGAAACTATGTCAAATTTCCTACCAAAACAGTTTTTGAACTACATTTTTAAAGTGTATCTTCACACAGTTTATAGATAAATGCAAGATAGGAAGCATCCCACTAAGACAAGTCAAGAATTTTTATACTGGGTTCTAACAAATGAGTTACACTTCACAATGGATTCATATTTTATCCAAAGTGATTTATAAAAGAATGGGAATATTATATCTTTTTATTATTAAAATTGATAACACGATTTGAATAAGTTACTGATATAATTTTTAAAAGCTGTTCTAATTACAAAAATGCTTTGGTCAACTAGTAGAAATTATGCCTTTTATATAGTTTTAAATGATAAACAGCATATAAAGAGATAAAGACTATTTGGGATTACTTATTTACTTACAGATCATTTGCTGGACCTCACTCCCTTCAGGTGCCACAAATGCAGATGCCACAAATGCAGATGCCACAGACATTCTACCCTCAAGGTTATCCACAACAGATGCCACAGATGCCACCCATGTATGGAATGGCACCTAATACATATATGCCAATGATGCAAGGTCCAGCCTATGATATTAGTCACAGACAGGTATTGAATCATATTTTTGATACAAGGTCCAGCCTATGATGTTAGTCACAGACAGGTATTGAATTATATTTTTTGGTCCAGCCTATGATATTAGTCACAGACAGGTATTGAATCATATTTTTGGTCAAGCCTATGATATTAGTCACAGACAGGTATTGAATCAAGGTCCAGCCTATGATATTAGTCAGACAGGTATTGAATCAAGGTCCAGCCTATGATATTAGTCACAGACAGGTATTGAATCATATTTTTGGTCCAGCCTATGATATTAGTCACAGACAGGTTTTGAATCAAGGTCCAGTCTATGATATTAGTCACAGACAGGTATTGAATCAAGGTCAGCCTATGATATTAGTCACAGACAGGTATTGAATCAAGGTCCAGCCTATGATATTAGTCACAGACAGGTATTGAATCAAGGTCCAGCCTATGATATTAGTCACAGACGGGTTTTTGAATCATATTTTTGGTCCAGCCTATGATATTAGTCACAGACAGGTATTGAATCAAGGTACAGTCTGTGATATTAGTCACAGACAGGTATTGAATCAAGGTCCAGCCTATGATATTAGTCACAGACAGGTATTGAATCAATGTCCAGCCTATGATATTAGTCACAAACAGGTATTGAATCAAGGTCCAGCCTATGATATTAGTCACAGACAGGTATTGAATCAAGGTCCAGCCTATGATATTAGTCACAGACAGGTATTGAATCAAGGTCCAGCCTATGATATAAGTCACAGACAGGTATTGAATCAAGGTCCAGCCTATGATATTAGTCACAGACAGGTATTGAATCAAGGTCCAGCCTATGATATTAGTCACAGACAGGTATTGAATCAAGGTCCAGCCTATGATATTAGAAACAGACAGGTATTGAATCAAGGTCCAGCCTATATTAGTCACAGACAGGTATTGAATCAAGGTCCAGCCTATGATATTAGTCACAGACAGGTATTGAATCAAGGTCAGCCTATGATATTAGTCACAGACAGGTATTGAATCAAGGTCCAGCCTATGATATTAGTCACAGACAGGTATTGAATCAAGGTCCAGCCTATGATATTAGTCACAGACAGGTATTGAATCAAGGTCCAGCCTATGATATTAGTCACAGACAGGTATTGAATCAAGGTCCAGCCTATGATATTAGTCACAGACAGGTATTGAATCAAGGTCCAGCCTATGATATTAGTCACAGACAGGTTTTGAATCAAGGTCCAGCCTATGATATTAGTCACAGACAGGTATTGAATCAAGGTCCAGCCTATGATATTAGTCACAGACAGGTATTGAATCAAGGTCCAGCCTATGATATTAGTCACAGACAGGTATTGAATCAAGGTCCAGCCTATGATATTAGTCACAGACAGGTATTGAATCATATTTTTGGAAGTCATATACTGTGGATTCATTTATTTTCGTTGTTACCAACTTTGATGGATTGCAGAAAAAAATGCCATTTTGTGGATATGTGTTTCTTGGTGCATACAACCTAATGGAAAATCTGTAGTTCGTTGAAAAATCTAAATTCATAGTTCACCCCTTCCCACAAAAACCAAGAAAATTGATATCCAACGATTAATAATGAATCCATTACAATATAAAAATAAAGAAATGTGGTACGAGACCAAAAAGTCGAAGTTCAAATGACATGGATGCAATCAATTATGGGCAACAAAATAATGCAGCCTTCAACAATGAGAAAAACCCATACTGAATATGAATAGTCTGCAATAAATAGCTCCAAAAAATATATAAATGTATGAAACAATTCAATTTAGAAAACCAGCGATGGCCTAACTTACAACAAAACAATTTACAAAAAATAAATATGACAGACATGAACCAAAGATAACCAATTAACTGCAGGCTCCAGACTTGGGACAGGCACATGAAGAATAAGGCGGGGTTAAACATGTTTGTGAGTGGTCAACCTGTTTTAGGGTCAGGTCATGTCAATGATAGTACTGTTTGATTATTACCAGTATAAAATTAGTAGATTTCATTTTCAACCATAGATGCAATGTCTGTTATTTTAGAAACTATTCATTATGACATAGAGACAAATGCATTATAATTCTTATAGTTAGATTTCAAAGGTCAAAATCAAATATTATACTATGTTTATAATTTTTGATAGATATTTAATATCATCAGTAATATGATTTAATATATTTCAGCCATCAATACCACCCCCTCATCCAGAAATAAGTGAGCAGGTTTTCCGTCCTACGCATACTCCTATAATGATGCCTCTTCCACAGCCAGACAGGTAATATTAGAAATCAAGTTATTTTCAGTATCATATTTTGTCAGAACTCTTGTGCCAAAGTAGAAAAATTTACAGGAAAATAAATCTTAAGAAATATGTAAAAGTTGGAGAATCTTCCCCGATATGAATGCATCATGAAAACTAGGGATCGAAACAATAAATTGCTACAATTCTCTGTTTTTATTAGCGAAATTAATTATTCACATCTCAGAAAAAATTATTGGTAGATTATTAAAAAAAAGCATTTAATTAAGGTTTTTTTCTATTTAATTTTCAATGCTAAATTAAAGGCTTGGCTATTGTTATTTTTTTAGTAGAAAGCTCAAAGTCTGCTTGATTTTAGCTTGAGGTGTAACAATTTTTTTATGCCCGTCCTACGCATACTCCTATAATGATGCCTCTTCCACAGCCAGACAGGTAATATTAGAAATCAAGTTATTTTCAGTATCATATTTTGTCAGAACTCTTGTGCCAAAGTAGAAAAATTTACAGGAAAATAAATCTTAAGAAATATGTAAAAGTTGGAGAATCTTCCCCGATATGAATGCATCATGAAAACTAGGGATCGAAACAATAAATTGCTACAATTCTCTGTTTTTATTAGCGAAATTAATTATTCACATCTCAGAAAAAATTATTGGTAGATTATTAAAAAAAAGCATTTAATTAAGGTTTTTTTCTATTTAATTTTCAATGCTAAATTAAAGGCTTGGCTATTGTTATTTTTTTAGTAGAAAGCTCAAAGTCTGCTTGATTTTAGCTTGAGGTGTAACAATTTTTTTATGCCCCACCTACGATAGTAGAGGGGCATTATGTTTTCTGGTCTGTGCGTCCGTTCGTCCGTCTGTTCGTTTGTCCGTTCGTCCGTTCGTCCGTTCGTCCCGCTTCAGGTTAAAGTTTTTGGTCGAGGTAGTTTTTGATGAAGTTGAAGTCCAATCGACTTCAAACTTGGTACACATGTTCCCTATGATATGATCTTTCTAATTTTAATGCCAAATTAGAGATTTTACCCCAATTTCACGATCCATTGAACATGGAAAATGATAGTGCGAGTGGGGCATTTGTGTACTGAGGACACATTCTTGTTTATAAATAGTTTAGATATTTTTTATCATATATGTATTTATTTATTTTAGAGCCCAAGGACTGTCTAGAGCAGCCTATGCCAGGCTTTACTCAGCTGGTTTCCATCCCATTCTGGATCGTAATAAGGAGCCACCAGAAGTTATAGATCCTAATGTACCAGTACAGATAGATTTAATCAAAGAGGAACAAGATACATTACAGTGTAATGAAATTATATTCCAGTTCTTAGCCTTCTCCAAGTAAGTATGATATAGGGGTTGTCACATAGGTTTTATCTGTATACAAACAGATTAAACACAGGGGAGGTTACTTAGTTCTCTGAAAGTAAATGTTAAACTATAAATCATTGATTAACACTTCTTAGCACTCTCCACAATGATAAAATGTAGTTGGTTGTCTCTAATTTCTTTGTTTGTTAATATGTGATATTTTTTCCATTATTGTAAGGGACATTTTTACTACTAAAATCAATGTTTTGTGTATTATAAAATGTTATGTAATTTAAGAAATTTTGGGTACAGACCAATACAAATATATGCTATTTATTGTAGATATGGTAGTGACATCCAAGAGAAGAATAAACGTGCAGGGACAGTGTTCTTTACTTTCCAATTCTATAGGTGTCCACAAGTCACCACAGAAAGGTTAGTAAGATATATCTCTAGGTTTTATAGCTGTAAACGGGTAATAAATAGAATTTCCACAATTAACTACAGAAAGGTAAATAGTTTATATATATTATATGTATGTAAGTAGATAGAAAATATCTTAAATGTGTTATTTTTGTGTCCAAAAGTCAATACAGAAAGGTAAAACTGCTAACTGGTGTAAATGTTAAAATTTTTGCTTCAGTTAAATATAAAGCTTTTATCAGAACAATCTGCTTTATATACCATAGAGAGATTAATATACAGAATAGACTAGCATGAAGGTAGATAAATTGGTTTAATTTTTAGCACTTTCAAAAATATCTCATCAGAGCTGGATTTTATATTTATTTCAAAATGTGCAAAATGTGGTGTATTTTAACTGAGACCAAAAAATGACAATATGTATGTTTATGTTACAGACTGTTGTTGGCCAAACCCCAGAATGACCTGTCATCAGATCCACTGTCCATGCCATTTATACTGCAGAGGTTAGAGAAGGATGGAGCCCTTAGTAATGGACCTCCAGGGCTAGAGGTATACATGTTATTATAAATAAAAAAAGAAAAATGTGAGGTTTGAGTCATTGAGATAGTAACCCAGACTTTTTATAGCAAAATTTGCCCTATACCAACATTTCACTGTTTTTTTAAATGCATTGTTTCAAACCAAAAAACAAGAATTCTGATCACATGAATGATTTTAAAACTGTCCCATCTAAGGCCAGCCAAAACAATAAAAAAGTTATTGCTAGAAACTAAGGAGGCACGTGGCCTTGCTAATGATATTGACAACGTCGTCAAAGGTAAAATAGTGATAAACAGATTATCATTGGTCATCTCAACTCAATTGCTTTTCTCGCTTTCACTGTACCATCTCAAGTGAAAAAAATCAATCTCGTTGAGATGATCAACGATTATCTATTATTCTGTGATATGATATACCTAAAAACTTGAGTGTAATTAAATGTGCATTTGATATTTTAGGTCAAGTATTATATGGATCCAATGTCGATGAAGATAGGAGAAGTCAGTTTACTTTTGTCCCATCTATACAGACAGAGGTTACATATCGACGTCTGGGATGGGGACTCTCTGATGAGGATTGGTTCTGCTTCAGTGCCTCTCATGGTAGGTAACTTTAATGATTTCTGAACTAGGGATTCCCTCATAAGAGTTGGTTCTGCTTCAGTGCCTCGCATGGTAGGTAATGATTCTGTCCTGGGGGATTCCCTCATAAGGGATGCTCAGTGCCTCTCATGATAGGTATAATCATGATAATAATTTTTAGACAGAATATTACACATCCTACTTCTAATAGTGCATTCTAGTGTTTTATTTATTATCTGACTTTGATAAGGGGTGGTTTGGTTTCAATTTCTCTCTTGATAAATGTCCTCTATGATGTAAAGAATGCGTTTCCCTCCTAAGGAGTTTTTCTTCTCCAGTGCATTTCAGAATAGATATTCCTGGTAATGTTCAGAATGGAGTTTCATTTTATTTTTCAAAAACATTTGTTGGCATGACACGGGTTATGTTCTTCTCATATATTTTATGATAGTATGATACTAAACCCCTAACGGGAGGGATTGTGCCTGATATTCATATGATGAAGACATAATCTTTCAATCAGTTTAATTGAGGTCTGGAGCTGGCATGTCAGTTAACTGCTAGTAGTCTGTTGTTATTTATGTATTATTGTCATTTTAATTATTTTCTTTTGTTACATCTTTTGACATCGGACTCGGACTTCTCTTGAACTGAATTTTAATGTGCGTATTGTTATGCTTTTACTTTTCTACATTGGCTAGAGGTATAGGGGGAGGGTTGAGATCTCATAAACATGTTAAACCCCGCCGCAATTTTGCGCCTGTCCCAAGTCAGGAGCCTCTGGCCTTTGTTAGTCTTGTATGATTTTAAATTTTAGTTTCTTGTGTATTATTCGGAGTTTAGTATGACGTTCATTATCACTGTACTATTATGCATAATTTTAGGGGCCAGCTGAAGGACACCTACGGGTGTGGGAATTCTCGCTACATTGAAGACCCATTGGTTGCCTTCGGCTGTTGTCTGCTCTATGGTTGGGTGGTTGTCTCTTTGACATATTCATCATTTCCTTTCTCAATTTTATTTCATAATTAGGTTGGTCATCATCTCTTATTTATACCGTAGTTAATTGTAAAAAATGAGGATTGTGTTTTATATAAGTAATTCTTAGATGAATGGGACAGAGTTCCCTCATTATAACTAATTCTGTTTTGTTAATTGAAATGATAACAATAAAAAAACCTTTGGAATAATAGGATAAGAGCTCAGTTGTATATCTCACAGTAATCATGCTATGGGAAAAGATACTTTTATTTCTGCATGTTCATTAAAATGAAAATTCCAAGAAAATAAAGTTATGACTAAGTTATTATGAGAGGTTGTATGTCTGGTATCAATTATATTGAAGCTTTAAGTTTTGATTTATATTTTAGTATTTGTGTAGAAGTGGACATGAAGCTGTTCAGTCGACCTTTGAACTTGATGTAGTAATGATGGAATATGATGACCCCAATCTTATAGCTGGTACCCAGAGTCAAGGTGCTCAGCCATTAGGGATCCAGTCCATGATGAAAGGAAAGCTGCATTTTAGGATGGCTAATGTTGGACATTATTCTGATCCTAAAGCCAACTTAATGGGTTGGTATTTATATTATTTTGATTGAACCATTTATGGGAAATTTGTGATGTTAAATATATAAAAAAAAAAAAGATGTGGTATGATTGTCAATGAGACAATTCTTCATAAGAGACCAAAATAACAATGAAATTAACAACTATAGGTCACTGTACAACCTTCAACAATGAGCAAAGCCCAAGTTGTTTCATTGTTGTCTTGCGTTAACTTTCCCAGATGAACTACTGTTATTCATACATCAATGAGGCTGTAAACCAACAAGTTTTCCACCAACTATTTATAAAGGACACATGTTGTATTGACATTTCTAATTAACTGTGATCCAGATTCAAGTCATGAAAAAATATAAATTAGATTTGAAAATGCAAGTTTAATTGGTTTTAACAAACAAATTTTAAAGTCAAAAGAACCATGAAATTGTTCCAATAATGTTAAATCCTAAATTTCATTTATAGATGGCATGTTGACAAAAACACAACAGGGTGAGGCTCTATTACACTACATTTATAATTTTATTTTAGCCTAGTACATGTACTGTATTGATTGATAGATAAAATATTTTTGTCTTTTAGTTTAAGACAAATTCAATTTATCTGTATTTCTCTCTATTTTACACATCTGTTTCTAAACTAATTATGTTGTCTCAATGTGTTATAAATATAAAACTGTCAATTCCATTTCATACCTGATCTTCAAAATATTTTGTTCCCCAATTTTTATAACATTTTTATTAACTTTAGTTATATCCCATTATATGAAACCATACATCTCTCAAACTATATATGTGTCTTCGTTCATGTAAATTTGTTCATATTTAAAGCCTTGAAGTACACTTTTCAGTTAACTTGGGAAAAAATATTTATTAAGAAACTCCCATAGAATTATATTTATATTGGGAATTGAGTTTAGACTTAAAATCATCACAAGATATATATATTTCATTACACATAGCATGTTATATTGCATCATTTTTGTTAAATTAATACATTCATGACCCACACTTTTAATTAATTGTGTTAGTGGTATATAACCCCTCCAACTTTTTTTTCAAATGCAAAACATTTTTTTACTATGATACCATTTTAGTCAATATTTAAGAGAAATGAATTACATAACACAACTATGCAACCAAAATTTGTGTACAATTGAACATTTATTTTTGACAAATTACTGCACACAACTGTATAGAATTTAAAAAAAGGTAAGCTGAGAGTTGCACAATTACCATTGAAAAAAACAGTATATTCATTGCTGGTGCAATAGTATTACCTCATTCCTGTTTTTAACATAAAGTTGATATTTATAGATACTAGAATATAATAGGTTATTTATCATTTCAACTAACCCCAACTTTTAATCATTTACCTTAGCTGTATTTGGCAACACTTTTAGGAATTTTGGTCCTCAATGCTCTTCAACTTCGTACTTTTTTGTCCTTTTTAACTTTTTTAATTCGAGTGTCACTGATGAGTCTTTTGTAGACAAAACGCTCGTCTGGCGTATATACAAATTTTAGTCCTGGTATCTATGATGAGCTTATTGGCAAGCAATTGAGTTTAAAATAAGTTTGTTGAACCATATTTTCAATAATCTGTCATTATGAACTATTTAGTTTTACTTGCCTCTATCTCTACTTTAATAATACCATCTTTCTTAAATGTAGCATAGTCTAACCTTAGATTGCCAAAGAGAGAGGCTGTGTTAAAATACAGATAATCTATGGCAGAATATAATATATATGTACAGTAGTATAGTTCTCTATAACCTTGTAGCTAGTATCTCTCTCTATATCTTATTTACAGTGTCCACTAAGTCTGCCAAAGTCATTTCAAATACAGCAGGTAACATTGCTTATCCTGGTGGCAGTCTAAATACTAATTATACAGGTAAATACACTAGTAATTATACAGGTAAATACACTCTAAATACTAATTATACAGGTAAATAGATATAAGGTGTTATTACATTGATTTCTTCTAATATATGTGTTGATGCTCAGGGTAAAATATTCAAATATAAATGCCCAACCCATGGTTAAAAGAAAACAAATCTACAACTGCCATGAATTACTTTTTAGTATCTAACACAAAAAAATCATAAATTTTTATTTCTTACAGATTTTTTATGTCGGTATATGAAGGAAGAAAATGATATTTCTTTCAGTTAAAACCTTTATCACAATGGAGTAGGTCCAGTAAGAGCCCTTTTTGGCCTAAAAAAATAGCAGTTTTACAAAATTGATATTTGAGCTTGAATCGGATCGTTACACCAATCGGATTCGTAACACCAAATCCAAAATTTATTGGTTGAATCTGAGTCTGAGTACAAAAACAATTTATCTTATAACAACATATGTTTAGACAGTTTCATTTTTTCCAATTAAGGTATTACACCAAAGAAGAAGGTAGCCCGAGCCCATCACATCACAGAGAGTAACAGAGAAGTAGCTGCCCTACTCCACTCACATCAGGACCAGGTCATTCCTGAGAGGGACAATAATCGTGAGGGAGACTCGGAGAAACTGAGGAAGTTATCACGTATGGAGGCCGTCAGGCAGAAAGAGGGAATAGATAATAAGTTTAATACTATTATGGTAAATAAATATTCTTATTATACCCCCGCTTTGGAAAAAGGGGGGTATACTGTTTTACCTCTGTCTGTCAGTCCGTCAGTCCGTCCCATGAAACTTTCGTCGCATTTTTCTCAGGAACTACAATACAAGGATTTCTGAAATTTGGTTTCAGGGTTTATCTAAGTCAGCTATACTGGCCCGAGAACACAGTTATTTCGTAGTGCATTTCTTTTAGACAATAAATTCAAATTAAAAAAATCGCACCTGCTCTTTCTCAAAAAGATTTTTACAGTGTAGTGTACTACCAGTGAGACAAATAATATCAAAATTATAGAAACTTCTACCAGCTCTAACTCAAAATATTGACAATTCTGTGTTAAGGGGGTGTAAAATTCAGTTTGACAGCTTCAGACGTGCTAAAATTTGACCTTTTAGAACTGGACCAATTTACTTCTTAACATAAAGATTCAGCACCCAATTTTTTTTTACATGTAATTACATCCCCCTACTTGATATTTCATGCATTTAATATCAAGAAATAAATTGGGAAAGTGTATCAAATAAGACATGCAAGTTATACACTGTTTACACTAGGGACTATATTCGTAGACAACGAAAACCAAAGGACGATAACTGTGTCCTTGGACCTAATAGGACAGAAAGACTTGACCAATCTTTATAAAACTTTGCATAACCTAAGCTGAGGCAATTGTGAGATAGGTTGCCAAGTTTCATGGCCATATGACATATATTAGAGACACTAGGGTCATTTTAATATAGACATTTGAATGTTTATTTTTGACGTGTAAATCAAATATCTTCAACTGTCAAGATTTTGGCCTTAAAATTTGAAATTTTGCAAAAATTTGCTTTTTAAATGCTCTTGAATATCAAATATTAAGTATTAAAAGCATCTGAACACTCTTTTATTTATCAGATGTATTGTAATTATTCCAAAGTTAAATTTATATAAGCCTATGCCTGAAAATAGAGATTTTCCAATTTAGGGACGCCTTATATAAATATGCATTTTTCTCAGCCAATTTGAAGATTTTGAAGTTTTTTATGCCTAATTTATTCTTTCATATATATAAAATGTACTTTAAATGTATAGAAAAGTGTCAAAAAGCATACCACATGAGTATAAAATGGTCTTGGGCCATGTAGTACTGAGAATTATTTAGAGTCGATTTAGGCGGTAGCCCATATTGACATATAAAAATGCACACAGAAGCTATTAGAAATGAAAATGTGTAACTTTTTGCTCATTTCTATGCTAAGGCGTTATGATACAAGAAGTCTAATTGCAAAAGGACTCTTGCATTTAATTTTTTTAGAAACAATATGGTCTGATGGCCAGTTTTTTCACTTTTCAATGGAAAACTTGCATTTAGTTTTAGACTTAATAGGCATAAAGTTGGACCACTTACTATCATACAGAGAAAAAAAAATGGTAGCCTATGAAAGGAGTAAGGTGTACTGAGTATAATAAAGTGCTTTTTTTACAGATTTAGTGAAATATTTGTGATGGACTACAGATTTGATGTACAAAGCTCTTCACATTTTACATACATCTATTAGGCCGTTTAACCATGGCCGTGAATACAAATATCTGCACTTTTTTTCTGTGATAATCTACTTTTCTCTATATCCAGAGTTCACAAATGGTTAATTAAATTTGATTTAATCATAGAAACACAAATATCAGGAACAAAAAAGCTGTCAGATAGAAAGTCAGCATGCCTCTTAGACATAAAATGTAAACTGCTTTAAAATGCTTATTATAGCCGTAGAATGCCAAAATGGCACATTTTAACAGAATTTCTGTAAACCAAAGATGTAAATCCTTTACTTTGATTGAGTTTGACAAACTGAAACCAGCAAATCATTCAGGAAAGTTGCCAAAGTACAGAATCTAGATTTCAGGAATCCATCTCTTACGCCCGAGAACACAGTTATTTCGTAGTGCATTTCTTTTAGACAATAAATTCAAATTAAAAAAATCGCACCTGCTCTTTCTCCAAAAGATTTTTACAGTGTAGTGTACTACCAGTGAGACAAATAATATCAAAATTATAGAAACTTCTACCAGCTCTAACTCAAAATATTGACAATTCTGTGTTAAGGGGGTGTAAAATTCAGTTTGACAGCTTCAGACGTGCTAAAATTTGACCTTTTAGAACTGGACCAATTTACTTCTTAACATAAAGATTCAGCACCCAATTTTTTTTTACATGTAATTACATCCCCCTACTTGATATTTCATGCATTTAATATCAAGAAATAAATTGGGAAAGTGTATCAAATAAGACATGCAAGTTATACACTGTTTACACTAGGGACTATATTCGTAGACAACGAAAACCAAAGGACGATAACTGTGTCCTTGGACCTACTGTGTGATGCGTTTTCAGATTGATCACTTGACAACTTCCTTTTTACCAAACACTTGTATGATTTTACACATGATAGCCAAGTTGAAAATTTTCGTCACATTTTTCTCAGGAACTACAATACAAGGATTTCTGAAATTTGGTTTCAGGATTTATATAAGTCAGCTATACCGTGTGATGCGTTTTCAGATTCATCACTCGACAACTTCCTGTTTACCAATCACTTGCATATTTTTACACTATTAATATTATCCACTTGCGTCGGGGGTATCATCAGTGAGCAGTAGCTCACAGTTTCACTTGTGTTGTTTATAATTATACCCCCGCTCCGCTTTAAAAAAGGGGGGGTATACTGTTTTACCTCTGTCTGTCCGTCAGTCCGTCCGTCCCATGAATAATTTTCGTCACATTTTTCTCAGGAACTACAATACAAGAGTTTCTGAAATTTGGTTTCAGGGTTTATCTAAGTCAGCTATATCGTGTGATGCGTTTTCAGATTGATCACTTGAAAACTTCCTGTTTACCAAACACTTGTATGATTTTACACATGATAGCCAAGTTGAAAATTTTCGTCACACTTTTCTCAGGAACTACAATACAAGGATATCTGAAATTTGGTTTCAGGATTTATATAAGTCAGCGTTACCGTGTGATGCGTTTTCAGATTAATCACTCGACAACTTCCTGTTTACCGAACACTTGCATATTTTTACACTATTTATTTTTTCGTCGCATTTTTCTCAGGAACTACAATACAAGGATTTCTGAAATTTGGTTTCAGGGTTTATCTAAGTCAGCTATACCGTGTGATGCGTTTTCAGATTGATCACTTGACAACTTCCTGTTAAAGCCGAACACTTGTATGATTTTACACATGATAGCAAGTTGAAAATTTTCGTCACACTTTTCTCAGGAACTACAATACAAGGATTTCTGAAATTTGGTTTCAGGATTTATATAAGTCAGCTATACCGTGTGATGAGTTTTCAGATTCATCACTCGACAACTTCCTGTTTACCGAACACTTGCATATTTTTACACTATTTATATTATCCACTTGCGGCGGGGGTATCATCAGTGAGCAGTAGCTCGCAGTTTCACTTGTTGTTAATATTACCAGTAACATTTAAGTGCTAACTTCTCCATTGCATTGGGCAGTTTGACGAATGTGAAATGATGTTTATGGCATTTTATCATACCCCTTACTACAGAAGACGGTAGTATGCTGTTTTATCTCTGTCGACTACTCTGCATGTCTTTCTGTTCAAATTTTTTTTCTCAGGAACTACAAATCAGAGCTTCATACAATTTGGTAACAATAAATGAAAAACATGGTGAAAAAAATGTTTTGGTTTGTAATAAAACACATTTTTTAATATTCCCAGAATTATAAAACTGAGAAGCAGGAGAGGATGAGAGATTTTAAGACACTTGAGATTTACCGCAATCAGAGTAAGAAGGACGGAATCTTGAACATGCTCAGTCAGGCTATTACCACTGATCATGTGATCAACCCAGCATTTGGAAGTACAGAATTCTTTGAGTTTGTACTGAAGAATCCCTACAATGTACAACAAACATTTACTGGAGTTCGATGATAAATATTTACAGTGAGTGTTATTGTTATATTTGTACAGTTTTTTGTCTGATGTAATTTAATGTAACTAAATTAAGGCTAGTATGCATTCATAAGAAAACACCAACCTAAAAAGTTTAACACAGAATTTTTTATCAATATGAATATTTATGTGTATATTTATGGGATAAACTTCATCAGTTGATTGCAAACATTTGAAAGGTCCAATATATACACATGGTATTTGGCAAATGAAAGACAACATGTATCTAAATAGACTGTGATCCAAAATCTATAAATCTATCTGACTATAAAAGTCTGCTTTAATTGAGCAAAGTAGTTTTATCTAGTCAAGTATTCAAATTAATTTAAGTTATGTACCCTTATGATTTGTCTTAAACAATGTTCTCACTGCAAGTTATAATGAAATAAGAACAATTAATAATAAATGAATATTAGATGCCATGCTTTTATGACAGTAAAAACTTCCTATCTATTTACAGTGTAATCACAGATGCCCGTGAATGGAGATACTTCAAACAACTGAATGGTTTACAGGCGCCATTAGAGGAGGGCATGTTTACTAAACAAAGTAAATCACAGTTTGCAGAGATCTTCCTAAGGCCCAAGGAGACAGTGTATATACCATTTAAATATCTGTCATTTAAGGCTGACCATACTGTTCATCCCCAGGTATATAATATAGTTGTTTGTAAAGAGAGGGGTATTAACATAATGGAAAATTAGTGATAGTGATGCAGTGAAAGATATGTGTGATCAATGGAAGGCATTTTGAAATCTCCACTATGGGTTGGTGTTTTGAACAGTGAGAAATTCTCAAATTGCCTCTATTGGTGGTTTACCCACTTATTAAGTGCCTCTTGGGTGCACAATGGCACAGCCATAGACCTTTTTTCATAATTATGTGGATCAATCTTTTTTAACTAAGTTTTGGTCACATATATAGATGAACAGAACACATATCAGTGATGTATTCAAATGCAAGAGTTGTGAATTATGTAGAGCTCTTTTCAATAACCATACAATTTATTATAATTTGATTCTTCTTTCATTTTCTGTTTGATATTTTCCACTTTTTTTGTTTGACTTGTTCTATTCTGAAATTTCTTTGATTTACTATTTCTTTTTTCTTTATTCAGGGACCAGTTGATCCATTCAAGAAAAGTGAAAAGAAGATTGAAAAATCAGAGGATACTCTGAAAGAAAGTCTGATTAGGGTATTTACACAAACTTTGTAATCAATCAATCAAACAGTTAATATTGTTAAAATTTCCTTCCTTTTCTTTTTTCATATAGAATAAAGTGACCATTCCAAAGTAATTTCTTTTTTAAATACAATGTATGAACATTTCTTTCATTTTGACTGCTTTAATTAAAATAACTGTCATGACCAAATACTTTTTATCACATTTTCAAAAGAAAAAATATTTTGATGACCCCACCACTTATTATATATTGAAGTGGATTTGGCATAAAAGCTGTAACATATTTAATTGTGACTATCAATAATAAAAGATCTGCCATCTATATGGACTTCTAACAATAGCAAAAATCATTTTTGGTATAATATTGAGACAACCAAAGACACTACTTTCCAAATGGTATTTCATTTGACCGTTTTATATCTTGATTGCAGATTTTAAGAATTTGAGTTTAATTTTAGATCTTCAAACCTTCTGAAGCAATATAGTGTAAACCAATTCTTTGTCTCAAGAGTAACAAAATAATGCTAAAATAAATTGTCACAAATATATCAAACTTGTATCTTTCCTTTTAATACTACATCAAGTAAATTAGAAAATTGCAAAATCAAATAGCCGCGAAGTGGACTAGAAAGAGTAAAACACAAAACAAATTATTCACAAAAATTAGTTTGTTTATAGTAATTTTTTTTTGGTTGGCCTATATTATTAAAATAAAATTTGATTTATACCTGTTGATAATTTATGTATTTTGTAGGTACATTTTAACGGGGAAGATGGCAAGTCTGTATCTATCATGTCATTAAAGGTCCAACCTATACCTCATGTAATAGACCAGACCTTTAGATTCCATAGTCCAGAACAAACATTCCTAAAGAGGTCCATTAGATTACCTATGGACTCCTTACCTGGTAAGCTTATAGTCTATAATGTCATTAAAGGTCCAACCTATACCTCATGTTATAGACCAGACCTTTAGATTCCATAGTCCAGAACAAACATTCCTAAAGAGGTCCATTAGATTACCTATGGACTCCTTACCTGGTAAGATTATACTGATGATTTGATAAGAATTTATTTTGTTTTCATGTGGTCAAGATAACGTATCTCCATTATAACAACTCAGCCTGTAATCTCTTGTCAATATAAAAATAAAAAGATTTGGTATGATTTCCAATGAGACAACTCTCCACTAAAGTTCAAAATGAAATAGCATTAATCAACTGCAAGTAACCTTATGGTTTTTCAACAATGAGCAAATCTATACCGCACAGCTACAAAAGGCCCTCAAATGACCAATACAAAACAACTCAAATGAAAAAACTAACGATCTGAATTATGTACAAAGAATAAACAAAAACAAATATGATATACAGCAACAAACTACAATCACTATTGTAATACAGGCTCCTGAATTTGGACAGACACATACAGAATGTTGCAGGGTAAAAATGTTTGCTGGTGACAAACCCTCCTCATTACCTGTATTTCTTTTATGAAAGACTACATTCTTATGATATATATATATATTTCAGGTGTGCCTGTAGGAGGTCGAGGACTGAATCAGCTGTTTGTACGGTGCAGTGATCCTAATATTATAACAGAATGTAAAGCTACACAACCAGGGGAGCCACTTGATGTTTATCTAAAGGTACAATATAGTTCATATCATTATTTGTATGCCTTTTCTATGTTTGTATCTGTTTGTTTTTATTGATTGAAATTTATGCGGCTGTCATACAAGTGAGAGGGTTAGTTAGGTATAAAAGCAGGTTCAACCTACCATTTTCAACATAAGAAAATGCCTGGGTCAAGTTAGGAAAAGGACAGTTATTATCCATTAGTTTGATGTGTTTTAGCTTTTGATTTTGCCATTTGATGACTGACTCTCCGTTTTGAATTTTCCTTGGAGATTGGTATTTATGCTATTTTACTTTATACCAGTGGGTTTTTTTTAATAAAAAGGATAAGAATTTCAGATAAAAAAGATGTTGAACTGTCTCATTCCTTAATTTCTCATACAATATTTTACAGGTAGCAATGGGTGCTTCTCCACAGATTAAGAGATTTTATATAGCCATTTTTACCGATGCCTTTATGTCTAAGCCTATTCAGGTTTGGCAAGTCTACGCCCATTCTCTACAGAGAGTTGATGTGTCCTGTGTGGAGGGACAAACATCAAGATTCTCATTACTACTCAGGTAAGTTAGCAACAAATATTGTTCTTCTCAAGATATAAAAGCCATGTGTTATGTTATCTTAGGGGTTAAAGCTTGAAGTATGAAGATTCACAGATTTGAAACTACAATGAACTAGAAAAAGGATTTTTTTTCAAATGTAACTTTTAAAGAAAAGAAAAATGATGAAAAAAGTTGTATCCCTTAAAGATCTTAAAGAATTAAAAAAAAAAAACAACCTGAGAACATATTTCACAGTGAAAGTATTGACTGAACCATATCTGGTATTTTTTAAGTGATTGCCTTGTGTCACTTGGTTAAGATTCACAATAAATTTGCATGCAAATATTGTCCTGTTTGTTTCAGTCATTCAATATGATATTGAATTAGTGAAATGCAACATATTCAAATACTCAATGCATGGTGCATGGTGCTCAAAAGAATTAAAAATTTGATTAAATCTACATCATTTGGTATCTAATGGATTGTTGTCTCATTGACAGTCATACAACATCTTCTTACTTTTATAATGCCCTAAAGGATGATTTGTCAGAATTTAGCAGATTTAAACCAAATTCATACCAGTGTTAACTTTTTAACGGGAGGTCTTCTGATGTAACAGATGCTTATAATATTTGTGCAAAGCTTATAAAATGCACATTGAATAAAATTACCCTGTTATAAATATTCATGATACACCCAGAGCATAATGAATTTATATTCAGGTCAACTTATTCCTTATACTACTGTGTGACCTAAAACTTTAATACTATATACATTTTTTTATTCCAGGGGAACACAGTCATCTCGCCTTGTAAGATGTTTCTCATCTAATGATCAAGAAATGCAGCTGTATCCAAATGAACAATTTATGTTAGCTGCTGGTGCCGTCCATGAACTCAGTGTAGCAGTCCGTCCATTAAACGAGGGCATTCAAATCTTCCATCTGAATGTAGTAGATATTGAATACCACCAATTGATCAGAAATTGGTTGATTTGTGTGACCTGCCGATCTCCGATGATTTCACGGGTATTTGATCTGTCTTTACCTGTGGGAGGAGGAAAGGGGAGTAGCAAGAGAATAACTTATACCAATCCCTATCCTCACAAAAAGACATTTATCCTACTCACAAATGAGCCAGAATTGTTACAATTTAAAGAAACACGAATTGAAGTTGAAGGTGGAGCAGAACACACAATAGGATTACGCTTTGCCCCAGTGATGAAAATTGGAGCATCTGAGGTGATGGTGTTTATTAATGATGAGGATGACAAGAATGAGGAGACATTTAAAATTAATGCTACTTATAGTTAAAGGGGGCGTATTTATGGTATCTTAGATGTATAGTATCAAATTAATTGTAGGTTGTTTAGATTTTTGCTAATAATGCTCTGTTGTAATAGAAACTTACTAGATCTCTTACTTTTACAAGTGCCTAAAACAAATGCTGAAGTTAAAAGAACTTGACATATATTTTTAATTGATCTGCCTTTTCTAATCTAAAACCGTGATAGATTTTAATAGAAGCAAAGTTCCAGACGTCACATGTGTTTTTATTAGTAATTATATTCATTTGAATATAATTTTGTGGAAAGCTGTACTTCAAAAAGATAGATATATTTTTTAAACTGGCTGCTTTTGTTATATTTTTATGCAACATATTTTTTCTAAATGACATAACACCCCTGTGCATCCAATGTTGAAGTAACTACAGTAACTTTTTGGTTTTGAAAATATAAAAATTTAAGATTTCTTTTCAAATGGTGCAGTTAGATTTTTAATTTCTTTTGTTCATCAAATGAGATACATATATATATTGTTATAAGCAGTAAACACCTTTAGAACAAAGTTTAAATAATTTGAAAACAGTTTTGAGAATGAAAAAGATTTTTGTGTTTAAATCTGCTGTTATGTGAATAATCAAGTTGTATGTGTATATTGTCAAATACAACTGTACGATAGAAAATTGTGAAAGTAGACATTTTAATATCCAATGATTTGTTAGCAGTTGTCTTTATTTTTAATTTATTTGTAAAATATCAATTTTAATGAGTACTAGTAGCATTCCAGAAGCAAGTTTTGATTAAATTATCACTAATTGGAGAACACAGCAATTAATATGTCAACATTTTTTCTGCTATAAAATTGGAAGATTGAAACAATTTGAGAACATTGAAGGACATATATCATATCATTCATTTGTTAGTAACTTAACTTTTACAGATCTGACTGCCAACAAGCAAACTGTGATATTTATATTTATTTATGATATATATGTAGATGAAATTAAAATATATTTATTGTGATGACTGAATGTCAAAATAAAATAAAATTTAAAAATTATGGTTTTTTTTCATTTGTTAATGTGCACTAAGTTCCAGATCTCACCTCTTTCGTGTATCTCTTAAGACAATAACAGTTAAGCATTTGAAACAGAAGCCTAATATTGAATGATCATGTACAAGACATCGGATTTTCTTGTGTCATCAATGAAAACATAAAATGCACTGAAGACATTTTAAAAATACACAATAGAAATAATCCCCCTTCTATAGATGTGAATAAAACATCAAATTAAATGCTTTTAAATATCTTTTTGAACTTTCTTCAATGAAGTTTATGAGAATTATTGTTTCTTCTTCTTCTACCTGAAAGTGAGGTTAAAAAAATACTAAATTGACATTCAGACTCATAAGCCTAAAATAAATGCCTTGGCTAAAAAGAAAAGACAGACAGACAGAAAACACAACATAAAAAAACTAAAGGCAAATGCATCAACTATAATTTCGGTATATTATAGGACTTTTACTTTGACCAAAATAATTTGATATCAAAAGAACACTTTTTCAATTGCTCTTCTATTTTTAATTTTGGTAAATTTTCAGAAATCATCTACATTTTTAATATAGGTTTTCTAGCAACAATATACTTTTGTAAAAAAAAATGACCTTAGTGCTAATAAAGAACCTCTGTTACTAGTCCAGGATCTTTTAACAATGAGTTGGTTTGTATTTTTTATATGTGAATCCTTGGAAAGTCTTCTATTATTGTTGGTCAATGAACGGTATACTTACACGAGATAGTGATAATGCTTTATTTAAAATAATTTCAAAAACCAAACTTTGTGACAGCATATTTTATTTACACAATATTCTTATTTTCATTCCATTACTGAAGTACTGGCTACTGGGCTGGTGATAACTCAAAGTCCCTCAGCAAAGATATCTACCCAGTGGTTGTACCATTTTGATCTGAACGAGATATGATTCTGCAAAAACATATCTCTTCAGTGATGCTCGAGTCAAACATCTGTATTTTAAAGCCAATATCATATAGAACTAGTTACTAAGCATGTGATACCTTCAATGACTAACAGTCCACCAGCAGAGGTATCGACACAGTTGTAGCAAAACAATTAACAGTACCAATTTTTCTAACAGATACATATTTCGACAATAAATGTTTCTTCAGTGTGGCTTGGACAAAAGTAAATGAACAATCTAAATAAAGACAACAGTAGTATATTGGTGTTCAAAAGTCGTAAATCTATTGAGGGAAAACAAATCTGGGTTACAAACTTAATTCGATGGAAACACATTCACTATTAGAGAAAACAAAGGGACAACAGAAACACTGAACTGCAAACAAAAACAAAAACAAAAAACAAACGCCAACATGTATAGAAACAAACTATTTCATAACAAGTGCCATATTCCTCACGGCATTTTAAGTAAAAAGGGTGGTCTGAACTTGGTTTAATGGCTAACCAAACCTACAAGACGTACAAGAAAAACGAAATCGTATTGATAAAATAAGAGACCAAATGTGTAGCTACAAACAGACAAGGAATCTGAGCTTTTTATAATGGAGTCGTTTTCCTTTAATTTATAATAATTTCCACAATTTTGTTTTAGCAAACTTATACGCTTCCGGAGCACCTGATATCACCCCTAGTTTTTTGGTGGGGTTCGTGTTGCTTATTCTTTAGTTTTCTATGTTGTGTCATGTGAACTATTGTTTGTCTTTTTCATTTTTTGCCGAGTTTATGAGCTTCAGTCCTTGCTTGGAAGTTGTATTGTTACATGAAAAAAACGGTAATGTACGATGGGACTAGTAATATGTACTAAATAAAAAAGTTGAAAACATTTATTTATATTTACAATACATACAATTATGAAATACAATTTCTTTATTTATTTTTATTTACAATGAAAGTTTCTACATATCCAGTAAGTGGTTTTGGTTCATTGTGTAATCATACGTTTTTTTTATTGAGTTAAGTCTGCCAATTGATATTTTATCGTATGTTTTTAAAGGCAGTGCTTTAAGGCCTGACTTTTAAGTCATGAGGTTCATCTTTTCATACGCAATCTATGCAGGGGGTCTTTTGGCCAGAAATAGATCCGGAAATGTTAGAATTTCTCCTCTTCTTTTTATGGTATAATATGGTTTTTGTTTCTTTCATTTACATTGGGGACTAAAGGAACGATCAGTGTGTATTGTTCGTTTTATAGAACTTGTTATTAGTGTGTATTTTGCATTATAAGCAGTCAACCTGACTACAAACTATCATTATGTGTATTCCGTGTGGAAAGAGGTCGGGTCAATTTCTAGTGTTATCTGACATCTAAAGATTCTTTAATTAGTTCAGACGTTGATATAACAATGAAAAGTCGACTGAACATGATTAATATTGCATCTTCTATAATTCAAAGCGGAATTCGGTTTATGAACGAGAAACCGTAAAGCGTTTTCAATTTCGGTTCTAGTTCTGTATGTTGTCTACGTATTATCCTGGTTCCCGGTACTACGTTCCGGGTATTAGCTATTTGATATATGTGATGTGTAACATTACGATCGGGTACCAGCCAATCTACGTGTGTATGTGTACATGATTTCCCGCCAAAATGACCGATTTACAGCTATGGAAAATAGTCCATAAACGTTCCGTATAATGATATGCAAATTCATAATTAATCGTAACTTTTTTTATCTTTGTATAATAAATATAACAAAATGGAATCCACAAAATTGAAAATAGCATTATTTTACGAGGATTTTTCATATTTTTCTCACTTCCGGGCGCAGTAATACGTATGTTTTGAAGAAGCTCGAAGAATTTGACAAAGTGAATTGAGAAGGAAACGGATAGATATACGTCCTTGCTGTCAGGTAAAACAATTTAAATGTACAGAACAAACACATTTACTTCACACAAATAGTACAGGCTTAAGCTTTTTATTGTCTTACACGACTTTAGTCTATAAGTGTTTAAACGACGGCGGTGACCTACAAGGTACGGGTCATACTGGGTCAAGTCTAAATATGTAAACATATCCACGTGCTATTAGGTAGAAAGCATCGTAATGCAATATCTACAATTTTTTTCCTCCTTTATACATCGTTTAACCAGATTTATTTCTCTTTCAAATACACTTAAACACGGGTTGTATGTACCAAGGATTTGTATGTACGTATCTTTTCTAGTGTTTTCTTGTCCTTATTGTTGTTACTTTTGTTTATGTCACAAGTATAATGTTACTTATATGACAAATAAAGATTATTATTAAAGTTCATTTGTTGATGTTTAAATATTTTTGAACGACTGAACACAGGAGTGAATGAATGCAACAATTATATATACTGAAGACTTGGGCTGTACAATGATAGTGTACGTATATCATATTTTTTATATATATATATTAATAGCCGAAAGGAATCTGTGACGTACCCATCCTAATTACAGAAGTGGGAAATACAGATACAGATACAGATACAGATCATACTGATAATTATTCTAGCAGTAATTATGTTAATTTAGGATGTAATGACAGGAATTCATGAGTTATGCCTCAGGCTTTTTGAAAAAATATCAATGACAATGTAAACAGGAACAAAACATTGACACGAATGATGCTCTCGTCTATGTTATAGTTATTTAGGTATGTGTGTTGCACAAGTTTAAAAAAAACTTAAGTTATAAAACTTTTTTTCAGGGCACAAACCCACTTTAAAGAGACTTGTCTACTGCCATACCCATCCTATTTTCATGCACCATTTGCAAGCAAGAGACTGAATGGTTTGCAAAATTAAAAATCAGGACGGTGTCCAATTAAAACAAAAGAACTAAACTGGATGAATATTGTAGGAGAAATCTAGACATCTAGAGGAAAGTTTTGATTGGTGAAATTGGTTTTCCTGAAAAGTCATTCATCCTAGCCTGCAGAAGGGAACTATAACTGTCCACCACCAACTGACGATCTAATGTTGAGCTTCACATATGGAATTACTCAAATACCATCAATGTCTATGTTTTCAGCACAGATTTCACAAGTTATGACACAGCTGTGCTTTTTTTATACCTGTTAAAGAGTTGTATACTAAATTTTATTTTTTTATCAATAAATATATATTGTGTCATTTAAGAACTTGTATTTTGCCAAAAGATGCATACTAGTGAATGAAAGTGGTGCAGTTCATTTTGCTTTGGTATATAGAATTGAATTACAATTGTTCATGTTATTGGAATGCTTATAAAAATAAGGAGATGTGGTACAATGTATTTGATATTTAGTGAGTTTACCAAGCAAAAGTGAATAAGAAATAGGTATAAGTAGTTACAGGTACTACTGTACAATCTCAAACAATGAGAAAAACTCATACCGTAAAGAGAATTTCATATTAACAAGCAAGTTTTGTTTTTGCGTTGAATAATTTTCTTCTATTGTTTTAATTGCAAATATGGGAAGTGGTTAAAATGCTAATGAGACAGCTGTTATGGCCACAGAGCCTTAATTGAAAACTTCTTTGTTATTCATACCGGTAGATTTTGCCTGGAGTTAGAAACATATCTGCCAACTTTTCAAAATGCACATGGGGGTTTTACGTGAAAGATGGTCCATATAGTCATACAAAACCTTCAAGGGGACCTTCAAATGGAAGCAGGACAAGTTGCCCCACTGGCTAATCGCCCCACTTTTTAAAAAACCGCCACAAACTGATTTATCAAATCGCCCCACATGTGAAATTGGTTAAACCTTTTGCCTGGAGTTAGAAACATATCTGCCAACTTTTCAAAATGCACATGGGGGTTTTACGTGAAAGATGGTCCATATAGTCATACAAAACCTTCAAGGGGACCTTCAAATGGAAGCAGGACTAGTTGCCCCACTGGCTAATCGCCCCACTTTTAAAAAACCGCCACAAACTGATTTATCAAATCGCCCCACATGTGAAATTGGTTAAATCATGTTCAATATTACTCCTGCCAACTCGCCCTACTTATAAAAAAACGGTAATATTTAGATTAATATATATACATGTACAATTAAAAATAAAAACTCGCACCACTTTAATGAAAACTAATCTACACAGAATACAAACAAACCGAAAATTAATTTAATTACTATTATTGATATATACTGAGATTATAATTCTAAAAAAAAACCCTGATTGTTGAAGAATAACTGTAAGTTTTGAAGCTTAGTTATTTGCATAACAATTGAAAAGAAACCAGTTAAATGTATCAAAATGCAATATAAGGAATTTAACTTATATTCAATGGAATAACATCTTTTTCCATAAGTGGGGCGAGTTGGCATTACTAAATTCATCCTGGTTAATAATATATTTATCTAGATTTCACCCATTTCCATTAGATGGGACCAGTTGGCAGGAGTAATATTAACGGGATTTAACACAGTTCACAAGTGGGGTGATTTGGTAATCCAGGTTGGGGCAGTTTTTTTGTCGAGACTGCGACTTTTGTCGCAGAAAGCTCGACATAGGGATAGTGATACGGCGGCGGCGATGTTAGCTCAGTTCTTAAAAGCTTTATATTTTAGAAGGTGGGAGACCTGGATGCTTCATACTTTGTATATGGTTGCCTCATGTTACGAAGATTCCATCAGTCACACTGTGACACATGTCCAATGTCCTTGACCTCATCTTCATGGTTCAGTGACTACTTGAAAAAAAAGTTAAAATTTTTTGTAATGTTAAATTCTCTCTTATTATACATGTAAGTAATTGGATAACTATATTTGGTATGTGCATACCTTGCAAGGTCCTCTTGCCCGTCAGACAGTTTTCACTTGACCTCGACCACATTTCATGGATCAGCGAACAAGGTTAAGTTTTGGTGGTCAAGTCCATATCTGAGATACTATAAGCAATAGGTCTAGTATATTCGGTGTATGGAAGCACTGTAAGGTGTACATGTCCAACAGGTGTCATCTGACCTTGACCTCATTTTCATTGTTTAGTGGTTATAGTTAAGTTTTGTGTTTTGGTCTGTTTTTCTTATACTGTTTGCAATAGGTCTTCTATATTTTGTGTATGGCATGGTTGTAAGGTGTACAGGTCTACCTGGTAGGTGTCATATGACCTTGACCTCATTTTCATGGTTCAGTGGTTAAAGTTAAGTTTTTGAGTTTTGGCCTTTTTTTCTAATACTATATGCAATAGGTCAACTATATTTGGTGTATGGAAATATTTCATAATCTACATGTCAGTCGCACAGGTTTTATTTGACCTTGATCTCATTTTTTACAGTTCATTGCTCAGTGTTAAGCTTTTGTGTTTTGGTCTGTTTTTCTTAAACTATAAGCAATAAGTCAATTTTATTTGTTGTATGGCAGAATTGTAAGCTGTACATGCCTACCTGGCATGGTTTATCTGACCTTGACCTCATTTTCATGGTTCAAAGGTCAATGTTTAGTTTTCTTGGTTTATGTTAAGATTATGTGACAGTTGTAATAACGCTTTATTATTAGGATTATCAACATAATATCAATGATTAGTAAATAAGGCGAGACATTTCAGTGTGTGCACTCTTGTTTTTAAAGTGGGGCGAGTTAGTGAAAAAGTGGGGAGATTTGTCATGGATTCCCTTCAAATATATTCTAATGTGGTTTTTGGCTTCTTCGTGCATTAACAAGCTCATAGCCATTGTTGAATTACTTGTTTTCTTTAAAATAGTCGACAAAATTGCTCTTACAAAATTTCCATTTGGGAGCCTCGAGCTCGATGGGGGAAATACTCTGCAAATACTGACAGTTGGCAGGTATGGTCATCAAAAAAGTTGACATGTTACTATGTACATTTACCATTATGTTACTTGATGTCCTTGCTATACACACAGTACAGAGACTAGTCAGTCTTTGTGAACTACTTTTTATGGGAGTCATAGAATATGTGTATACAATCAATAATTAAAAATAGTCTATTTATATTGAAAAGGAAAAGTTCTTATATGTCTAAAGAAGCGGGACGAAAGACACCAAAGGGACAGTCAAACTCATAAATTTAAAGCAAACTGACAAGGCCATGGCTAAAAATGCATTTCATGGAAGGCACAGAAAATATACTGTAAACAGTAGACTAGATATAGGTGAACTAGGTACAAAAGAACTCTAAATCTTAAATTCTACAAACCACCTCTGTTCTATGGAAGATAATGATATAACTGGACTAGAAATACACACAACCTGTAATTAACTGCCTTTACAGCGCTTTCGCGCTTTGATTCTATGTTGTGATGTTATGCTATTGTTTCAGAAAAAGGGAGAAGGTTTGGATCCATTAAAACGTTTAATCCCGCTGCAAATGTTTGCACCTGTCCTAAGTCAGGAATCTGATGTACAGTAGTAGTCGTTTGTTTATGTAATATATACGTGTTACTCTTTTCTCGTTTTGTTTATATAGATTAGACCGTTGGTTTTCCCGTTTGAATGGTTTTACACTAGTAATTTTGGGGCCCTTTATAGCTTGTTGTTCGGTGTGAGCCAAGGCTCCGTGTTGAAGGCCGTACTTTTACCTATATTGGTTTACTTTTTAAATTGTTATTTGGATGGAGAGTTGTCTCATTGGCACTCACACCACATCTTCCTATATCTATTTGGAGCATTTTTAAGTCCGACACATTTTTTTTTATAAAACCTCTCCAAACAATATATAGGTATATTGATTTAAAAAAAGGGAGACAAATTACCTTTTGTTTAGGCTCCATCTGATTTTGAATTGAAATTACGTTCTCCATGGATACATGTATACAGAAGTTCACAGTTAGCAAACTTTACTTTTGATTTATCATTTTTTCGGAACTGCGTTTGTATAGTTGTTATTAAATCAGTTTCGTATCAAACCAAATCATTGGCCAAATTTTAAATTTTTCACCCAAAACTAAGTTGGTAATAGGAATCTCTTCATCTTTTGTTCAAAGTATAATGACAGTTATGAGAGTAGGTGTGCAGTTAAATACTGAGAAAAGGACACTTTTCTCAGCCGGACTCGGTTCCCAACAACAAACCATTGAACTGTAATTTTCGCCTTTGACACTACTTATCTGAAGTAAAATTGAGAATGGAAATGGGGAATGTGTCAACTTTAAAGCGACAGCCATAGGCGGATCCAGGGGGGGGGGGCCCTGGGGGGCCCGGGCCCCCCCTTTCGTGGGAAAAATTTGGTTGATTATATAGGGAATCATTGAAGCATGACTGGAGCGGGCCCCCTCTTAGGTCAGTCAGCGGGCCCCCCCTTAGGAAAAGTTCTGGATCCGCCACTGACAGCATTCCGACTATTTATAATTAGTCATTTTTACAAGTATTATTTGATACATATGAAAGAATTAAACAACAAAACTATAGAAGATTTAAATTTAATTAATCCCGCGTATATTGCTGTTTTTCATGTAACAATAACGCAATGTAACCGTAGCCTCAATAATTATTGTTACATTCGTAATTAATCGGTTCCTTACCCAACTTTGCATTCCGGCAATTAGTCTCCAATGTAACAATAATATTTTTATTATTGTTACATTTCCATGTAACCGTAGCCAGTGCCTTTAAATTATATGTATGGAACGCGTAAAGCACATTAATAGATAATCACAGTTTATCGGCGACAATGATAGATTATCGGTCGACCATTATAGATGTACGGCGTAAAGTATACTTTACGGTCGACCATCATAGATGGTCTAATTTATGTGACTCGCGCGCAGACAATGATAGTTACTTCTTTGATAATGCATTTACATTCGACAAGGTGAATTGTTTCGACAATGATAGTTAACCTCGACCAAGTGAATTAAAACACAAGTCGTAAATTCGATAATTTTAGATAAAACCGGAAATGCTAGCCAATTGTAAAATCGATTTTGATTGGCGGTCAACTTTTTTCTTTGGAAGTTAATTCCTTGAATAGCAATATAATATTTCCAACAGAAAGTAACCAAAAGTTAGCGTGCAATAAATTCTAATATTGCACTAGTGCAATAAATCTTCAAAATTCATGACGTCATCAATGACAAAATCTTAGTTTAAACCATTTTTCACTTTCAATATTATATTGCTATACAATAAAAGGGTTATTGCATGAATATTGGGGAATATTGTCCCTCGTAGAACATATATTGCACTCGCAAGCTCGTGCAATATAAAATTCTACTCGGGACAATATTCCCCAATATTCATGCAATAACCCTATATTATCATATACATGTATATTTGTATTTTTTTCTCTAAAAGGTTTGATTTTTACAGGTAAATGCATATTACAGGTGGCTAGATGATCACATGTTTACCTGTAATATTGCTAAGAGGTGTCAGAAGTTAAATTTCTATAACAACTGGCCCCAATAAACGTTGACATAACAGGGAAAAAGTGTTTTTTTAAGAATTTTATAATCAATAAATCAATTCGAGACTGTTTAACAGTAAGAAACAAATTTTCAACATTCATAAACAAGAAATCTTTAAAGATTTATGCTCTATGGTTCTTTTTTTGTGTGTAATTATTTGGGTTGTTCTTATGTTCAGAAATCTATATATCATTTCATATAATAATATTTTATGAAGTTAGTGTGTCTTAACACTGATTAGGACTCCTAAGTGCACTAAAAACTTATAATATGACACTCTTGACAAGAAGGAGTACTATTAAATGTAAAAAAAAATCATGTTATGTTAGAAATTGATATTTAATGCATAAACTCAAAATTATAAAATAAACAGAATAACAAATAAATGAAATATTTAACAATGTTAATCTTGCCGGTTTTTCTTTGATTTTACCGAAAATCGATGAACCGCAAGATATGGGTCAAATTACATATCTGATTACTCTATTATCTTAAAAAAAAATGAAAATTTTAAACTTATTTGCATAAGAAAATATCTCAGACATTATATATGTTTAACATAGAAAATACTTTAAGATTCCGTGATTATTATTTTTAATAAGACATCTATAGATAAAAGCTTAAGTGTACCTTGGTGAATTCAATGTTGTGATGTCATAGCAGATCTTAGAATACAGAAAGTTGTTACTTATAACGATATTTTTATGAATTGACAAAAAAAAAGTTTGTCCCGGGTAACCGCCCTCCCCCTCTATGATTTGGTATTGCCGAAGTGGGAGGCTAAAGTTTAAAAAAAAAAACCGCGACCTAACAGACTACAGAACAGCAGACAGTGGATACAACATTTGATATGTTTTAAAGACACAGTTGGACACAAAATGATTGCACTGGGTAATTTCAACTATCACATGATGCCCTATGAATTGACATACTTGAGCTCGTCTTAGGAATATATTCTCAGTGAACAAAAACGAATTCAGTAAATGTTTACTATAAAAACAGACAACAGACTTGCTGTCTTGAATACAATTGTGGCTTGTATTGTTTAATTCATTTTTAAAGCAACATTTGATCGATTGTTGGTATGTGTTTTCTCATTTTTACGGCTGAGTTTTTAGCTTTGCCAAATTAGTGGAGATAACTCAGATAAAGTATTTTTACAATTATAGAAATGACCTATTTTAATATGTAGCATTTGATTTTTTTTTTGGGGGGGGGGGGGGGGGTGCTATGGATTTTTTTTGGGAAAAAAGTTTGTTTCCAGGTTTTGGAGAAAAAAAATATTTGTTTTTGACCCTGAGAAAAAAAAGTGTTTGTTTCATCCTCAGCTGCCACTATATGTAATTCTAAAATTGAAAGAAAAAAATTGTTTTCGTCTTTTCGCCAAAAAAAAGTTTGTCCAGAAAAAAAAATCCTTGCCCCCTCCCCCGAAATTCAAATCTGCCTGAGAGCTATATACCGTAATTTTGATTACTTTTTTCTCAGTAAATTTTTAAATAGATATAGAATTAATGAGTGCAATTTAGAAAAAAGGAAAATTCATTTACATTCTTCAAAAATGAATAAAAAAAAAAATAAGTATTAAAGGTTATTTTCCAATATTCCCGTTGTTTGTGCATGACTCTTCGATAACTAAAAAGAAGAACCAGACTTTCATAAAAAAAAATTAAGAAGATGTAGTATGATCGCCAATGATTCAACTCCAAAATAGACCAAATGACACAGAAATTAACAACTGTATGTTACCATATGGCCTTCAATAAGGAGCAAAGTCCATACCGCATAGCTATAAAAGGCCCCAAAATGACAAATGTAAAAACAATTTATGCACGGAATCATGAAAACAAATATGTTTTACAGCAACAAACGACAACCACTGAATGGATCCTGACTTGGGACAGGCACATATAGAATGTGGTGGGTTAAAACTTATTCGAAGACACTAACCCTCCTAATATCCTGTGACAGTGATAAAACAGTACAACATAAGAATAAACTATTAAATTTAGTGGAAAAAAGCTTATATCATCAGTTGGGTACAAACAAAAATACATCTAACAAACCAAAAAACACAGAGTGCTATGACTATAGGATATTAATCAAGTGACTGCTATGATTGTAGGTTATTCTTCACGTAACTGCTTTGACTAAAGAATATTCATGATATTCATCAAGTAACTGTTTCTACTATATGATTTAAATCAAAGTAATTGTTATGATTAAAGGTTACTTATTAAGTACATGCTATGACTATAGGTTATTCATCAAGTGTCTGCTATGACTATAGGTTACTATAGAATATTCGTCATTAAACTGCTATGACACTACGATATTCATCAAGTACCTACTTTGACAATAGGATATTCATAAAGTACCTGCTATGACAATATTATATTTCTTGTGAAACTGCTATCACAATAGGATATTCATTAAGTAACTGCAATGATTGCAGGATATTCATCAAGCAATTGCTATGACGATAGAACATTCAAAAGAACCTGTTATGACTATATGATAATCAACAAGTAACTGCTTTGCCTATATGATATTCGTCAAGTAACTCCTATGACAATTTGATATTCAACAAGTACCTGCTTTGAGTTAGTATATGATATTTATCAAGTACATGATATAGCAATAGGATATTCATCATGAACTGCTTTGACTATAGGATATTCATCAAGTAACTGCTTTGACAATATAATATTCATCAAGTACATGCTTTGCCAATATGATATCCATCAAGTAACTGCTACGACTATAGGATATTCATCAAGTACATGCTTTGGCAATAGGATATCTTTCAAGTAACTGCTATGACTATATGATAAACTTCAAGTACCTGCTATGACAATAGGATATTCATCAAGGAACTATTATGACGATCGGATATTTACCAAGTCCCTGCTTTGACTATAGAATATTTATTAATTCCCTTATTTGAATATAGAATATTCAACACGTAACTGCTATGACAATAGAATATTCATCAAGTACATGCTATGACAATAGGATATCCATCAAATAACTGCTATGACTATAGCATATTCATCAAGTACCTGCTATGACAATAGAATATTCATCAATTCCCTTATTTAAAATATAGGATATTCAACAAGTAACTGCTATGACAATATGATATTCATCAAGTACATGCTATGACAATAGGATATCCATCAAGTAACTGCTACGACTATAGGATATTCATCAAGTACATGCTTTGGCAATAGGATTTCTTTCAAGTAACTGCTATGACTATATGATAATCTTCAAGTACCTGCTATGACAATAGGATATTCATCAAGGAACTATTATGACGATCGGACATTTACCAAGTCCCTGCTTTGACTATAGAATATTTATTAATTCCCTTATTTGAATATAGAATATTCAACACGTAACTGCTATGACAATAGAATATTCATCAAGTACATGCTATGACAATAGGATATCCATCAAATAACTGCTATGACTATAGCATATTCATCAAGTACCTGATATGACAATATTAATTCATCAAGTAACTGCTATGACTATAGGATATTCATCCATTCTCGTATTTGAATGTAGGATATTCAACAAGAAGCTGCTATGACTATAAGATATTTATCTAGTAACTTCTATGACAATAAAATATTCATCAAGAACTTGATATGACAATATGATATTCCTCAAGTAACTGCTATGACTATAGGATATTCATCCTTTCTCGTATTTGAATGTAAGAGATTCAAAAAGCACCTGCTTTGACTAAAGGATATTCATCATTCCCTAATTTGAATGTAGGATATCCAACAAGTAGCTGCTAAGAATATAGGATATCCATCCAGTACCTGCTATGACTAAAGCATATTCATCAAGTTACTGCTATGACAATATGATGTTGAACAAGTACCTGCTTTGACAATAGAATATTCTTCATTAAACTGCTATGACAGTATGATATTCACCAAGTACCTACTTTGACTATTGGATATTCATCAAGTACTTACTATGACAAAAAGATATTTCTCAAGTAACTGCTATCTTAAGAGGACTTTCATCAAGTAACTGCTATGATTGCAGGATATTCATCAAGTAACTGCTATGACTGCAGATTATTCATCCAGCATCTGCGATGACAATAGGATATCTTCAAGTAACTGATATGACTATAGGATGTTCATCATGTACCTGATTCGACTATACGATATTCATCAATTTTCTTATTCTAATGTAGGATATCCAACAAATAGTTGCTATGACTATCGGATATCCATCCAGTACCTGTTATGACTATAGGTTATTCAACAAGTACCTGCTTTGACTATAGAATATTCGTCATTAAACTGCTATGACAGTATGATATTCATCAAGTACCTACTTTGACAATAGGATATTCATAAAGTACCTGCTATGACAATATTATATTTCTCAAGTAACTGCTATCACAATAGGATATTCATTAAGTAACTGCAATGATTGCAGGATATTCATCAAGTAACTGCTATGACAATAGAACATTAAAAAAGAACCTGTTATAACTATATGATAATCAACAAGCAACTGCCTTGCCTATATGCTATTCGTCAAGTTGCTCCTATGACAATATGATGTTGAACAAGTACCTGCTTTGACTATAGAATATTCTTCATTAAACTGATATGACAGTATGATATTCATCAAGTAACTGCTATGACTATAAGATATTCATCCTTTCTCGCATTTGAATGTAGGAAATTCAAAAAGCACCTGCTTTGACTAAAGGATATTCATCAATTCTCTAATTTGAATGTAGGATATCCATCAAGTAGCTGCTAAGAATATAGGATATCCATCCAGTACCTACAATGACTAAAGGGTATTCATCAAGTTACTGCTATGACAATATGATGTTGAACAAGTACCTGCTTTGACTATAGAATATTCATCATTAAACTGCTATGACAGTATGATATTCATCAAGTACCTACTTTGACTATAGGATGTTCATAAAGTACCTACTATGACAAAAAGATATTTCTCAAGTAACTGCTATCTTAATAGGACTTTCATCAAGTAACTGCTATGATTGCAGGATATTCATCAAGTAACTGCTATGACTGCAGATTATTCATCCAGCATCTGCGATGACAATAGGATATCTTCAAGTAACTGATATGACTATAGGATATTCATCATGTACCTGCTTCGACTATACGATATTCATCAATTTTCTTATTTTAATGTAGGATATCCAACAAGTAGTTGCTATGACTATCGGATATCCATCCAGTACATGTTATGACTATAGGTTATTCAACAAGTACCTGCTTTGACTATAGAATATTCGTCATTAAACTGTTATGACAGTATGATATTCATCAAGTACCTACTTTGACAATAGGATATTCATAAAGTACCTGCTATGACAATATTATATTTCTCAAGTAACTGCTATCACAATAGGATATTCATTAAGTAACTGCAATGATTGCAAGATATTCATCAAGTAACTGCTATGACAATAGAACATTAAAAAGAACCTGTTATAACTATATGATAATCAACAAGCAACTGCTTTGCCTATATGATATTCGTCAAGTTACTCCTATGACAATATGATATTCAACAAATACCTGCTTTGAGTGAGTATATGATATTTATCAAGTACCTGATATAGCAATAGGATATGCATCATGAACTGCTTCGACTATAGGATATTCATCAAGTAACTGCTTTGACAATATAATATTCATCAAGTATATGCTTTGCCAATATGATATCCATCAAGTAACTGCTATGACTATAGGATAGTCATCAAGTACATGCTATGACAATAGGATATTCATCAAGGAACTACTATGACGATCGGATATTCACAAAGTCCCTGCTTTGACTATAGGATATTCATCAATTCCCTTATTTGAATATAGGATATTCAACAAGTAACTGCTATGGCGATAGGATATTCATCAAGTACATGCTTTGACAATAGTATCCATCAAGTAACTGCTATGACTATATGATATTCATCAAGTACATGATATGATAATATGATATTCAACAAGTACCTGCTTTGAGTTAGTATATGATATTTATCAATTACCTGATATAGCAATAGGATATTTATCATGAACTTCTTTGACTATAGGATATTCATCAAGTAACTGCTTTGACAATGTAATATTCATCAAGTACATGTTTTGGCAAAAGAATATCCATCAAGTAACTTCTATGACTATAGGATAGTCTTCAAGTACCTGCTATGACAATATGATATCCATCAAGGAACTTCTATGACTATCAGATATTCACCAATTCCCTTATTTGAATATAGGGTATTCAACAAGTAACTGCTATGCCAATAGGATATTCATCAAATACATGCTATAACAATAGGATAGTCATCAAGTACCTGCTATGACAATAGGATATTCATCAAGGAACTACTATGACGATCGGATATTCACAAAGTCCCTGCTTTGACTATAGGATATTCATCAATTCCCTTATTTGAATATAGGATATTCAACAAGTAACTGCTATGGCGATAGGATATTCATCAAGTACATGCTTTGACAATAGTATCCATCAAGTAACTGCTATGACTATATGATATTCATCAAGTACATGATATGATAATATGATATTCAACAAGTACCTGCTTTGAGTTAGTATATGATATTTATCAATTACCTGATATAGCAATAGGATATTTATCATGAACTTCTTTGACTATAGGATATTCATCAAGTAACTGCTTTGACAATGTAATATTCATCAAGTACATGTTTTGGCAAAAGAATATCCATCAAGTAACTTCTTTGACTATAGGATAGTCTTCAAGTACCTGCTATGACAATATGATATCCATCAAGGAACTTCTATGACTATCAGATATTCACCAATTCCCTTATTTGAATATAGGGTATTCAACAAGTAACTGCTATGCCAATAGGATATTCATCAAATACATGCTATAACAATAGGATAGTCATCAAGTACCTGCTTTGACTATAGGATATTCATCAATTCCCTTATTTGAATATAGGATATTCAACAGGTAACTGCTATGACAATAGGATATCATCATGTACATGCTTTGACAATAGGATATCCATCAAGTAACTGCTATGACTATAGGATAGTCATCAAGTACCTGCTATGACAATAGGATATTCATCAAGGAACTACTATGATTATCGGATATTCACCAAGTCCCTGCTTTGACTATAGGATATTCATCAATTCCCTTATTTGAATGTAGGATATTCATCAGGTAACTGCTATGACAATAGGATATCATCATGTACATGTTTTGACAATAGGATATCCATCAAGTAACTGTTATCACTATATGATATTCATCAAGTACATGATATGATAATATGATATACAACAAGTACCTGCTTTGAGTAAGTATATTATATTTATCAATTACCTGATATAGCAATAGGATATTCATCAAGAACTGCTTTGACTATAGGATATTCATCAAGTCCCTGCTTTGACTAAAGGATATTCATCAATTCCCTTATTTGAATATAGCATATTCAACAAGTAACTGCTATCACAAAAGGATATTCATTAAGTACATGCTTTGACAATAGGATATCCATCAAGTAACTGCTATGACTATAGGATATTCATCAAGTACCTGATATGATAATATGATATTCATTAAGGATCTTCTATGACTATCATATATTCACCAATTCCCTTATTTGAATATAAGGTATTCAACAAGTAACCTGCTATGACAATAGGATATTCATCAAGGAACTACTATGACTATCGGATATTCACCAAGTTCCTGCTTTGACTAAATGATATTCATCAATTCCCTTATTTGAATATAGCATATTCAACAAGTAACTGCTATCACATTAGGATATTCATTAAGTACATGCTTTGACAATAGGATATCCATCAAGTAACTGCTATGACTATAGGACATTCATCAAGTACCTGATATGATTATAGGATATTCATTAAGGATCTTCTATGACTATCAGATATTCACCAATTCCCTTATTTGAATATAGGGTATTCAACAAGTAACTGCTATGACAATAGGATATACACCAAATCCCTGCTTTGACTACAGGATATTCATGAATTCCCTTTTTGAATATACCATATTCAACAAGTAACTGCTATCACAAAAGGATATTCATTAAGTACATGCTTGCTTTGACAATAGGATATCCATCAAGTAACTGCTATGACTATGGTATATTCATCAAGTACCTGATATGATAATAGGATATTCATTAAGGATCTTCTTTGACTATCATATATTCACCAATTCCCTTATTTGAATATAGCATATTCAACAAGTAACTGCTATCACAATAGGATATTCATTAAGTACATGCTTTGACAATAGGATATCCATCAAGTACCTGCTATGACAATAGGATATTCATCAAGGAACTACAATGACTATCGGATATTCACCAAATCCCTGCTTTGACTACAGGATATTCATCAATCCCCTTATTTGAATATAGCATATTCAACAAGTAACTGCTATCACAATAGGATATTCATTAAGTACATGCTTTGGCAATAGGATATCCATCAAGTAACTGCTATGACTATAGGATATTCATCAAGTACCTGATATGATAATAGGATATTCATGAAGGATCTTCTATGACTATCAGATATTCACCAATTCCATTATTTGAATATAGGGTATTCAACAAGTAACTTCTATGACAAAAGGATATTCATCAAATACATGCTATGACAATAGAATATCCATCAAGTAACTGCTATGACTATAGGATAATCATCAAGTACATGCTATGACAATAGGATATTCATCAAGGAACTTCTATGACTATCGGATATTCACCAAGTCCCTGCTTTGACTATAGGATATTCATCAATTCCCTTATTTGAATATAGGATATTCAACAGGTAACTGCTATAACAATAGGATATCATATAGTACATGCTTTGACAATAGGATATCCATCAAGTACCTGCTCTGAGTTAGTATATGATATTTATCAATTACCTGATATAGCAATAGGATATTCATCAAGAACTGCTTTGACTATAGGATATCCATCAAGTAACTGCTATGACTATAGGATATTCATCAAGTGCCTGATATGATAATAGGATATTCATTAAGGATCTTCTATGACTATCAGATATTCACCAATTCCCTTATTTGAATATAGGGTATTCAACAAGTAACATGCTTTGCCAATAGGATATCCATCAAGTAACTGCTATGACTATAGGATAGTCATCAAGTACCTGCTATGACAATAAGATATTCATCAAGGAACTACTATGACTATCGGATATTCACAAAGTCCCTGCTTTGACTATAGGATATTCATCAATTCCCTTATTTGAATATAGGATATTCAACAAGTAACTGCTATGACTGCAGGATATTCATCTAGTAACTGCTATGTTTGCAGGATATTCATCAAGTAACTGCTATTACTATAGAACGTTCCTCAAGTTACTGCTATTATAGTATGATATTCTTGAAGTGTCCACTGTGACAATAGGATATTATTAGTTACATAGTGTGCTAGTGACCTAATACGGTATATATGGGGTCAGTAAATTCCATATGGGGTGAGAGCGAAGCTCGAATCCTCATATGGAATTTACTGACCCCATATATACCGTATTACGTCACTAGCACACTATGTAACGAATTTATCTTACCGACTATCTTAACGGGTGAAATTAATACTAGTGATTCTCAAAATGAGCAAGTCTTCAATACTGTGAACACTAAGAAAATACTTCCATTGATTCTACAAAAACAGATGCCAAGAATAACGACTTGTAAGGTTTAAATGAATTTAATTCAATCTTAATCATCAATTTCTTCGTCTGTTGGAACTTTTAAGATTTTTTCTCAGTACCGTTTTGTTTTTTATAAAGGGACATAACACCATTGCTAACCGTGTATGAAATAAGCCCCGCCCCCTTCTTACCTAATAAGGAATATAAAGGGACGTAACTACACTACTAACCGTGTATGAGATAAGCCCCGCCTCCCTACTAACCTAATATCAAATATACACGGTTTGCACGCGGACGCTTTTAACCAATCATATTCCGGGAAATGTATAGGAGGTAAGATAATCATCAATTACCTGCTCTGAGAATATGATATTTGTCAAGTAACTGCTATGACTATGCGATATTCAGCAAGTAACTGCTAACACAATATGATATTCATTAAGTACATGCTTTTACAATAGGATATCCATCAAGTAACTGCTATGACTATAGGATATTCATCAAGTACCTGATATGATAATAGGATATTCATTAAGGATCTTCTATGACTATCAGATATTCACCAATTCCCTTATTTGAATATAGGGTATTCAACAAGTAACCTGCTATGACAATAGGATATTCATCAAGGAACTACTATGACTATCGGATATTCACCAAGTCCCTGCTTTGACTAAAGGATACTCATCAATTCCCTTATTTGAATATAGCATATTCAACAAGTAACTGCTATCACAATATGATATTCATTAAGTACATGCTTTGACAATATGATATCCATCAAGTAACTGCTATGACTATAGGATATTCATCAAGTACCTGATATGATAATAGGATATTCATTAAAGATCTTCTATAACTATCAGATATTCACCAATTCCCTTATTTGAATATAGGGTATTCAACAAGTAACATGCTTTGCCAATAGGATATCCATCAAATAACTGCTATGACTATAGGATAATCATCATTTAACTGCTATGACTATATGATATTCATGAAGTTCCTGCTATGATAATAGAATATTCATCAAGTAACTGCTTTGACTACAGGATATTCATCAAGTACCTGCTATGACTATATGATATTCATGAAGTACCTGATATGACAATATGATATTACTCAAGTAACTGCTATGACTATAGGATATTCATCCATTCTCGTATTTGAATGTAGGATATTCAACAAGAAGCTGTTATGACTATAGGATATTCATCATTTAACTGCTATGACTATAGGATATTCATCATTTAACTGCTATGACTATATGATATTCATGAAGTTCCTGCTATGATAATAGAATATTCATCAAGTAACTACTTTGACTACAGGATATTCATCAAGTACCTGCTTTGACTATAGGATATTCATCAATTCTCTTATTTGAATGTATTTACATGTACATGATTTGGAGCAGATTTTATTTTGCAGGAATAAATTTGTATTTCAGAAAGAAATTTATTCATAAAATAAGAAGGATTAGCATTTTTTTTTAATAAAATAGAAATTGGATTCCAAAAAAAAGGGAGGGCTAGATGGGTTTTTGTGGGCATTGGATGATTTACAAAGATAAATTGCATGTACGCATCATGATAGATGTAAATTCTGAAGCTATAATTAGTTAATTTGTTAGTTTTTCCGTTTCAGTGGCATGAAAACCCCCAAAATACTAAGCGTATAATTTCGACGAATACTCTCGACTTACAGTGTAATGTAACATTTTGCTCACATTTTTTAAAATTTTACCCCGAACATTTTTCTGAGTAAAAGCAGTTTGAAGTGAATGTCAAAATTTGAACATGACCTTGTCCTTGACCTAATTTTCTAAGTTGGGACCCAAGGACCTTCAATAAAGCGACTCTATGTTTATACGGCTTACGGTTTATGAGTTTATATGCATATCACTTATATCAAATGCATAAGGGGAAAGAACTTTGGTGCAATCCAACTCATCATCTTGAAGATATAGCAAGCACTTTGGTAAAATAAATTTGTCGTAATTTTTTACGGTTGTGAAGGAGTAGTGGACACAAGGAAAACAGTGTTCGGGGAGATAACACTTACAATGTAAAGTGTACGGTTTAACAGGGTCAGTTTCAAAAGCGCAATAACTGTTCGATATCATATGCGAAAAAATCTAGGCGACATCTTGCGAAACCACAATACTACGTAAGAACAAAATGTGGCGGAAGAAAAACAATAAATCTCAGAACAAAACCAATAGGTCTTTCCACGGAAAAGTTTAAAGACCTAATAATCAAAACCAAATAAATGGGTCTTTCCACGGAGAGGTGGAAAGACCTAATAATCAGAACAAAATCAATAGGTCTTTCCACGGAAAGGTAGAAAGACCTAAGTAATATGATTGTCAATGAACTATGAAAGTTTTACTATTATTCTAGCAAATAACCTTATGTCATCTCCGTGCCTATATCATCGTCCTAACAATATATGAAATATTTGCCTCTAAACGTTAATCAACCAATAATCGATAATTCATTAATATGTCAAACCATTGAAGGTAACATGGAAACTACGTACAAACTAGTATGATTGTCAATGAACCATAAAACTTATACTATTATACTACCAAACAGCCTTGTCTCTATATTATAGCCCTAAAAAAACATGAAATATGTGCCACTAGATGTTAAGCGACCACAATCAAGATTTCATCGCTATATCATTTCAAACCTTATACAGAACATGAAAACTAGTTATAAATCAATATGACTGTCAATGAACTATGGAAGTTATACTATAATACTAGCAAACAACCTTCGGCAATCACTATATCATCGTCCTACACATACATGAAATATTTGTCACTGGCATTAAAACAATCACAATCAATAATTCGTCGTTATTTCAAGTCAAACCTTAGTTGGAAACATGGAAAATAAATACAAATTAATATGATTGTCGAAGAAATATAGATGTTATACTATTATACTAGCAAATAACCTTAGGTCATCACTATATATATATATAGCTATTTCATCGTCCTAAACATACATGAAATATGTTCCACTGAACGTTAAGCAACCAACAGTCAATATTTCATCACTATTTCAAACCATTGAAGGTAACATGGAAACTAATATGATTGTCAGTGAACTATAGAAGTTATACTACTATAAAAGCAAACAACCTTATATCATCACTATACCATCATCCTACACATACATGAGATACTTGCCACTGGGTTTTAAGCAATCAACAATATATAATTCTTCGCCAATCGTATCAAACCTTAGAAGTTACCATGCAACCTGATTACAAATAATATGATTGTCAATGAGCTACCTATGGAAGTAATGCTATTATAATACAACAGATCGTTGGCGTTTTAATGGGCGGAGTTGCCTTCCTGGAAATATTTTATATTGCTATATTTGACAATGACCATAATAATAAACAATAAAATAAAGCAATATCTTACAAAAATAATATCAAATTGCACAAAAGAACGAGAAATAATGGATTTAATATATTCAAAGAAGACGGTGAACAAAAACTATTTGAATTTAATTCCTTTACAAATTGCGAGAATTATTAGAAACAATAGCAACATGTACAAAATTTGTTTCTGAATATATTCTGTCTATAGATATTCATTGGTTATAGTTCTGCCAAATTAAAATATTTTGATTCTTTCAGATTAAGCTGTCTGCCTGTGAGGCTTACTTTCTTTTACAAATGTTTCACCGTCTATATGATTCTTTTTTGTTTCTCTTGATAAACTTTATTTAATTATGTACAATTAGATATTCACTAGACAGTATTTGTCGGCCTCTGATTAGGGTTTACCTTGGAATATTCCTGAAAGAACCCGAAACATTGCATATTAAATTCTATAGAATTAAGCAATATAAAGTACGTAGTGTCAGGTCAGAAATATTAATGCCATATCATGAATAAGTGGATTTATGGTTATTATATACACCAAACAAATAAAAAACTACTTTCTCGGCATTTCTTTTAATTTAAAAATTAAAATCTGGTAATGATCAGTTGATATTGCAGGAAACTTTTCTGTACCGCATTAATTTGCTAAGGTTTGCTTCTTAATTACACAGTAAAATTATATGTGTCCGATTTTCCAATAATTAGTTCTGTAGCCCGAGTTGTGACTGGATTTACAGGTGTGCGATTGCGCAATTTATTGCCCTCCAATTAATCACCTGAAATTAAGCTGGAGGTGAAGTTCTAAATGGATTATCACTTGGTAATTGTTTTTACAACTAAACAAATTACTTTATTTAAACAGAAGCACTGGGCAATACTATGGTATTCAATCCGGAAAAACAATATATGTCACGGTACATATATATTATATATATGTGTGTCTCTGTTAATGATAAAAAAAAAAAATGCACGATTTTTTAAATTAAAATATTTGATATAAAAAAAAATATTTTGTTATATTAAAAATGATAAATGATGCATTATTATAGAAATTAGAAAGTAAATTATTCTACAACGACTTGCCATGTATATGAAATTAGTACCAGTTATAACTTATTAACTTTGTCACGGTAAAATTATTATAAGTATAATAATTAATAACTGTAAACTTGCATGTAATATAATTTCGTCTCAATTTTTACAGATAAACAGTATTCTAAAATACTATTAATTGCCGGTTGTTGAGATCTAGCTAGACGATCAATTTGACTTAAACGCGTTGTCATTTGAATCGATGGATATGATTGGACAAAATTAATTAGCATTGTCGATAACCTATTGTGATTGGGTACATATGAATTGCTATCGAAAACAGGGCGTAAATGCATTTACGAATCGCCCGTTAAACTGTAATTATCCAATAATGTGGTTCCCGCGTTCCTTTATTATATATTGTCGACTGTTAATGCATTTATGATCGATAATGATAGATTGTCGACGATAATTTCGTAAATGCATTTACAACCGTAAAGTATACTTTACGCCGTACATCTATAATGGTCGACCGATAATCTATCATTATCCCCGATAAATTGTGATTATCTCATTTATGTGGTTCCCGCGTGCCATATATATGACATTCGTATTTTATAAGGCCAATTAAAATTAATTGCTAGATTTTCATCCCCGCCCGCCCCTCTGAAATCGTCCCGCCCCGATTTTTTTTACTTAACAAAAATACGATTTCCGGATTTTGTTCATGTCCGTTACCGGGAACCATCGATAATTTCGTTTCGGTAAGCGGAAGAAGGGATCCCGTAGACCGCCCTACGTCACGATTTATGAATTATGCATATTCTATTTATAGGCTATTTTTAAACGATTCGGAAAGTACTAATGCTAAAAATAGAATTTTCTTAACATGTAAAACTATCTTAAAAAAACGATGCAAAATCATTAACTTTCATGGAGAGTGGTACAGGGTTATTTTCTTGGTACGTGATTGGGTTTTTTTATTTCACGTTCAACGTGTTTTTACTTTTTTATTTTACGTTCAGTCGTGCAAAACAGCGAGGTGTTCAACATGTTCTGCTTATGTAAATTTTATACGTGCTTCAATCGTGATTCAAATGCTTATTTTGCGTGCTTAGTATTTTTCAAAAAAAAAAAAACACTAGACAGGGATCGTGACGTCAACATGGACAAGAACGAAATTGATATAATTTTGTTTCCGTGATGAAAATCAGAAATGATAAGGCGGTAAGACCAATGATGTTGTTCCTTTATTTGCATTTTTGTTCAGAATATCTTTATATATCTTTATATACTTTTTTAAAATCTGTAAATTGTTTATATCATAAATGTGTACACACTAAATAGGGAATATTAAGTAAAACAGAGAGTTCATATATACAAGAGGACAGTGACAGAATCCCCTGTTTTCTCAACATAATATATCTACTATAAGACGTTTTATAGGATCCCCTATTGTTTGTTAATCAAGTATATACTAAAGGGCGTTCTACGGGATCCCCTGGGCGGTCTTCAGGATCCCCTGTTGTCTTTACATTATATATGTACTAAATGGCGTTGTATATATAAGACCCCCTGTTGATTGTTTTTCATGTTTATACTATAGGGCTTTCTATATGATCCCTTGGGCGGTCTGCGGGAAACTTTGGGTGGTCTGCAGGATTCTCTGTTTTTCAACATGATATATGTACTATACGTTCTATAAGACCCCCTGTTGATTGTTTTTTCATGTTTATACTATAGGACGTTCTAAAGGATCACCTGTTTTCTCAACATTATTTATCTACTATAAGACGTTCCGTTCTATAGGATCCCATGTTGTTTGTTAATCATTTATATACTAAAGGGCGTTCAATAGAATCCCCTAGGCAGTCTACAGGATCCGCTTTTGTCTGAACATTATATATTTACTATAGAACATTCTACAGGATCCCCTGTTGTTTGTTTATCAGGTATATACTAAAGGGCGCTCTACAGGATACCATGGGCGGTCTACAGGATCCCCTGTTGTCTTTACATTATATATCTACTATAGGACGTTCTATAGGATCCCCTATTGTTTGTTAATCATGTATATACTAAAGGGCGTTCTAAAGGATCCCTTGGGCGGTCTAAAGGATACCCTGTTGTCTTTACATTATATATGTACTAAATGGCGTTCTAAAAGACCCACTGTTGATTGTTTTTCATGTTTATACTATAGGGCTTTTTATATGATCCCTTGGGCGGTCTGCGGGAAACTTTGGGTGGTCTGCAGGAATCTCTGTTTTTCAACATGATATATGTACTATATGTTCTATAAGACCCTTGTTGATTTTTTTTTCATGTTTATACTATAAGACGTTCTATAGGATCCCATGTTGTTTGTTAATCATTTATATACTATAGGCGTTCAATAGGATCCCCTAGGCAGTCTACAGGATCCCCTTTTGTCTGAACATTATATATTTACTATAGAACATTCTACAGGATCCCCTGTTGTTTGTTTATCATGTATATACTAAAGGGCGTTCTACAGGATACTATGGGCGGTCTACAGGACATCCTGTTGTCTTTACATTATATATATCTACTATAGGACGTTCTATAGGATACCTATATTGTTTGTTTATTATTTATATACTAGAGGGCTTTCTACTGGATCCCCTGGGCGGTCTACAGGATCCACTGTTTTCTCAACATAATATATCTACTTTAAATTCTCCCTCGCCCTGCTCGTCCGAATTTAAAGCATTTAATTTCTAATTCAATAGGCTATAAACAAGACAAACACAGATATACGATTAGTTGCTCGCTGTAACATCTTATTTTCTCTTGCGATACAATATTTTATTTTACTGAATTGTACATATTTCTTCAATCGAAACATTATATAAACACATGACATATAACATTGTTCCTCTTTCGCATCGTTTCTTTTCCCCCGGCTAATTCCTCCAACGCCTGTACGTACAATAAACATAGCAGCAACTGCACATATACCTATGTGACCAACTTCAATCCGACGTAACTGCGAGCACCTTCGATACTAATACATTTAAATCCCAAACTTTATATAGTACCTTAAAACCCCACCCATAAAACCGCCAAAACTTTCCTCGTGCCTCCTGCACCTAACATCAAACTTATAAATAGTACATACTGTTACAAAACCAGTATCCGAACTAGTTATACTAGTTCCCATCTGTAAATATTAACTACAAATAGCAAACGGGAAAAACCCTATTTCAAACGAAATAAAATACATATAAGACGTTTTATAGGATCCCCTATTGTTTGTTAATCAAGTATATACTAAAGGGCGTTCTACAGATCCCCTGGGCGGTCTTCAGGATCCCCTGTTGTCTTTACATTATATATGTACTAAATGGTGTTGTACATATAAGACCCCCTGTTGATTGTTTTTCATGTTTATACTATAGGGCTTTCTATATGATACCCTTGGGCGGTCTGCGGGAAACTTTGGGTAGTCTGCAGGAATCTCTGTTTTTTAACATGATATATGTACTATACGTTCTATAAGACCCCCTGTTGATTGTTTTTTCATGTTTATACTATAGGGCGATCTAAAGGATCACCTGTTTTCTCAACATTAGTTATCTGCTATGAGACGTTCTATAGGATCCCATGTTGTTTGTTAATCATTTATATACTAACGGGCGTTCAATAGGATCCCCTAGGCAGTCTACAGGATCCCCTTTTGTCTGAACATTATATATTTACTATAGAACATTTTACAGGAACCCCTGTTGTTTGTTTATCATGTATATACTAAAGGGCGTTCAATAGGATCCCCTGATCGGTCTACAGGATCCCCTTTTGTCTTTACATTATATATCTACTATAGGACGTTCTATAGGATCCCTGATATTGTTTGTTTATTATTTATATACTAAAGGGCGTTCTATTGGATCCCCTTGGCGGTCTACAGGATGCCCTGTTGATTGTTTTTTTAAGTTTATATTATAGGGCTTTCTACAGGATCCCCTGGGCGGTCTATAGAATCCCCTTATGTTAAAAAAAATATGCATCCGAGACAGGAAATTCTATAGGTTCCCCTGTTCTTTGTTTTTCATTTATATTCTATAGGGCGTTCTACAGGATCCCCTGGGCGGTCTACAGAATCCCTTTTTGTTAAAAAATATGCATCTGAGATAGGAAATTCTATAGGTTCCCCTGTTCTTTGTTTATTATGTATATATTATAAGGCGTTTATGATCCCTTGGGCCGTCTGCAGGATCCCCTGTTTTCTCAACATTATATATCTATCATAGGACGTTCTATAGTATCCCCTGTTGATTGTTTTTCATGTTTATACTATAGGGCTTTCTATATGATCCCTAAGTCGGTCTGCGGGAAGCAATGGATGGTCTGCAGGAATCCCTGTTTTCAACATAATATATTTACTATAGGACGTTCTATAAGACCCACTGTCGATTGTTTTTCATGTTTATACTATAGGGCGTTCTAAAGGATCACCTGTTTTCTCAACATTATATATCTATATCATAAGACGTTCTATAGTATCCCCTGTTGATTGTTTTTCATGTATATACTATAGGGCTTTCTATATGATCCCTAAGTCGGTCTGCGGGAAACAATGGGTGGTCTGCAGGAATCCCTGTTTTCAACATAATATATTTACTATAGGACGTTCTATAAGACCCACTGTCGATTGTTTTTCATGTTTATACTATAGGGCGTTCTAAAGGATCACCTGTTTTCTCAACAGTTTTCATCTACTATAAGACGTTCTATAGGATCCCATGTTGTTTGTTTATCATTTATATACTAAAGGGTGTTTAATAGGATCCCCTAGGCAGTCTACAGGATCCCCTTTTGTCTGAACATTATATGTTTACTATAGAACGTTCTACATAATCCCCTTTTGTTTGTTTATCATGTATATACTAAAGGGCGTTCAATAGGATCCCTGGGCGGTCTACAGGATCCCTTTTTGTCTCTACATTATATTTCTACTATAGGACGTTCTATAGGATCCTCTATATTGTTTGTTTATTATTAATATACTAAAGGGCGTTCTACCGGATCCCCTGGGGCGTTCTACAGGATGCCCTGTTAATTGTTTTTTTTTTATGTATATACTATCGGGCGTTCTACAGGATTCCCTGGGCGGTCTACAGAATCCCCTTTGTTAAAAAAATATGCATCTGAGATAGGTTCCACTGTTCTTTGTTTTTCATATTTATACTATAGGGCGGTCTACAGAATCCCCTTTTGTTAAAAAAAATATGCATCTGAGATAGGAAATTCTATAGGTTCCCCTGTTCTTTGTTTATTATGTATATATAATAGGGCGTTTATGATCCCTTGGGCGGTCTGCAGGATGCCCTGTTTTCTCAACATTATATATCAATCATAGGACGTTCTATAGGATCCCCTGTTGATTGTTTTTCATGTTTATACTATAGGCCCATCTACATGATCTCCTGTTGTCTGAGCATTATATATTCTTCAGGATCCCCTGTTTGATTTGTATGCATCTAGGATAGAACCTTCTATAGGTTCTCCTGTTTTTTTAAACATGTATCTACTTTACGTATATACTAGAGGGCGTTTTATAGGACCCCCTGTTGTGTAATAGTCGTGTATCTGCATGCTGAAGGGCGTTCTATAGGATCTCCGGAGCGGTCTTTAGAATAACCTGCTGTTTGTTCATTATGTTTCTAGTATACGACGTTCTTTAAGATCCTCTGGGCCGTCTATATGTTCCCCTGTTGGTTGGTATTGTTTAATAATTGTGCATCTGCTATAGGGCGCTCTTTAAGATCCCCGGGTCGGTCCATAGAATCTCTAGGTCGGTCTATAGGAGCCCTGTTGTTTGTTCATAATGTATCTATTGGAGGGCGTTCTATAGGATCCCCTGGGCGGTCTATACGATTCCCTGTGGTTTAATAATTGTGTATCTGCTATAGAGTGTTCTATAGGATCCCGTTGTTAAGTAATCATGTATCTACTAGGGAGCGTTATATGGGATCCCCTGTTGGGTCTATAGGATCACCTGTTGTGCAATATTCGTGTATCTGCTATAGGGCGTTTTATAGGATCCCCAGGGCGGTCTATAGGATCCCCTGTTCGTTGTTCATGTATCTATAACAGGGTGTTCTATACGATACCCTGGGCGGTTTATAGGATCCCCGGGTCGGTCTTAGGATCCCCTCTTGTTTAGTAGTCGTGTATCAGCTATAGGACGTTCTTTGTTATCCCTTTCAAAGGGGGCATATTATATTGTTATTGTTCGTTTTTTTTTTTTTCATTTCGTTTATAATATATCTTCTTAAGTGTATAATATATCTTATTGAATTAATAAGATATCTTATAAAGTATAAAAGCTATCTTTTAAAGTTGATAAGATATCTTATAAAGAATAAATTATATAAAATATCTTATATATTATATATTATATGAGATATCTTGTATATTATATATGAGAGAGAGATTTTATATATCATTTGAAATATCTGATATATTATATGAGCTATCTTGAAGTTAGAATAAATAGTAAAACGGCTTGCCGTATATACTCATTGAATCTATTATCATTAATAGACAGTACATCATCAATATATCGGAAAGGGATATTAAAAGACGGGTCAATTTCTTTTCTCCTGTCTGTACAAATCCATAAGAATACGAAAACAAATAAAATTGCCATTGCGAGCAAAGGCGGATGTCATACTGTTGTCAAGTTGCCAGACGACCTTGCCATTGCTAGGTTACCGTCAGCAATTTTGAAATAAAATTTATACTAAAAAAGCACAACTACCTACTGCTAGGTACATGTAGTTCTGAGGATCATACAAATTGTTGACACCTACTTTGTATATTGAATATCATGGTTCTATGCTCAGGAATACTAGAATTATATACAAAAAACATTAAAAAAAATACTGTTTACCAGTATTTTTAGTAATCGAGACCATCTTGGACCATCCCCTTATTAAAAAGCACAACTTTATATAATGGTTTACATTATGCCATAATTCCATAAAGATGAATGTGTCTATCCTTTTCCGAGAATTTGTCGGCACAATAAAATTATGGGGAAAAAGAAAAGAAAAAGAAAAAAAAACAACCAATAACAATATGCCCCCTCGACCTTTGAAAGGGATAACATAGAACGCCCTATAGCAGATGCAAGGTTATTAAACAATAGGGGATCCTATAGACAGACACAGGGATCCTATAGAACGCACTATAGAATATGCGCGATTATTAAACAAAAGGGGATCATATAGACCGCCAAGGTATAAACAATGGGGGATCCTATAGACAGACCCGGGGATCCTATAGGACGCACTATAGAATATAGAACAACCTGTTATAGATACATGATGAACAACCAACAGGGTATCCTATAGACAGCCCAGGGGATCGTATAGAACAAACTGTTATAGATATATTATGAACAAACTGTTAACAACAGGGGATCCTATAGACCGCCCGGGGATCCTTTAGAACGCCCTATAGCAGATACACAATTATTAAACAACAAGGGATCATAAAGAACGCCTATGGGAGCATATATATATAACGCCCTCTAATAGATACATGATGAAAAAACTACAGGGCTCCTATAGACCGACCCTGGGATTTTATGGAACACCCTCTAGAAGAAACATGTTGAACAAACAACAGAGGATCCTAGGGACCGACCCGGGGATCCCAAAGAATTCCCTATAGCAAATATGCGATTATTAAACAATACGGGGTCCTATATAGACCGCCCAGGAGATCCTATAGAACAACCTGTTATAGATTCATGATTAACAATCAAAAGAAGATCCTATAGACCGCCCCGGGGAACCTATAGAACGCCCTATAGCATATACACGATTATAACACATCAGATGATCATATAGACCCAACAGGGGATCCCATAGAACGCTCTCTAGTAGATAAATATAGTGAATACATGATAACCAAACAATGGGAGCCTATAGACCGCCCCGGAGATCCTATAGAACGCCCTATACAGATACAAAACTATTAAACCACAGGGGATCATATCGACCGCCCATTGGCGCATATATATAACTCCCTCTAATATATACATAAAAAACAAACAACAGTCTAACCTATATAACGTCCCATAATAGATATATAATATTCAAACAACAGGGGATCCTGTAGAACGCCCCTTAGTATATACACGATAAACATACAATAGGGGATCATATAGAACGTTCTATAGCAAGTATATAATGTTCAAACAACAGGGGATCCTGTAGAACGCCCTTTAGTATATACATAATAAACAAACAATAAATGGGATCCTATAAAACGTTCTATAGTAGATATATAATGTTCAGACAAAAGAGGATACTGTAGAACGCCCTATAAAATAAACACGAACAACACCAACAGGGGACCCTATAGAACGTCCTATTTTAGATGTATAACGTTGAGAAAACAGGAGATCCTGAAGACCACCCAAGGGATCATAAAAGCCTTATAGTATATACATGTAAAACAAACTACAGGGGGACCTATAGAATTTCCTTTCTCAGATGCATAATTTTTAACAAAAGAGGATCCTGTATACCGCCCTGGGGATCCTGTAGAACGACCTATAGTATAAACATTCAAAACAATCAATAGGGGGTCTTATAGAACGTCCTTTAGTATATATATAATGTCTAGACAACAGGGGATCGTGTAGACCGCCCAGTAATTGAACAACAAATAACAGGGGATCATATAGAACGTCTTATAGTGGATATATAATGTTGATAAAACAGGGGATCATGTAGACCGCCCAGGGGATACTGTAGAACGCCCTATAGTATAAACATGAACAACAAACAACAGGGGACCCTATAGAACGTCCTATAGTAGATATATTATGTTGAGAAAACAGGGGATCCTGTAGAACAACCTGTTATAGATTCATGATTAACAATCAAAAGAAGATCCTATAGACCGCCCCGGGGAACCTATAGAACGCCCTATAGCATATACACGATTATAACACATCAGATGATCATATAGACCCAACAGGGGATCCCATAGAACGCTCTCTAGTAGATAAATATAGTGAATACATGATAACCAAACAATGGGAGCCTATAGACCGCCCCGGAGATCCTATAGAACGCCCTATACAGATACAAAACTATTAAACCACAGGGGATCATATCGACCGCCCATTGGCGCATATATATAACTCCCTCTAATATATACATAAAAAACAAACAACAGTCTAACCTATATAACGTCCCATAATAGATATATAATATTCAAACAAACAGGGGATCCTGTAGAACGCCCCTTAGTATATACACGATAAACATACAATAGGGGATCATATAGAACGTTCTATAGCAAGTATATAATGTTCAAACAACAGGGGATCCTGTAGAACGCCCTTTAGTATATACATAATAAACAAACAATAAATGGGATCCTATAAAACGTTCTATAGTAGATATATAATGTTCAGACAAAAGAGGATACTGTAGAACGCCCTATAAAATAAACACGAACAACACCAACAGGGGACCCTATAGAACGTCCTATTTTAGATGTATAACGTTGAGAAAACAGGAGATCCTGAAGACCACCCAAGGGATCATAAAAGCCTTATAGTATATACATGTAAAACAAACTACAGGGGGACCTATAGAATTTCCTTTCTCAGATGCATAATTTTCAACAAAAGAGGATCCTGTATACCGCCCTGGGGATCCTGTAGAACGACCTATAGTATAAACATTCAAAACAATCAATAGGGGGTCTTATAGAACGTCCTTTAGTATATATATAATGTCTAGACAACAGGGGATCGTGTAGACCGCCCAGTAATTGAACAACAAATAACAGGGGATCATATAGAACGTCTTATAGTGGATATATAATGTTGATAAAACAGGGGATCATGTAGACCGCCCAGGGGATACTGTAGAACGCCCTATAGTATAAACATGAACAACAAACAACAGGGGACCCTATAGAACGTCCTATAGTAGATATATTATGTTGAGAAAACAGGGGATCCTGTAGAACAACCTGTTATAGATTCATGATTAACAATCAAAAGAAGATCCTATAGACGCCCCGGGGAACCTATAGAACGCCCTATAGCATATACACGATTATAACACAACAGATGATCCTATAGACCCAACAGGGGATCCCATAGAACGCTCTCTAGTAGATAAATATAGTGAATACATGATAACCAAACAATGGGAGCCTATAGACCGCCCCGGGGATCCTATAGAACGCCCTATACAGATACAAAACTATTAAACCACAGGGGATCATATCGACCGCCCATGGGCGCATATATATAACTCCCTCTAATATATACATAAAAAACAAACAACAGTCTAACCTATATAACGTCCTATAGTAGATATATAATATTCAAACAACAGGGGATCATGTAGACCGCCAAGAGGATCCTGTAGAACGCCCCTTATTATATACACGATAAACATAAAATAGGGGATCATATAGAACGTTCTATAGCAAGTATATAATGTTCAAACAACAGTGGATCCTGTAGAACGCCCTTAAGTATATACATAATAAACAAACAATATATGGGATCCTATAAAACGTTCTATAGTAGATATATAATGTTCAGACAAAAGAGGATACTGTAGAACGCCCTATAAAATAAACACGAACAACACCAACAGGGGACCCTATAGAACGTCCTATTTTAGATGTATAACGTTGAGAAAACAGGAGATCCTGAAGACCACCCAAGGGATCATAAAAGCCTTATAGTATATACATGAAAAACAAACTACAGGGGGACCTATAGAATTTCCTTTCTCAGATGCATAATTTTTAACAAAAGAGGATCCTGTAGACCACCCTGGGGATCCTGTAGAACGACCTATAGTATAAACATTCAAAACAATCAATAGGGGGTCTTATAGAACGTCCTTTAGTATATATATAATGTCCAGACAACAGGGGATCGTGTAGACCGCCCAGTAATTGAACAACAAACAAAAGGGGATCATATAGAACGTCTTATAGTGGATATATAATGTTGATAAAACAGGGGATCATGTAGACCGCCCAGGGGATACTGTAGAACGCCCTATAGTATAAACATGAACAACAAACAACAGGGGACCCTATAGAACGTCCTGTAGTAGATATATTATGTTGAGAAAACAGGGGATCCTGTAGACTGCCTAGGGGATCCTGAAGAAAGCCCTATAGTATACACTTGAAAAACAAACAACAGGGGATCCTGTAGAACGTCTTATAGTAAATGAATAATGTTGAGAAAACTGGGGATCCTGCAGACCGCCATGGGATACTGTAGAACGCCCTATAGTATAAACATGAACAACAAACAACAGGGGACCCTATAGAACGCCCTATCGTAGATATATTATGTTGAGAAAACAGGGGATCTTGTAGACAGCCTAAGGGATCCTGTAGAACGTCCCAACGACTCTCCGACCTATCCATTTGACCAATATTAATAAACGATGGAACTTAATGCCCTTTGACCAAATAACCCTTCAGACTGTCATTGACAAATACCACTACTGCTGCAGCATACCTTTTGTTGTTCTGGGGAAAGGCTCGGTAGTGCTAGGTTGGAATCTGCCTAACGACCTTTTTAAAAGAATAAACAACGAGAACTCAGTCTTGCTGGTAGGAAAATGATGTTAGCGCAAACCCAAGTATTTTACTTTTATAGGTCCCGGCTAATACCTGACATCATTTTCCCCCGTTCAAAACCGATCCTCGCTGCAAATAAGGTAATTTGGTGCCCAAAATACTTGTTATTTCATAATATGCAAAATGCACTTCTGTATTTTTGAAAAGCATCTGGATTATTATTTCTTCCACTTAATAAAATAATATTTCATTTGAACTCCAGACTCTGATTTTATTTTAATGAAAGATAATTTAAAATTTGTTAAATTCTAAATTTTATTTTGTGTGTGTCAATCATGGTAATCCAACATTTTGATTGGTTATTAATAACTTTCTTGTGTGCCTTAATGTATTACTGAATATTCATGATGCTGATGATGCTGCTCTATCTAAAAGTTCTGTAAATATGGTTTTAACCTTGGATGTAGTAGCAATTCGCCTCGCATCTGTCCGTCGACCTAATAACTTTATAAAACGTGCTACATAACCTATTAACTAATATTCTTGACTTGTACTTTTAGCTTGATCTTGTATCTTATATAATGAATGTTACTCTTATGATTGATGAACTCTTTTCTTTGTATTTTCTTCTTGTTATATTTTCTTATGCCAATAAGTTATTTGCCATTTATATTCTATTTAACTGACTTAATAAATTAGAAATATATAATTTTTGTTTTTATAAGCTCTATTTTATTTCAATTTTTAATTATTTCTAAAAGTGTCCTAAATCATTTCATAACAAACGCCCTATAGTATAAACTTGAACAACAAACAACAGGGGCCCCTACAGAACGTCATATAGTAGATATATAATGTTGAGAAAACAGGGGATCTTGTAGACCGCCTAGGGGATCCTGTAGAACGCCCTATAGTATACACTTGAAAAACAAACAACAGGGGACCCTATAGAACGTCTTATAGTAATAAATAATGTCGAGAAAAGAGAAGATCCTTTAGACCAACCAAGGGATCCTATAGAAAGCCTTATAGTATATACATGATAAACAAACAACAGGGGAACCTATTGAAAGTATTATCTTAAATGCATAATTTTTATAAACTAATCCTGTAGATCGATCGCTCAGGTATTCTGTAGAACGCCCTATAGTATATACTTGAAAAATAAACAACAGGGGAACCTTTAGAAGGTCCTATCTTAAATGCATAATTTTCATAAACAACAGGGCACCCTGTAGACCGTCCAGGGGATCATGTAAAACGCCCTATAGTATAGACTTGAAAAATAAACAACAGGGGATCCTATAGAACGTCTTATAGTAGATAAATAATGTTGAGAAAACCGGGGATCCTGCAAACTGCCCAGAAGATACTGTAGAACGCCCTATAGTATAAACATGTACAACAAACAACAGGGGCCCCTATAGAACGTCATATAGTAGATATATAATGTTGAGAAAACAGGAGATCTTGTAGACCGCCTAGGGGATCCTGTAGAACGCCCTATAGTATACACTTGAAAAACAAACAACAGGGGACCCTATAGAACGTCTCATAGTAATAAATAATGTCGAGAAAAGAGAAGATCCTTTAGACCAACCAAGGGATCCTCTAGAAAGCCTTATAGTATATACATGATAAACAAACAACAGGGGAACCTATTGAAAGTATTATCTTAAATGCATAATTTTTATAAACAGGGTATCCTGTTGATCGATCGCTCAGGTATTCTGTAGAACGCCCTATAGTATATACTTGAAAAATAAACAACAGGGGAACCTTTAGAAGGTCATATCTTAAATGCATAATTTTCATAAACAACAGGGCACCCTGTAGACCGTCCAGGGGATCATGTAAAACGCCCTATAGTATAGACTTGAAAAATAAACAACAGGGGATCCTATAGTTATAGGAAGATGTGGTGTGAGTGCCAATGAGACAACTCTCCATCCAAACAACAATTCAAAAATTAAACCATTATAGGTTAAAGTACGGCCTTCAACACGGAGCCTTGGCTCACTTTGAACAACAAGCTATAAAGGGCCCCAAAATAACTAGTGTAAAACCACTTATAGAACGTCTTATAGTAGATAAATAATGTTGAGAAAACCGGGGATCCTGCAAACTGCCCAGGGGATATTGTAGAACGCCCTACAGTATAAACATGTACAACAAACAACAGGGGCCCCTATAGAACGTCATATAGTAGATATATAATGTTGAGAAAACAGGGGATCTTGTAGACCGCTTAGGGGATCCTGTAGAACGCCCTATAGTATACACTTGAAAAACAAACAACAGGGGACCCTATAGAACGTCTCATAGTAATAAATAATGTCGAGAAAAGAGAAGATCCTTTAGACCAACCAAGGGATCCTATAGAAAGCCTAATAGTATATACATGATAAACAAACAACAAGGGAATCTATTGAAAGTATTATTTTAAATGAATAATTTTTATAAACAGGGTATCCTGTTGATCGATCGCTCAGGTATTCTGTAGAACGCCCTATAGTATATACTTGAAAAATAAACAACAGGGGAACCTTTAGAAGGTCCTATCTTAAATGCATAATTTTCATAAACAACAGGGCACCCTGTAGACCGTCCAGGGGATCATGTAAAACGCCCTATAGTATAGACTTGAAAAATAAACAACAGGGGATCCTATAGAACGTCTTATAGTAGATAAATAGTGTTGTTGAGAAAACTGGGGATCCTGCAGACTGCCCAGGGGATACTGTAGAACGCACTATAGTATAAACATGAACAACAAACAACAGGGGCCCTATAGAACGTCATATAGTAGATATATAATGTTGAGAAAACAGGGGATCTTGTAGACATCCTAGGGGATTCTGTAGAACGCCCTATAGTATACACTTGAAAAACAAACAACAGGGGATCCTATAGAACGTCTTATAGTAGATAAATAATGTTGAGAAAACAGGGGATCCTGTAGACCGCCCAGGGGATACTGTAGAACGCCCTATAGTATAAACCTGAACAACAAACAACAGGGGATCATATAGAACGTCATATAGTAGATATATAATGTTGAGAAAACAGGGGATCCTGCAGACCAACCAAGTGATCCTACAGAAAGCCTTATAGTATATACATGATAAATAAACAACAGGGGAACCTTTAGAAGGTCCTATCTTAAATGCATAATTTTCATAAACAACAGGAGACCCTGTAGACCGTCCAGGGGATCATATAGAACGCCCTATAGTATAGACTTGAAAAATAAACAACAGGGGATCCTATAGAACGTCTTATAGTAGATAAATAATGTTGAGAAAACAGGGGATCCTGCAGACCGCCCAGGGGATACTGTAGAACGCGCTATAGTATAAACATGAACAACAAACCACAGGGGGCCCTATAGAACGTCTTATAGTAGATATATAATGTTGAGAAAACAGGGGATCCTGTAGACCGCATAGGGGATCCTGTAGAAAGCCCTATAGTATACACTTGAAAAACAAAAAAACAGGGGATCCTATAAAAACGTCTTATAGTAGATAAGTAATGTTGAGAAAACAGGGGATACTGTAGAACGCCCTATAGTATAAACCTGAACAACAAACAACAGGGTATCATATAGAACGTCATATAGTAGATATATAATGTTGAGAAAACAAGGGATCCTGTAGACCGCCTATGGGATCCTGTAGAACGCCCTATAGTATACACTTGAAAAACAAACAACAGGGGATCCTATAGAACGTCTTATAGTAGATAAATAATGTTGAGAAAACAGGGGATCCTGTAGACCGCCCAGGGGATACTGTAGAACGCCCTATAGTATAAACCTGAACAACAAACAACAGGGGATCATATAGAACGTCATATAGTAGATATATAATGTTGAGAAAACAGGGGATCCTGCAGACCAACCAAGTGATCCTATAGAAAGCCTTATAGTATATACATGATAAATAAACAACAGGGGAACCTTTAGAAGGTCCTATCTTAAATGCATAATTTTCATAAACAACAGGAGACCCTGTAGACCGTCCAGGGGATCATATAGAACGCCCTATAGTATAGACTTGAAAAATAAACAACAGGGGATCCTATAGAACGTCTTATAGTAGATAAATAATGTTGAGAAAACAGGGGATCCTGCAGACCGCCCAGGGGATACTGTAGAACGCGCTATAGTATAAACATGAACAACAAACCACAGGGGGCCCTATAGAACGTCTTATAGTAGATATATAATGTTGAGAAAACAGGGGATCCTGTAGACCGCATAGGGGATCCTGTAGAAAGCCCTATAGTATACACTTGAAAAACAAAAAAACAGGGGATCCTATAAAAACGTCTTATAGTAGATAAGTAATGTTGAGAAAACAGGGGATACTGTAGAACGCCCTATAGTATAAACCTGAACAACAAACAACAGGGGATCATATAGAACGTCATATAGTAGATATATAATGTTGAGAAAACAAGGGATCCTGTAGACCGCCTATGGGATCCTGTAGAACGCCCTATAGTATACACTTGAAAAACAAACAACAGGGGATCCGGTAGAACGTTCTCTTAGCCTAGTAGATACATCAAAAACAAACAATAGGGTATCCTATAGAACGTTCTATAGTTTATATATAATGTTGAGAAAATAGGGGATCCCACAGACCGACCAAGGGATCCAGTAGAGAGTCCTCTAGTATACACATGATAAACAAAAAACAGGGGATTCTATAGAACGTTCTCTTAGATTGGTAGATACATCAAAAACAAACAATAGGGTATCCTATAGAACGTTCTATAGTTTATATATAATGTTGAGAAAACAGGGGATCCCACAGACCAACCAAGGGATCCAGTAGATAGTCCTCTTGTATACACATGATAAACAAACAACAGGGGTTACTGTAGAACGCCCTATAGTTTAAAATGAACAACAAACAACAGGAGGCCCTATAGAACGTCCTATAGTCGATATATAATGTTGAGAAAACAGGGGATCCTGTAGACCGCCTAGGGGATCCTGTAGAAAGCCCTATAGTATACACTTGAAAAACAAACAACAGGGGAGCCTATAGAACGTCTTATAGTAGATGAATAATGTTGAGAAAACAGGGGATCCTGCAGACCGCCATGGGGATACTGTAGAACGCCCTATACTATAAACCTGAACAACACACAACAGGGGATCATATAGAACGTCATATAGTAGATATATAATGTTGAGAAAACAAGGGATCCTGTAGACCGCCTATGGGATCCTGTAGAACGCCCTATAGTATACACTTGAAAAACAAACAACAGGGGATCCGGTAGAACGTTCTCTTAGCCTAGAAGATACATCAAAAACAAACAATAGGGTATCCTATAGAACGTTCTATAGTTTATATATAATGTTGAGAAAACAGGGGATCCCACAGACCGACCAAGGGATCCAGTAGAGAGTCCTCTAGTGTACAAATGATAAACAAACAACAGGGGATTCTATAGAACGTTCTCTTAGCCTAGAAGATACATCAAAAACAAACAATAGGGTATCCTATAGAACGTTCTATAGTTTATATATAATGTTGAGAAAACAGGGGATCCCACAGACCGACCAAGGGATCCAGTAGAGAGTCCTCTAGTATACAAATGATAAACAAACAACAGGGGATTCTATAGAACGTTCTCTTAGATTGGTAGATACATCAAAAACAAACAATAGGGTATCCTATAGATCGTTCTATAGTTTATATATAATGTTGAGAAAACAGGGGATCCCACAGACCGACCAAGGGATCCAGTAGAGAGTCCTCTAGTATACAAATGATAAACAAACAACAGGGGATTCTATAGAACGTTCTCTTATATTGGTAGATACATCAAAAACAAACAATAGGGTATCCTATAGAACGTTCTATAGTTTATATATAATGTTGAGAAAACATGGGATCCCACATACCGACCAAGGGGTCCAGTAGAGAGTCCTCTTGTATACACATGATAAACAAACAACAGGGGTTACTGTAGAACGCCCTATAGTATAAAAATGAACAACAAACAACAGGGGGCCCTATAGAACGTCCTATAGTCGATATATAATGTTGAGAAAACAGGGGATCCTGTAGAAAGGCCCTATAGTATACACTTGAAAAACAAACAAACAGGGGAGCCATAGAACTCTATAGTAGATAATATAGTGATGATAGTGAGAAAACAGGGGATCCTGCAGACCGCCATGGGATACTGTAGAACGCCCTATACTATAAACCTGAACAACAAACAACAGGGATCGCATAGAACGTCATATAGTAGATATATAAGTTGAGAGAACAAGGGATCCTGTAGAACGCCCTATAGTATACACTTGAAAAACAAATAACAGGGGATCCGGTAGAACGTTCTCTTAGCCTAGAAGATACATCAAAAACAAACAATAGGGTAACCTATAGAACGTTCTATAGTTTATATATAATGTTGAGAAAACATGGGATCCCACAGACCAACCAAGGGATCCAGTAGAGAGTCCTCTAGTATACAAATGATGAACAAACAACAGGGGATTCTATAGAACGTTCTCTTAGCCTAGAAGATACATCAAAAACAAACAATAGGGTATCCTATAGAACGTTCTATAGTTTATATATAATGTTGAGAAAACAGGGGATCGCACAGACCGACCAAGGGATCCAGTGGAGAGTCCTCTAGTATACAAATGATAAACAAACAACAGGGGATTCTATAGAACGTTCTTTTAGATTGGTAGATACATCAAAAACAAACAATAGGGTATCCTATAGAACGTTCTATAGTTTATATATAATGTTGAGAAAACAGGGGATCCCACAGACCGACCAAGGGATCCAGTAGAGAGTCCTCTTGTATACACATGATAAACAAACAACAGGGGATTCTATAGAACGTTCTCTTAGATTGGTAGATACATCAAAAACAAACAATAGGGTATCCTATAGAACGTTCTATAGTTTATATATAATGTTCAGACAACAGGGGATCTGGAGAACACGCCCTTTAGTATATACATTATAAACAAACAATATTGGATCCTATATATATTTTTTCCCAAAATAACAGGGCCCATTAAGGGCATAAAATCAGATACAATTGATTTACATAATTGGTAACAACAACAATTATAAAGGCATATACATATATATTTGGAATATAAGCATCGGTCAGAATCAAGCCAAAAACCACTTATATATTGTGAATAAAAGAATAATAAAATTACATTATATATGTATTTATTCTCAAATTGTTTACTTGACTTAGTGTCAGTGTTCATACCTGATCTCCTTAATTCAAAACAGTCACCAATATAACAGTTCAGTTTTTCCATAGAGTAACATTTTCTTGGGTCAAGAGCCATTAAAATTTAGAAGATTTATTTAAATTTATAAAATAATAACAATTGTTAGAAATGTCTTGGAAAAAATCGTCCCTTTGAATATCTTAAAAAGGGCATTCTAATAAAACATGAAGCTCATCTTCAACTTTACCGAATTAGCAATTAGAACAAAGACGCTCAGATCTTTCTATATGTTTTTTTGAATATCTGTTTGTCTCAATTTTTAAATGAGCGCTTATTCTTAATTTACAAATTGACTGTCTTTTTTTGAAGTCCTGTAATTCTAAATATTTTTCTTTTTTAAAACATTTTTTCCCCTTTTTCGGAGTTAATGGTTTGATGCTTCAGTTTATTCCAAAATATGAAAGAACTTTTACATAGTTTATTTTTAACATACTGACATAAAAAACCAATTGATTGGTCAAAATTTGGTAATTCAATCTCTTTCTGAATATAATCTATACTATAGAATACCACGTATTTACATTAGAACTATGTAACTGTATGTTTACAACATATAAATGCATCAAATAATAATCCTTCTTTCAAACGTTCCAGTCTATGACAATATTTTAACATTGATAAAATTATAGTAAAATACATAGGAAATCTACCAATCTCTGACATTACAGCTATATTACTTGACTTTCTGTTTACACCAAGAATATATTTCATAAATTTGGTATGAGCTTTTTCAGAAGAATCCTGACCAAAAACTTGTTCCTATAGAGAACGTTCTATACTATAGAAGAAGAAGAAGAAGAATTGTTTATTATAGTGCAACCTGAATATAAAGTATATCGTTACATTAAATACATAATATAAAACTTCAGCCAGCCAAATAGGCTTATGATGCACTGTTTGAATCGTTATTTAACATACATATAATTAAGAGACTTTATCATTGTTCATAAAATTTAGTGTCATGTTATATATATAAGCGAATTGCAAAAAAGATAAGATAAATAATTTCAAATCAAATGATCATAGTGTTAAAGTTCTGATATGATAACAGTCTGCTATAAAATTTGCCACGAGTTTGCTAAGTTTGTGGTTAGAAAGAAGCTCACACAGTTTATCAGTGTCAGAAAGACCAGATATATTACGGAATGTTACACAAATATTTTCAAACAGTTTGTTTCTTTTCTCTGTATATTTTGGACAGTGGATCAAAAAGTGTATTTCGTCCTATAGTAGATATATAATATTCAGACAACAAGGGATCCTGTAGAACGTCCTTTAGTGTATACATGATAAACAAACAATATAAGGGATCCTATAGAACGTTCTGTAGTAGATATATAAGGTTCAGACAACAGAGGATCATGTAGAACGACCAGGGGATCCTGTAGAACGCCCTAACCATGCTAACAGTAGCTTTATTGTAAACAAGTAACAATGGTTCATAATAGAACGTCCAGCTATAGTAGAATGGTCAGACAACAGGGGGTCAGATTACAGATTCGTTTCTTTAAACGCAGACCAGTTTAAACACCCTCTCACACTCCTGTAAAGCCTTAGTACGTGTAACATGTTTAACATGTGTAAGCTACATCTTTTTTCAATTTGCCTACATAAAAATACTCTTTTAAACGGATAATAAAAATATTATTAACTCCATAGTATATCCAAAGCCATGGGACCACGTGCATGTGACATTTGCAGGTCTTAACAACATAATTAAGGCACTAAATACTACTGTTGATCATATCTATATGAAATGTATCATGTGTATTTTAAAAGGAATCTGTATATATATATTTGCACAATGACATATGCATGATATGCTACTGTAATGCGGTACATTTTCCTTTTTTTCATGTGATAAAAAAATAAATAAAGCAAATTCACCGTGTTTCATGAAAGATAATGATTTTGAATCGGTTTTTTTTAATAGTTGTACATGTTGAGAATATTCTATTTTTAGAATAAGTATTTTCAGAATCGTTTATAAATAGCCTATAAATAGAATATGCATAATTCATGATTCGTGACGTAGGGCGGTCTACGGGATCCCTTCTTCCGCTTACCATTCAAAACTTCGTTTTTGTATTTCTTCTAACGAAAATGATTAAGTCGACATATTCTGCTGCTCTATGATGACAACATCATCTACCGAGAATAGAGATTGATAACGAGAAGGGCATGAAATATTCGAGTTACGAGTAAAACGCCTTGTCCTTGAACGCAAATTGCGGTAGTCACAAGTGAATCGAAAACCGTGTTTTTTACTTTATTTATACAATGACTTTGTGTCAGGAAATTTGTACTGAATGATTTCCAAAGCGCAAGAATTGTAGAACAAATTGGTACAAAAAAAACATGACTGGATTAAAGAAATTGACACAATATGACCGTATATTGAGAACAAAAAGTCGACAAACACGCATTTTAATTATAACAAGCCCTTATATTTACCCATGGCTGTTGTTTTTGTTGACAAACAGCAAACACCTTCTGTAACTGTCCCAATACCCTCAATTTAGTCATTAAACAACAACTACTTTTTGGTTAAGTTCATGTTTTACATCATAATTACTTTCAACACTGAGTTTAAATTTTATTCTGTACTCATAATACTTGTGTTGCATACAATTGTACCAATACATTTTATTGATTTTATGGGGACTACAAACCATTGCTTAGAAAGCAAAATAAATTTGGTGTAGGTATAGTCCAACTGAAGAGAGCATTTCTCTTCTTTTTGATGTATACTATAAATAGGTTTCTAAAGCGTAAATTACATGTATAACAGTGGTTGCCAATCAGGGATTTTTATTTAAGAGTTTAAAAAATAGTGTAGGATTCCTTATACAGCATGTATATGCATTATACAACTTGTTTTCCACTAGCATATACTCCGCGGTATGAAGAACTCATGACGAGGGTTTCATATGAAATAAAATTTAAAAAATAAAATCCTCCCACCCGCCCCATTTTTTTCAAAAATTTGGATGAAAATCTACTAATTAATTTTAGTTGGCCTAAAAGCCAATTTTATTTACACAATATCGGTAATTTCATACAATTACCAATTTACTAGCTACTAAGCTGCTTATACCCTCAGGGACTAACATTCAAAGGGGTATCGAGGCCAAAATGTTTGAACACTCTAATATTTATTTAAAAATGAAGAACTTGTAACCAACAGCAAAAAAGGACAAAACGTAAAGCCAACGCAAGAATCAGCTATTCATGAAGGAGATCTGTTCCTTTATTGTCAAGCCTTCGACTTTAGTCGAAAAAGCGAGACTAAGCGATCCTACATTCTGTCGTCGTCGGCGGCGTCAACAAATATTCACTCTAGATCTGTGGTTAAAGTTTTTGAAATTTTAATAACTTTCTTAAACTATACTGGATTTCTACAAAACTTTGACAGAAGCTTGTTTATGATCATAAGATAGTATCTAGAAGTAAATTTTGTAAAAATAAAATTCCATTTTTTCCGTATTTTACTATAAATGGACTTAGTTTTTACTGCGGGGAAACAAAACATTCACTCTGTGGTTAAAGTTTTTAGAATTTTAATAACTTTCTTAAACTATCCTGGGTTTGTACCAAACTTGGACAGAAGCTTGTTTATGATCATCAGATAGTATCCAGAGGTAAATTTTGTAAATAAATAAATCCATTTTTTCCATATTTTACTTTTAAATAGACTTAGTTTTTCTGCGGGGAACCATTTAATTCACTCTGTGGTTAAAGTTTTTAAAATTTTAATAACTTTCTCAAACTATCCTGGGTTTGTACCAAACTTGCACAGAAGTTTGTTTTTGATCATAAGATAATATCCAGAAGTAAATTTTGTAAAAATAAAATTCCATTTTTTCCGTATTTTACTTATAAATGGACTTAGTTTTTTCTGCGGGGAAACATAACATTCACTCTGTGGTTAAAGTTTTTAAAATTTTACTAACTTTCTTAAACTATACTGGATTTCTACAAAACTTTGACAGAAGCTTGTTTATGATTATAAGATAGTATCTAGAAGTAAACTTTGTAAAAATAAAATTCCATTTTTTCCGTATTTTACTATAAATGGACTTAGTTTTTTCTGCGGGGAAACAAAACATTCACTCTGTGGTTAAAGTTTTTAGAATTTTAATAACTTTCTCAAACTATCCTGGGTTTGTACCAAACTTGCACAGAAGTTTGTTTTTGATCATAAGATAATATCCAGAAGTAAATTTTGTAAAAATAAAATTCCATTTTTTCCGTATTTTACTTATAAATGGACTTAGTTTTTTTCTGCGGGGAAACATAACATTCACTCTGTGGTTAAAGTTTTTAGAATTTTAATAACTTTTTTAAACTATCCTGGGTTTGTACCAAACTTGGACAGAAGCTTGTTTATGATCATAAGATAGTATCCAGAAGTAAATTTTGTAAATAAATAAATCCATTTTTTTCCATATTTTACTTTTAAATAGACTTAGTTTTTCTGCGGGGAACCATTTAATTCACTCTGTGGTTAAAGTTTTTAAAATTTTAATAACTTTCTCAAACTATCCTGGGTTTGTACCAAACTTGAACAGAAGTTTGTTTATGATCATAAGATAATATCCAGAAGTAAATTTTGTAAAAATAAAAATTCCATTTTTTCCGTATTTTACTTATAAATGGACTTAGTTTTTTCTGCGGGGAAACATAACATTCACTCTGTGGTTAAAGTTTTTAGAATTTTAATAACTTTCTTAAACTATCCTGGGTTTGTACCAAACTTGGACAGAAGCTTGTTTATGTTCATAAGATAGTTTCCAGAAGTAAATTTTGTAAATAAATAAATCCATTTTTTCCATATTTTCCTTTTAAATGGACTTAGTGTTTCTGCGGGGAAACATTTAATTCACTCTGTGGTTAAAGTTTTTAAAATTTTAATAACTTTCTTAAACTATACTGGATTTCTACCAAACTTTGACAGAAGCTTGTTTATGATCATAAGATAGTATTTAGAAGTAAATTTTGTAAAAATAAAATTCCATTTTTTCCGTATTTTACTATAAATGGACTTAGTTTTTTCTGCGGGGAAACAAAACATTCACTCTGTGGTTAAATTTTTTAGAATTTTAATAACTTTCTCAAACTATCCTGGGTTTGTACCAAACTTGCACAGAAGTTTGGTTTTGATCATAAGATAATATCCAGAAGTAAATTTTGTAAAAATAAAATTCCATTTTTTCCGTATTTTACTTATAAATGGACTTAGTTTTTTCTGCGGGGAAACATAACATTCACTCTGTGGTTAAAGTTTTTAGAATTTTAATAACTTTCTTAAACTATCATGGGTTTGTACCAAACTTGGACAGAAGCTTGTTTATGATCATAAGATAGTATCCACAGGTAAATTTTGTAAATAAATAAATCCATTTTTTCCATATTTTACTTTTAAATGGACTTAGTTTTTCTGCGGGGAACCATTTAATTCACTCTGTGGTTAAAGTTTTTAAAATTTTAATAACTTTCTTAAACTATCCTGGGTTAGTACCAAACTTGGACAGAAGCTTATTTATGATCATTATCATAAGATTGTATCCAGAAGTAAAGTTTGTAAAAAGATTACTCCGTTTTTTCTGTAATTTACTTTTAAATGGACTTAGATTTTCTTATAATCATAAAATAGTAACAAGAGGAATATTTTTATTGATTTTTTTCCTCATTGTTGTTGCGATTTATAGCAAAAATAGGCGAGACACTTGGTTCCGCGGAACCCTTACAAATTTTATAATTATAAATTCCAATTTTTTATCAGCACATTTTGATAACACAATATCTGTATTGTTATGCTAATATCGAAGTATTGTCTCTTGGGTTGATGATACCCTTATGAAATAACAATCCACCAGCCGGGGTTTCGATCAAGTGGTAGAAATAATTTAACGGTACAACTTTATCTCCACGAGATGCGAATTTCGACATAACTTTTCTTCAGTGTTTGTTTCGTTTGAAACATTTAACAAATGTTTTGGTTTGGAATTATAAGAATTAAACATATTTTATTAGATGCTTTTGATGTGTAAAATGCTTTGTGGATTAACGAACAATGATCTAACCACGGAATTATGAAAACAATATTTAACAAAGCCATGTTGATATGAAATGTGTTGTAATTTTTTACTTACAGAATCCTTAAAGATGTCAGTTTAGATAGTCAGTATCAAACTTACGGGTGAAAGCATTTCTTACAAAAACTGTTCTTTGTTTTATGATAAGGACGTTTTTCAATTCGAATTTGATTATCCGTTAGCCTTCCTATTATATGGAAAGATGACACAACTACCGAACAGTCTGTATGCTCAATAGATGCATTTAGACATACTTTTTTTTTAAATATTGACAAAAGTCTGCAGCTTTAGATGCCATAGACATTTTTAACATTTTTAGTACAAATGAAGTTTACTCTAAACAATAATCATCTCAGTACATGGTTTGTTGACTCCTCTGGCTTAACAAGACATTACACACTTAACCTTGACTAATTACACCAAGTACCTACCTATGATGTTCATGTATTATGTTTCACTAAATGACTATTGTCATGCAATTTTCTGGTTTAAAAAGTAACAAACATCAGAAGTGCTGCATCGGTAAAAGTCAGTTGTGAAATTAGTCGAAAACCACGCCGTAGTCAACATGATAGTCTTATTGTTTATACCTGTTTTGCTGTTTTGTGGACAACTGGTTACTGCCAAAGGAGACTTTGATCAAAGTATTGGTAATTATATCTAAATAGAATGTAGTTTGTATTTTTCGAAAAACTAAGGATATTTTTATCCCAGGCATAGATTACCTTAGCCGTATTTGGCTTCTTTTTTTTAATTTCAAATCCTCAATGCTCTTAAACTATTTTGATACCAAGGCATTGATGAGTCTTTTCTACGCGTCTGGCGCTCTAAATTATAATCCTGGTACCTTTGCTAACTAGTGTATACAATTCATCGTTTACATCATAACAACCATCAGCATAACAGTCCGACAATGTACAGCGGCTCCGAATACTACAGTACTTTTTCCGGACATCTTATTGCCATGTAAAATATAAAATCATAATACGCTTCGCGTTATTTGTAACTATAAGACATTTGTTTTTAGAGCAATTTTAGGTGCCTTTATATTTAAATCATTTATAGACCATTTGTTTCCGAGTTGTTTGAATTCTAAGCTTTTCGTCCCGGTGTTATATAGCCATTCTTCCACCAAACTATTTTTTTTCCCATAAGCCAATTTTTTCCCCTGCGGAAATTGTGGATCGTTGCCATTCGTCCCCCGCAAAAAAATGGCAATACGTAAACATATCGTCACTTTTACCCCGTGCCAATCTTTTCCCCATAGTATAGATTTCACTATATTTATATCAGTCTGTAAATGAAGGTCATCAGAGTTAGAATTAGATTTTTATGCTGACAAATATTTTTATTTTCTAGTCTGTCTGTATTTTCCCCAATCTTTCTAATAATTATCTAGTCTGTTTACATTTTCAATAGGATATGTATTCACAAATCTGTCTACATTTTTACCTGTCTGTCTATTTCCACTTGTCCGTCTACGTTTTCATCGGTCTGTCTTTGTGTCTACTTGTTTGTGTGCATGTTCAACAGTACTTCGAATTCATAATCACATGTTCGTCTTTAAACTGCCAGTAAGTTTTCGTTGGGGATCATTTTATCATCACAAAAATTCACGTTGAACGTTTAGTTTTTCTGACAACAGGTTAGTATGACGATTAAACTTGTATTCAAATGGTGCAAGTAACGCTTTAGAATTAAATATTCTTCGGCCTATAATGGTTTACTTTCACAAATTGTAACTTGGATGGAGAACGGTTAATTGTCTCACTGGCACCCATTCCAAATTTTCTTATATCTATTATCATTCTCCGGTTGAAATACTGTCGTTTAACATCCAAGGAACTTTCTATGTTAGTATACAAAGTCCCTTCACATTCAAACTACATTTTCATATTTCTGCATGCTCTATTTATATATAAAAAGGTGGATTTTCTCATACATAAAAAAAAAATCGTTGGTAGTTATTTCATGATTAAAGAACAACCAGTCTTAGAGAAAAGGATTGTTTTTAGTTGTAATTGGTTTTGAAATACCTTCAGTAATTTCAAGTACTCTTATTACGTTCTTAGTTATTATTGTGGACTGATATTTTACAAGGTGTTTTTCTTATGGTGTGCTGTCCCAGGTTGGATAATTGGGATTTAATGTTTCAAACCGCGTCCCGGAGTTCTATATGTGCCATTCCGATGACTGGAGCATGAAGTACAATGGTTGTTGTTGGTTCATGTCGTTCGTGTTTTATCGGTTTTTTTTTTAACTTAGGCCGTTAGTTTTTTCGTTTTAATTGTTCCTTAATTTTATTGGCGCGGAATTTCATAACCGACTGTTTGGTATGAAGTTTCTCATTGTTGAAATCCGTACGGTTTATTATATTTACTACAACATCAACGTATCTCAATAATAGATATGTTTCTTAATCGTAGTGGATGGATATCGACCCTCGTCACCTTAAGGGCAGGCGGATTTTTTTTATAGATCTTGTACAGCTCTAATTGATGCGGATAGGTAAGGTATTCTTCTCGTACACCCACTACACGCTTAAAGCTCGTTTTGCACACGTTACTGATATGATTGACAGGTTGAATGCATCCAAAACTACTGGCGTATTGGCAGCGTAAATAATTTTTTAACACACCGGGCGTACGTCGGAGCTTTACGCTGATTTTTGACGCCGGTGTTAGACTCATCAGTGACGCGTATATCAAACTATTTATAGATTTGTTTCCGAGTTGTTTGCATTCTAAGCTTTTGTCCAAGTATATTTTATATTTAAATTATATTTGCCGTAATAGTTTTTAATTTTTAGGGATGGTGGCACAATTACCAGACAATCTGCTAGGTCAATGGATTTATTTTGACACATTGACAAAAGTATCTTTAGTTTCCTGGACATTTTCTACTATTTTTTAAGTTTAAATGAATGAATCGACTCATAACAAACATGGCCTTGGCTTACTACATCATGTACCTCTTTGGTAATGCTGTATTGTCAGCTGTTATGGAATTGTGTGACTGACATTAATCTGATGTATTATGTTTCACTAATTCACTTCTGTCATGCAATCTTCTTGTTTAAATAATAACAAACATCAGAAGAGTTGCATCAGTAAAGTCCCTTGGGAAATAAGCCGAAAATAACAACATGGTCAACATGATAATAGTCTTATCTTTTATTCCTATATTGCTGTTTTGTGGACAAATGGCAACTGCCAAAGGAGACTGTAATCGAAAACTTGGTAATTATATCTGAATAGAAAATATTTTGTACATGTATCATCGTTTACATCATTGACATGGTTTATATGTGAGGGCTTTTTTGTGTCGAAATATTGCCGAATATATGCGTTCATATGTAAGAGCTGACTTCTTATAAAAAGTAAGTGCTCAATATAGCTGTAAATTTGGTCAAAATGGAGAACTAGATTATTCTAAGTGTAGGTTAAGAATTGCTATCTAATAATTTAAGAATTATTTCTTTTTGAAGTTTAGGTTCTGATAAAATGGTTTTTCTGTGTTTTTTTTCAGTCAATAACTCAGAACTACTACAGGCATTATGCCTATAGGATGTGATATTCAGTTTTAGTTTGATACACAAGTTGCTAAACATTATCGACTATACATATTTCCACTTTTATTGTAGAGAATGCCTTGTTTGATGACCTCCTTCAGATGATGCTGAAAATCAAGGGATCAGGTAAGTTATCTTACACTATAAACATTGTGTATTCTAAGTTGATAAATGTTACATATATTCGAATAGCATTGTCGCATCTTTCATGGGTGTCATATTTCTCTTTAAATATCAAAATAATGTTTGTTACATGTACAACCAACAAATGTAAGTGAATATTCCTTTCTTATTAATTAATTATATTATTATAGAAAAATATGTATTTAGCAAATATTTACCTTTTTTCAACAATGTGTATAGATAATTTGTACTTAACAATATACTTCAAATAAACTTTACACATGGCAAAACTATCAAATTCTATATTTCAAAAATAACAATAGGTCCATTTTACAGGAAGTTCTGGTGAGAACCGTTTACCCAAGAAAAAAGACATCCCTGCTTTTACAGCATACAGATCAGCTTCACAATCTTTGTCTGTGAACGAAGTCGTCAAGTTCGATAATATTTGGACAAATAATGGAGATGGATACGCCCCCAGCAGCGGAGTTTTTACAGCTCCTCTGATAGGACTGTACCATTTTGCAGCAGTGGTCATGTCTGTTCATGACGCTAGCTTGTATTTAGGTCTCTATCACAACGACACAAAGATAACATCGAGCTATGTCACTGACAAGGGTTACAAGACTGGGACATTTGATGTTGTTTTATCATTGAAGAAAGGAGACAAAGTGTCAATAAGATCCATGCAGAACAGTCAGAAAGTTTTCAGTAACGGTAATATCTACTGTATCTTTTCAGGAAACCTGATTGCTTTGTTATAAATTATAATTAAATTTGAATACTACAGTTTGATTTATTTGTTATTCAATAATTGATAATCACATCAGAGCAGTTTTTTAAGATGATTTCTAGAAATCATTTTTAATTTGAACTATTGTTTCATTTGTATAACCCTAAGGTCTCAACCCTGCTTCTTTGCAAGTTTTCAAAATGTACTGTCAGTGCTATCAACAGAAAACAACGATGTCTTTGGGGAGTCAAATTTCTTTTCGAGTTTTTCATTAGAAGAGTGTAACAGAAACTTGTAAAATAAGTGAATGTGCTTTGGTAGACATTAAAGTTACACCTGACTGGCATGGAAATTAATCGTAATTGCAACCTTAAAATAAATAAATTGCCGCATGTTTCCAATTCATTTACAGTTCTCTACTTCAAAATGGTAAGCTAACTTTTTGTAATAAGCTCAGTCTGAATCGAACTAGTTGTCTTTGGACTATTCCGTGAAGATTCATTTGGACTAAGTCTTTCGTCTATTAAGTACATAGACCTTTTGTTATTCTTTTGATGTTTGTATCCTTCTCCTGTCACTTTGAAATACACCCTATGCGGTTTTTTTTTTGTTCGTCTGCTTCGTCAACTTCCTGCACCGACACTGGTGACGATTTACAAAGTCTGAGTAAGAGCTGCAAGCTCTTTCATACCGAAAAAGATGGGAAATGCATATACCGTATGCAGGTAAAGTTGGTATATCCCTACTCGCAAAATTAAAATCATCTCGTTTGTCATAGATTCTGGTACTGAGATGACTGTGAATGTCAAATTTAAAGTATAGGTCTAAAAATGAGGAGGAGGAAGAAATGTCTGTACTTTCTTTTATTTCAAGTTCTGGGGAATATGTCAATATAATTCAATCAGAAAAGATTGGAATGATAATGGAAAGAACATCATAAATATAAGATAAGTGTCAATATCTAGAAACAGTATATATTCGGATTATATGTAATATTAGAATAAGAAGATGTGATGTGATCGTCAATCAGACAACTCGGCGCAAGAGGCAACATGACATAGAAATTAAAGGTCATCATACGGTCTTCTACAAAAGTGAAACTCATTCCGCATAGACAGCTATAAAAGGCCCCGAAATGAAAATTACAACAATTAAAACAAGAAAAATTAGGGCTTGTTTTATGTATAAAATTGATGAATAAAACCAAACTATACTGCAACAAACGTCAACCACCGCATTACAGGCTCCCGACTTGGGACAGGCACACACATAATGTGGCGATCGATGTTATACAAGTTTGAAAGTTATCTCAAAACACCGCGATAAACATAATAAAGGATAGGTAAATCAGAAGTTGTTCCTTATTTTAAGTGAATGCAAAAGGAAACCATAACTTTCAATCAGGTTGAGGTTACACCACAGATTACTGTTCACCCACCAACAATGAACAAAAAAAATATTATAAAATGAAATTTTAAAAAGGCAGTGACTTTTGAAATTTGAAAACAAAACGAAAAACTAACGACAGATGTTAATGACAACAAACAAAAATATAACAGACATCAAGCAAATTTTGGAAGGATAAGCTACCTCCTGACAACAGAATGTGAATGTTCGACTTCATTGAAAAACTATCAAATTTTCTTTGATTTTTTTTTCTTTCTGTTTTCCACCGTTATTTCAAAACATATTTGATTTAAAATAAATTAGAACCCTTTACATGTTGACGGAAAAAGAAAGTTTGTTTCTTTTTGCTGTTCACTTGTGTATTTACAATTTTATAAGATCGCAATTGTTCCGTAAAGAGATGATTTCAGCTTACCAATTGAAATAAAAAAAATCATTTGACAGTGGCGAAACAGTACACAAAACAAACAAAAGTTAAAAATCAGTTGGAATGGACGTGAATTAACAGACCAACCTGGAGCAGAACAGAAAACTGTGATATATATATGAATACATTTCAAATGATTGAGTGTAAAGACATCATACCATGTATGAAAAAAGCATGATATTGAAAAATGGAAACATTAAAGAAACGACAGGATGGAGGACACTATGTTTTCATTACGACACATGATAAAGAAAGACAACAGAAGTTTAAATCTCATAAGTCAATAACGAAAACAAATCACCGGTGTTATATAAATACACACTCAGTAAACACACTCAGTAAAAATGACACAATTGGAAAAAAGGACACAGTCGATTGAAATACAAATAAGAATATTATTGTATCTAAAAAGAGACTTCAAAGAATTGTCGCTTGTGATATCCTCCATAAAAAGGTACCAGTCAGACAATTCGTGATAGGAACCGTTAAACTTCATAGTATTCTTTCCGTTGAATATCTTGACGCAGTAAGGACAAATACTATTCTTAATTTATCAAAATTAAATCAACGTTAGTACCGGTATAAAAGATAGTAAATAAACTTTAAAATGTGCATCTGGTAAAGTACAATTGATACTGTTTATTTTATTATGTTCAAATCAAGTTTTGTGATGATGACATAGGGTAATTTTCACAGTTACAGTGTTAAAATGTCCAACCCTTTTTTAATTTTTTAAAAGAGAGCCAAAAGATATCAAAGGGATAGCCGAAAACAAAACGACAAAGATTAAGCAATACGAAACACATCCAAAAGTGATATCAATTGGCCAGGAATTGAAAAGAGATCCTGCTACGCATATGGAACCTGTTATGTTGTTCTTTAAAGAACAAACACGGTGTTAAATCTTATTCGATGTTTGTATAGATCTATGATAAAAATAATAGAATTTCAGAAATAACTTTCTAATTGAAAGAATTCAGAGGCATAGCTTTAGAAATACTTTTTTTACCTGTGGCATCAAAATCCACATCATCTAAAATGTCATCGTTTTTTATTACTAGTATTGATTGCAGGTTGAAACATGATGCTAAACATCAATCGATCGATTATGAATGCCGTGCCAATCTTTGTAAATCATACTATTAGTCTTTATTTAGTTTGATTAAGTTTTGGTTTTGTTTGAATACTTTTTGGATTTTTAGTGTGATTTTTTAAGGGTATCCATATTGAACAATAACTTATAAACGAGCGATAAATACTACACGGAATAATTATAGGTCGAACATATATCAATGGTAAGATAATCGAGACTTCCTTATTAGACAGTCAATGCTAGTAGGATTTAATCGAGTAATCCTATCAGGGGAATGTTAAAAGTACGGACCACATGTCACGCTATTCTGATCCATTATTTTGTGGGTTGATTGCCAAATTTGACAGCCCGCCACACGAGATCAAATGCCGCCGACAGAAATTAACTAAAGATCTACCAAAGATCAAATAAAGTGGATATAAGCAATCATATGCGACCGTTCGGCCTTCAACAGAAATCATTAACAGCCTAATTAATAACAGAACAATTTACGATACATAAATATGACAGACATAATACATAATCGTTACATCACAATACCAGATTAGGGGGTTGGGAAGTCTTTAATTCAGTGTTTGATGTGCTACATATTTGGATTTCGTTCAAATTTTTGTTCATAAATAAGCTGTACGTTTTCTCGTTTGAATTGTTTTACATTTGTCATTTCGGGGCCTTTTATAGCTGACTATGCAGTATGGGCTTTGCTAATTTTTGAAGGCCGTACTGTGATCTATAGTCGTTAATTTCTGTCTGTGCTATTTGATCTCTTGTGGAGAGTTGTCTCATTGGCAATCATACCACATCTATTTTTTTTATATATAAAACCCAAAACAACCACTTAACTCTATGCTACTGATTTTAGACATGCAAATAAATAATGTGGTGAGATTGAATGTTTTTATGGACACTCAATCCTCTCCTGACCAGGGAAAGTTCTAGTGATATCACAGCTCAACATAAGAAATAACGTTTTGCACAAGTTACATCAGGTTTAACTCAGCAGATTGTTTCAAGCAGAAAAAACATTAAAATAAATACACTTGACCATTTTTTTTTATCCATATATCATCCCAAATAAACAAAAAGAGACTAAGTACAGATATGAGACAGCTAAAAAGTATCAATCAGTACACATCCGACATACAATAGATTTAGTAAAGACGTCATTAACAGTCAGAAAAAAACGACGTTGTGCAATATGAAAATATAGGTATCAAAATATTGTACATGTAGTACCATGAATGTGAATAAAATATTATTTAGGATAGCTGTAATATACTTAAAACAAAATCAATATTTTTAATAATCAATTATTTTTTATTACCTTAATTTCATAAAGAGGATGTCTTACTATGTAGGAATTTAAAAATATCGAGCAATACCAGTTTTAAAAGTGTTGCTGTAACAATGCGATAAGCAACACTTTTGAACTAAGAAAATATTATTTTGTAATCTGTAAAAATATAATCCTGGTCTAGTATTGGTACCAAAAATTGCATATGCTTATTGAATAGTAGGAAGCTACCTATGATATTTAAACCTTGTTTATCTAAAACCAAGATTTGTAACATACTGGACAGTGACAAATGAAAACAAAAACATGTTATTTTGTCATTCTTTGTCATTACAATAAAGATAATGTAATTTCATCTACATATTATCATGAATAAATATATAAATATCACAGTTTGCTTGTTGGCCGTTTCAATATGTAAATGTTAAGTTATCAAAAATGAATGATATAAAACATTTCCTTAAATAGTCAGGAATTGTTTTAATTTTCCAATTTAAAGTCAATAAAAAATTAGATATATTTAAATCTACATCCTCTAACCTGTGATAATTTTAACCCTATAGCTTCCAAAGGTAATAGTTGAAATTGTTATTATAACTGTCTTTGTCTTATGAAACCGGCCTTGTAACTGCATGGACACTATCAGTTCCAATAACAAGAATAAAGCAATCAACTACATCTTTAAATTTCATAACGTTTTGTAATTGACAACATATATATATAACTTGCTATTTCACACAACGGGAGATTCCAAACTTGACTTAAAGTTACAATTAAAACTTTTATACAACGAATGTGGTACCAATGGTAGATGGATTGTGTTCAAAGTCATCGCAGAGTCATTACTGTTTCTGCTGATCCCTTGTAGGAAAAAAATGTTTGCCTGTCAAGCTTGAGCATGGGTAATCAAAATTTACACGTTGAATTATTTTGGGACTGCAATACATTACTTCTTTCATGTTTTCTAAATGAATGGAAATCCTAGTTGCAAAGTAATATTTTTTATTCCCATGGCAGAAACACTCCCTTTGTCTTTCAGATAGCAATCACAGTTAAGCCTCTTGAGGGAACCATAGGAATCCCTCAAATTATAAGTCCTAGAACTAAACCACTATCTTCAACAAATGTTCTATTCTACTGCTAATAATCAGATATGTCTCATACAATTTGTAGAAGAAATGAAAACTCTTAATATACATTTATCTGCTCCATTGTGGGTTAAAACAAATATCAATTACAGAAAAGTCTTTCTAGTTTTGCTTAGACATCTAATCTAAATAGAATGGAGAGTGGTTATGGGGAATTTGTCAAAGGAGGACAACAGGATCAATGAGCAGAAAATAGCTCAGTCACACCAATTAGGATTCAACGCAAAACGAGCTTCAGTTTGGACCCACTGGATGAATGTTTTGGTCCGCAGTGCTCTTCAACTTCGTAATTTATTTGGCTATTTAAACTTTTTTTGGATTCGAGCGTCACTGATGAGTCTTTTGTAGACGAAACGCGCGTCTGGCGTAAATACAATATTAAATCATGATATCTATGATGAGTTTATCTTTAAAAAAAAATGCATGTCAGGGAAGGGTTTTTCTTGCAAGAGGGGGTTGGTGATAATAAATAATATAAAAACGAATAAAAAGAAAGGCAAAAGCAGCCATTTTAAAAGTAAATATCATTTCAAGTACAAATTTACATTCAAATAAACAAAGTGACCAACAAAACACATCGTCTGAAACTTTTATTCAACACAATAAACAATGATTCAAATGAGTAAAAGGTATTTTCTATTTATTATAAATGTGAAATTATTTTACCTTCATCGTCTAATTAAGGTACTTGTCATTGTTCGAGATCCAATAAGACAACAGAGTACTATTATCAAACAACTAAACAACCTATAAATTAATTTGATATTATACATATGCAATACCTGTTTTTCAGTCTTCTTGCACTTCTATATCAAGGAATATCCAGAAAAAGATAACAGTGTATCAAAAGGTGAAAATTAATGTCAGGTTTTTCAGGTTAAAAAAAAAAGGTATTAGCAAATATTCGAATGAACACCCTTTTTCTGAAATGATTGAATGTTTTACACTCCTGTGGCAGAAAATGCAGTTTATACGAATGATATACAATAAATATATGAAAATTCATGAAAGAAAGTGGAATCGTTTTGAAATCTATAGAGGAAGGGATGTGACCGTTTTTGTTTTTTGTCCTTCGTCCACTCTTGAACTTCGTACAATCAACACGTTCTCACCACTCACAAGAATCGATTTTTTTTTCAATGGATAGTTATTACAATGTACCATTTGCCAGACCACTGCAAATGAATGAAACCATGTAAGTCAACGAAGAAAGATGCCATAAAATCGTGTGTAGTTTCCCCAGAAAACTATAAAATGTACACTAATGGCAAAGGCCGCTTGGGAGCAAACCATTTATAGAAATACTTAAGGATTTTATTTCAACTGAATTTATAGCGAAATCGAAAGGTAAAAAATATGAAGACAAAAAACAAAAAAGAACTTTACGCCCTCTCATAATATGCTTCATAGAAATATAAAATACACGATAAAGCTGAAATTTTCACTGAAGGGTAACAATAGGAAGACTTAAGTGCAACATTGTCGGTAATGATTCCAACTGCTTAGTTTAGAGATTGTGTAAATGTTCTTGCCAAACGTATGCGGAGATACCATTTTAACTTTGTAATATACAAATGTCACTTTGATGTCATTATAATATGGAAATGAATATATCTAAACTCAATACATTGTCATTTCCAATGTAGGTTTTGTAAAATATAAATTTGAGTTGTACTTTAATATTCATACATTCATACAATTATATTGTATTTGTACAAGACATTGCGTAGAAAATAGATTAAGCCCTAGTGAAAACACATATTTAAGAAAAGGAAAAAAAAACTAAGAAAAAACCCAACAATATATCAATATCTGACAATTGAATAAAATGGCATTAGCTCGAGAAAATAAATCAAAATGTGGTGTTTTTAATGCCATTACCAAGTCAGGAATATGGGAGTTGTTATCAATTTGTTTGATGTGTTTTAGCTTTTAATTTTGCCAATTGGTTAGGGACTTTTCGTTTTTAGTTTTCAAAGGAGTTTGGTATTTTTGGTATTTTACTTTTGGTCATACTTGCAGGTGCTTAATCCCACCCGCTTTACGCGGGGCATTGCAGTAGTGTGTATATCAAACAATATATCGGCTTTGATATTTCCTGATGAAAGTAAATCTATAAAAGCGCTTCGGCCGCATGCAATTTATAACAAAGGTTTATACAACTTCAGGCAAAATTACTTATAATGGATTTGGTTACTTTTTATGTTCTTTTTGGTCATAAAGTTTTTCAACTGTTCCGGTTCTTATACATACTTGGCATTCAAAAATTTGGCTTTGAGCGTTCCTGGTGAAGGTAAGTCTAGAAAAGCGCTCCGGATGGAGGATATTTATAACTTGTTGTTTTAAATATTTTGTATACTTAACATAAACGAAAAGCATTATTTATTAACGAGAACAAGAAGTAAAAGCTTGTACAACAAGCACATTTACATGGAGAAAAGTGTCCCTGCCTAGCATCTGTTATATTGACTGTTTATTATATTTTTGCCAAAAGGAAGAGAAGAAAAATCTACATTTGGGCAAAGTATTAGAAAATTCTTTCTTAGGAAATATATACCAATGATCCACCTTAACAAACATTCATCGCAACTGATCTCTCTGTTGTCTCTTATGAATGATTCATGAAATTATAAATAGCTTTTACAGTTAAGTTTCGGTTTTTGTATTGTCATCGTTATGCTCTACTTTTCTCCATCTTGTGAACAGTGCAATCTTCTTAAACCTAAGAAAATCATAAATGATAAAATGTTAGCATGTTCGCCTTTTATCATATAGTACTAATATTCAACATACTATATTAACAAGTTATAGTACTGGTAGCATTTATAGTTTCTTTCGTAACGCAAATAGTACATTACAATAAGGAGAAGAAATGCCACTTATGTGAAATGTATAGGAATTTTTTAAACCATGTTACAACGGGATTTTTTCTGCACTTCTGAATAGACGCAAAACAATTGTCATTTTTTTTACTTCGCTAATAGTAATGTAAATTCAGAAAATAATGATTTGGTTTTCCTTTAAACTTGTTGCAACATGATGATGCCATAGATCAAGTAAACATTTTACAATAAATTACTTTGCCGAGCGCACCCGGATAGGATGCAGTGGTCCAACCCTGAACAATTGGAGCGAAAATGGACACAATATTCACACTTGGTACAGGTCTGAATCTGTATTGTAATTAAAAATATTTGATACATAACAGGTTGCCGACAATCTGTAATCAAAGAACCTGAATTGGTTATGTGATTTGAATTTATCCTAATTTTTGGGCTTTTGTGCAATACTCTATACTATTGTAAATTGACCCCATTCACCCCCTTCACCCCTTCCCCTCCCGTTTTTCCCACCACCCCCTTTCCCGAAAGAAATCTTTCTCTTAATAAGATATGGTCATAACCACAATTCAAATTTCAAATGGAGTTTGCAACCATAATAACCCATTTAAAAACGTCATAAAAGTCTTAAAATAAAACATGACATACATAATCATGGCTTAAATTAAATTACCTGCATCATTTTTAAAATAGTAACTTCTAAAAAAAGTCACCACGAGACATTACAACATTTCTTCATACAGAATTTAAAAACAGTGTTAGGGAGGTAATTGTAAAATGTAGATGTGTTGAATTACCTCGCTTACACTGTTTTTAAATTATGTTTTGTACTTACGTAATTGACCATTAACCAGGACACCCTTGTTTTTCACCTTTGCTGTCTCTAATTCCTAAACAGTTTGAGCCATAACTACACAAAGTCAATATTTATCATCCCGTTCTAGTATGGAATCTTATGGTATTATTTCAGATAGATCCATACACCATTCACCAAGTTATGGTCTGGAAACTAGAAAATGCTTATTTGGGCCCCCTTTTTAACCTTAATTCCTTAACTATTGGGACGATAACCCTTTAAATCAATCCCAAGTTTCCTTTTGTGTTTATAAATCTTGAGTTTAAATTTCATAGCTTTTTATCGAGATTACAATATACGACAGCAAAATGTTTGCGGTCGTATAAAAAAGTAACGGGAAAGTTGTAACCGTTCGACCAAAAGTATTGTTACTTTATGTAAAAGTCCTTATTGATGAAATATCAGGATTTTTCCTTCAAATATGCAAATTTAGAACCAAATTATCTCAAAATATACTGTTAATTTCACCTGTGTAGCAGCACCAAAGTAACAATAACAGCAATAAGTATAGAAACGAGAACTCCGGAACAAACTCCGACTATCAATCCAGTGGATACTGAAAAAATCCAAACTTTTTATATACTTCCACGCAAAAAGCAAAATATTGATCAAGAATTTAAAAAAACTAATTAAATTTGCACTTTTCGAAGAGTCGTTTTTTTATTTAATTTGTTTCAATTGCAGCCGTCTGTGTGGAGTCATTTACCAGTTAGTATTTTTAGTATTGTTAGTATTTTTGCACTTAAAGTTGAAAGAAAGTATCTTGAGTAGGTATATATTTTTTTGTTGCAAAATGCAAGTGTTAACATATTTTAAGCAATGATTTATACATTTTAAATATATATAGAAAGATGTGGTGTGAGTGCCAATGAGACAACTCTCCATCCAAATAACAATTTTAAAAAAGTAAACCATTATAGGTCAATGTTAAACATGTTTAACAGTAATATATATATTGATCATTGTATAGGAATCATGTCTATTGCAGATGTTTCGTTTTCATCATTTTTTTTCGATTGTGACTTACATTTCGTTCGTTTTGAATCAGCATCTGTACACGTCCTTTCGTCTCTGTAAACATAATTGGAAATGTTGCAATTCATCAAGCAGTTCAGTTTAAATTTGCAACAGAGAGTTCTCAATCTCATCTGCTTGTATTTTCCAGAGAAGGTAACATTACAGATATCCCAAGAATCCCAAGGACTATAATGACAATACTGCACTCCATTACGACATTTTCCGACATCTGCAGTTATGAGCGCGATAGAGCTTACTAGTAATGTTCCTACTAAAAAGATGATTTTGGACAAAGACGTATTCATTCTACCACTTGAATTATTCAAAAGTTTAGTTTAAAACATTATCTATTCGCGACATCCTGTCGATAAAGTTACTGTCAAAATTGCCAATGTTAAAGTCTAAAGTTACCTATAAGCCTTATTAAATCTATAAATTTTAGTTATCAAGAAAATACAATGACAAGAAATCTGATTTTCGGTACGATATTGCGTCTGAGGTTATTATGTTTGCTTTATAAATTACGTCTGGTTTCGTATGGTTTATCAACACCACGCTCAGATTTTATGTGATTTCTTCCCAACATAGTTTCGAATCACAAGGAAAAACAAGGAAATAAAAAAAAAACTATTGAAACTATGCTTTGGCTAAACATAACTGGCTTTTGTTGAAATCTTCGGCACATATTTGAGTTAATGTACCAAGGTCCACACGGGAATTAAGTAATAAAAATTGCTCTCTTTATTTAAAATAACTATATAAGCCAGACGAAATTGATCAGTTCCAATATTCTTTTTTTCATTAACAAAATATGAGGAGTGTCTATAACATTATCCATTGAATATTTTTAATAATAGTTTTTTGTTCAATTATTTTTAAAGAAACATTAGCCTATACAACACATATGGAACTTACTTTATCTTACATCCTATACAATTATGGGGATATGATTGGTTAAAGGACTACACGTGGTGGCTATATATGTCGGGTTGTTGTCTCTTTGACACATTCCCCATTTCCATTCTCAATTTTATTGCTATAGGATGCCCTAGAAAATACATGGTTAGTAACCATATGGGGTTATGCCAATTACTTTCATCTGAATCATCGTATATTCTATGCTTCGTGCGGGGGGAAGTATTAAAATGAAAATTTAGTTTGTTTCAAATCTGCTCTCAGATAATTATTCATGATTAAGAGTCAATTTGGTGGACAGGTATCACTTTGGTAGTAGTCTTTGTCGACTATTGATATCTGAAATGTTTTATGTAATTTTATCACAAAATTATATTATTTTGCAATATTTCTTTTCATAGACCAACAATAACATTACACACATGTAACCCTAAGTGTTTCAATCCTAAATATCTTTATTTTATATTAAAGTGTACACATACCTATTGAACTACCCCCTTATATAGGTATCATTCAGGTATCATTCACTACAGTTGTAGTGAACTGATCAACCAGAATCATTTTACCAAAAATATCAGGAAATTGTTATACTGTATTGGACACTGAAAGGTCACTAACTTTCATTTCCTGTGGCTCGTCTATTCATAAAATACATTATGTCTTCTCTATAAGCATGGAATTATTTCTATTTTACTTATCAATGCTTTTACAGAGCACTTTTTCATTGATATCAAATTGACAAGACTGAGCTCAGCAATTCCCATTTGCAGATCAACTGATTAGTTTAACTAGAGTTTGTTTCTTATTGAGACGAGTTCATGGCCAATCAACAACTACTGAAACAAAATTCAAACGAAGATCTAGAAATCTTATTCTGACATTGATAAGTTAGTCAAAGGATGTCAGATGTATATACATACATTTCAAACTTTCAATGATGCAAAAGCTGTTAGTTGTAAGTTAACGTCTTAAACATCTACAAAAAGTCTAAACATTCAGCGAAGTGAAATTAAACAATAGATCCTAAGGTGACACACATCTTTTTAACTGCCTTATTTACGTTCTTTATTTATATGTCTATGCAACAATCAGTTTAACTTAGGAATTGAAGCACATTAAAAAGCCGTGACACCTAAAATCACAAAAGCCTTGGTGATTATATTTTGCTCCTCAAAATGATAAAAGTATTTTAAATTTCAATAATCGACAATGACTGCTATAAAAGTTGTAAGTATCCAATTAGTTGAATAAATAAGAGGAGACTTAAAAACAAACAAAATCTTCATTTTAAACAAAAAGTGTCAATGGTAGATTATGCAGTTCTTTTGGGTGTTTTATTTTTACCTTTTCCTTTTATTGGATTTTGAATAAACATAGGAAGCCAGAAACAATGTATAGTATTTTAATATATAATAAACATTAAAACCAGACGCAATATCGTACTGGAAATCCGATGTATTTTCATTGTATTTTCTTGATAATTGAATGTAAAGATTTACATAAGGTTTAAACGAACTTTAGTCTTTATTATTGTCAATTTTGACAGAAACTTTATAGACAGGATGTCGACCATAGATAAAGTTTTAATCGAAAACTTTAAAATAACTTAAATAGTAGAACGAGAACGTCTTTATAAAAGGAATATTACGCTCTATCTCGTTCATAACTGGGGATGTGGGGAGATGTCGTAGTGGAGTACGTACCATATTTTCATCATAGCCTTTGGGATTCTTTGGAAATCTTTGAAGTTACAGCCTATGGAGAATCCAAGCAGATTAAACAGCAAAGTTTTTGATGTAAATTTCAATGAGAATTTGCAACGTTTCCTATTATTCGTACAAAGACGAACGGATGTGTACATATGATTTAAAACAATCAAAATGTAAAATCTCTCTCTCTCTCTATCTCTCTCTCTCTCTCTGCTTCATATTTGGAACCCTTATGTTGCTAAAGGTAGGTATAAATGTTCAGTGTTTGTCTCATTTAGTGATGATTCATTCAAGGAAAAGAGGATGTGATTGTAGATACATCTATTGGAATATATCCGCAGTCATCTGTGACAACAATTTTCCTTAACGGTCAATCAACTCATGATGTTTTGGCCTTCCTTGTACAAGTTTTTGTATTGACAACTGTGAGACATTTATAAGATAAGCAACTGGTATTTCCAACAAATCTAGGCATTCAAACTTAACAAAGAAAGTGATATCACTTGTAAAGTTGATGGAAATTATAAAAAAAAATCATTTATACGTCTTAGGCGCCATTTTGGAACCGGAAGTCACCCTTTTTCTTCATTTATGTGTTGTGTTAGCGTACTTTAGGAACTGTTATTAATGTTTTATCAAAACTTACATTGGATTATACCTATAACGCAGCTTTCAAGTATTTACAAAATTTACTCAATTGGATATTACGCTTTTTGCAAAATGAGCTGTGGCCATCTTGAAAAAACGGATTTTTTTTTTAATTATCATTTGGTGAACCTTTATACCAAATTTCATGCTTGTATCACAATTTGCACAATTATTTCCATAATATCGCTCGCCCACTAGGATGACGTTTACTTTACTCCTTGGATCGATTTGTTTATTATATTCCCTTTAAGCAGCCACCCTTAATCAAGTCACTGAAATAATTGAAACGAAAGATCTGGAATAGAAATGATTCCTGTAAAATTAGCACAATCAAATTACCGCTAAAATGTTTAAAATCTAGACCTGATTGTTTAAATTAACTCTTTTATCTTACTTAAATGTGTCTGTCTGTCTTACAACCTTACTTATCTAACCTTCTAAAGATACTTTCTGAACAACTTTAAATGCAAAAAAAAACAGACTAGCAATACTGACTGGTAAATGAATCCACAAAGATGGTTGTAATTGAAATTAAAAAAAAAACGACAGGTCACAACTTGTTATAAGTGAAAACTTAAAGTGTTTTTTGTAAGGACTTGATAAATATTCTGCATTTTGTGTGGAAGTTAATTCTCAAATATTTATTACTTTAATCATATTATACTTATCAGTAAAAAGTGGAAGCAAACATATCGTTAGAGTTAAATGTAGTTCTGTTTTCTCGGCATGCACTGGATTGATTTGTTTTGGAATTCTCATTTCCATACTTATTGCTGTTATTGTGACTTTAGTGTGAATACTTATCATAGATACCAGGACTAAATTTTGTATTTCACAGACGTGCGTTTCGTCTACAAAAGACTCATCAGCGACGCTTGAATTCAAAAACGTTAAAAAGGCAAAATAAAGTACGAAGTTGAAGAGCATTGAGGACCAAAATTCCAAAAAGTTTCACCAAATACAGCTAAGGTAATCTATGCCTGAGGTAAAAAAAAAAAAAGCCTTACGTTGACCTATAGTAGTTAATGTCTGTGTCATTTTGATCTTTTGTGGATAGTTGTCTCATTGGCAATCATACCACATTTTCATTTTTTATAGTTGTATTTCAAAAAATTCTAAATTTGGTAAACAGCAACTGCACAGGTAAAAAAGAGAATACACAAATGAGATACAAAAGTCAATATTTAAGGTGCTGACTGATACAATTTTGAATTTAGTAAAATTGACAATTCCATTGAACCATACGAAATAATTCAATGGGGCAGAAGGACTTTTGTCGGGAATTTGGGATTGAGCTATTTGCTTACCGTTAAAATCATATCGTATGATGCAATTTAGACGGATCTTTACTGAGTTTGGTAATAAACTATGATTCATAACAATATAAAAAAAACAGGTCTGCTACTAACGGGGCGCAATAAGTGAAAACAACCCGACCAAATAAAAAAACAACAGCAGAAGGTCACCAACAGGTCTCCAATGTAGCGAGAAATTCCCCTAAACAAATATATACTAGTTCAGTGATAATGGACGCCATACCTATTTTCAAACGTGTACACAAGAAACCAAAATTAAAATAATACAAGACTAACAAAGGCCAGAGGCTCCTGACTTGGGACAGGCGCAAAAATGCGGCGGGGTTAAACATGTTTCTGAGATCTCAACCCTCCCCCTATACATCTAGCCAATGAAGAAAAGTAAACGCATAACAATACACACATTAAAATTCAGTTCAAGAGAAGCCCGAGTCTGATGTCAGAAGATGTAATTACCAAAGAAAATAAACAAAATGACAATAATACATAAATAACAACAGACTAATAGCAGTTAACTGACATGCCAGCTCCAGACTTCAATTACACTGACTGGAAGATTATGATTTCATCATATTAACATCAGGCACAATCCTTCCCGTTAGGGGTTTAGTATCATACCATCATAACATATATGAGAAGAACATAACCCGTGTCATGCCAACAACTGTTTTTTGAATAAATGTATTTAGTTCCGATGCAAAGACCCTATCAGTGACTCAATATTAACGCCAACATATGCAATCTTTAATGACTTGACAACAGTATAGTAACTTTATCCCTTCTTAATGAGTCTATTCAAAGGTTTTGTTAGTTTTTGAGGTGAATATCGACACCTTTGTGCTTTATAAAGAAAATTTCCATAAAAAAATGGATGTGAAATACCTGAACGTATAAGATGTCTGCATGTTGAGTTATATTTACGAATGATGTCTTTATACCGATGATAAAATTTAGTAAATGTTTTGACTAGTTTGTGATATCGAAAACCCTGGTGTAATAATTTTTCAGTAACACATAAATTTCTCTCGTTAAAATCTAAAACAGTGTTACATACACAAGCGAATCGTACAAGTTGAGATATATAAACACCGTAAGATGGTGACAAGGGAACATCATCATCTAAAAATGGATAATTAACGATAGGAAATGAAAAATCATCTCTTTTGTTATAAATTTTAGTATTCAGTTTTCCGTTAGTGATATGAATCTCAAGATCGAGGAAAGGACAGTGGTCATTGTTAGTATTAGCTTTATGTTTTATATATGTTTGAGATACTTTTTTTTTTTAATGTTTTTCTCCATTTTTGTTTTTACGTGGTTAGGAATTTGCAACTGTCTGATTGTAAAAATAGATTCAAAAACTTGTTTTAAATTTATTTCATGACGTAACACCTAGTTTTTTAAATACTATTTTAGATACTATCTTTAGCATCAGGTTCAGGTACAACAGTGGTAATAATAAAATATTTACACCACATACTGAGAATTGTTATCAAACGATGAGATCTGGTATAAATGAGACATCTTCCCACCAAAGGGCAAGGATTTCGATATCAATTCACTAGCAAAGTCAGGTTTCAAACATGCGAGCCAGTCCATATAAAGATTACTCGACATAAAACATTTCGAGTAACACGTCAACAAATCTACATGGTAATTTGATCGAATCATTGCTTATAATTAAATTCCAATTTCTTAAAAGCATTTGTTAAAACAACTTGCAAGAAATATACATATATTATTTGATTTCATGCTTTTGGACATTTGTACTATAAAATTTATAGAATTCTTATTTACGAAACCATAGGGGATACCAGACAATCTAATATTTTCAATAAATACAATTTCGCCATACTTATTAAACGTATCAGCAAAATACGCAGTTTCATTTTCCCCGTTATATTTCTTAATTCATTTATCAACTTGACTCAAAACCAACCATCGAACTACCTTTACGAACATACCCTTGAACAACTATAATATCTACCACTTTGATTAGGCTTTCTATCATTCAGCTGTATGGAAATTGCGTGCCAGAAATTAATCTGATGTATTATATTTCGCCAAATGACTAGTGTCATGCAATCTTCCAGTATAAATAGTACCAAACGTCAGAAGTGCTGAATCGGAGAAGTCCTCTGAGAAAAAGCTGAAAACTTCAACATGATGGTTTTGTTGTGTATCCCTGTTTTGCTTCTTTGTGGACAAATGATGGCTGTCAAAGGAGACTGTAATCGGAAACTTGGTAAGAATATCTATACAAAGTATATTTTGTACATCTGAAATCATTCTTATCAATTTGAGAATGGTAATTGCTCATTCTAAGAAATATGAGTGTAAAAGTTCTACATTTATGTCTAAATATATGAAATCATTTATTCTATTTATACGCCTTTTTGAAGTACAAATTTTTCTCTTATATTGTAGAAAATGGCCTATTTGATGACCTCATTCGGATGATGCTGAAAATCAGGGGACCTGGTAAGTTATTACTGGGACGTAATGTTAAGTTTTCTGTTACTATAGCTATCTGAACAAATCAACTATGCTAAGTCAATATATGTCGCATTTAACCGATTATTTATACAAAATGTATCTTTGTTAAATTGTAGGGATGTGTTTGTTTTTTTTTAATTCAATTTAGATAACAGTGTACCAGCAACAAATGCAAGTAAATATTTTCTTTATCATATTGTATTAAAAAAAAGAACTTCACGTATTGTAAATTCTATATTTACAAAATTACAAAAGCTCCTTTTTTTTTAGTGAATTCAGGTCATGACCATTTACCCAAAAGAAAAGACTTTCCGGCTTTTACAGCATACAGAGCATCTACACAGTCTTTGTCTGTGAAGACTTCTGTCGTGTTCGACAAAGTTTGGACGAATAATGGAAATGGATACAACCCCAGTAGCGGTGCATTCACTGCACCAATGTCCGGACTGTATCATTTTGCAGCAGTGGTCATGTCTGTGTCTAGCAAAAGCTTGTATCTATGGCTCTTCCACAACAACGTTAAGATAACATCAAGCTATGTCACTGAAAATGGATACAAGACTGGGACGTTTGATGTTGTTTTGTCGTTGGAGAAAGGTGACACGGTATCCATTAAATCCGGACAGAACGACCAGACCATTTTCAGTAACAGCGATAACTACAGTACCTTTTCAGGAAACCTTATTGCCATGTAAAAAATAAAATCATATTACTACATTTGTTTTGTTTTATTTGTAATTTTAAAAAATTAGCTTTTTATGTATTGGTTATCACAATGCAGCGATTTAAGGTTTTTGTTTTAAGGTAGATTCATGGTATACCGCCATCTTGGATTGAACAATCACAGTAAAAAATCGGTCTAGTTATTTGCCTAAATCTGCAAATTTGGAGACAGATTTGCAATTTGATGGTTAGACTGTTTAATAATATAAAGAAAACTTGGCAATTTATTGTATAATTCAAAATAATTAAACAAATATCATTTTATTTTGCTTTTTGAATCATTTTTTTCAAATGAGCCATTTAAGGGAAGATAACTCTTTTAGTAAAAAATGTATACTGGACAGATAGGAAATTTTTTTCTTTTTACTTGTAGCAAGAAAACAAGTTCGGTGACACCATTTTTTATTTTTATTTTCTTAAAACATATTACAAAACCTATCTTTTCACAATTTATTTCAAAATTTTATCTCATAGATTATTTTTTATGCACACAACTGTGTTTTTCCATTAACAATCTAACCAAATTTAGGCAATTTTCAACGACTCATAGCTTGAAAAATAGCACGGTGACCCCTACTTTTTATTATATTTTTGAAAAGAGCATATTAAAATCTTCATTCTGGCTAAGTATAAGAAAATTCTGTCTCAAAAAAGATTTACTTATGATCTACCTTAAAATGATTGTTAATTCTAATCTTGGTAAAAACGAAAGTGTTTGTTTGTATCCAAATCTTTCCAACCCAGTGTTACTTTGCATGTATTCAAAATGCACCCGGTACTGACGTAAGCAGTAAAACAAGCGTGTCTCGAGCTCAAAAGGCTGTTCGAATTTTTTCAGTTGAAGAGTGTCAAAGAACCTTTTAAGAATAAAAACCAATTGCCTAGATAAATGGATGTGCATGTTAAATTTCTACATAATTGATAAGAAGCTACTTCAGGTTTACTGGAAGTTCCAATTGGCGCCCAATCATTGGTTTTTGATACTAATTCAAAAGCAAATAAGTATTTTTAAGCATGTCCCAAGTCAGGAGCCCTGGTCTTTGTTAGTCTTTTATTGTTTTTAATTTTTGTTTCTCGTATATAATTTGGAGTTTAGTAAGATGTTAGTTATCACTGAACTAGCATATATTTTGTTTAGGGGCCAGCTGTAGGACGCCTCCGAGTGCGGGAACTTCATGCTGTATTGAAGACCTATTGGTGACCTTCTGCTGTTGTCTGTTCTATGGTCGGGTTGTTTTCTCTTTGACACATTCCTCATTCCGTTTTAGAAATAGCCACTTTCGGTCTTATCTAATAACTCGTTTATAGGCTTCTCAAAATGTATGGTTCTATATAGTTTTGTCTTAAATAAGGGAGATGATTTTTTGCATATGACCTATCTTAATAGCTTTATTTTCACTTATGTCAAAAGTTATGACAAAAATATATGGTAGTCACATCCGGAGTTTTCAGAAAGTTTCATAATCGTTTTCGTTCGGTGTCATAAGGGTTATTATGTGTTGATCATAAAATTTAATAGAGTAGATCGTATGGAATATGCAAAAAATTCTAAGCATATATTATGAAACCAAATTACACAGAAAGAACAATTTTGGCACAAAAGAGTAATGGTATCAAAAACAATTGCTCTGAACATAATTCAAGTTAAATGTCATTAACGTGTCAGAACCAATAGTTACTTAAGATGGTATTAACATTGAATGGTACCTTACAATTTGCTTAAAATGAAAGCACTTAGTATCAAAAGGTTGGTCACTTACACTGATTCAAAAATAATGGTTCTACATACATTGATATTAAATAATATAATATTAAAAATAAATAATAAATGTACTTCCGGTCTACTGAGGTCTCTGTTTTTCTAAGGTCGACTCTAACATAGTTGTTTAATTGTTACATTTGTATACAGGCATGAAGCTAATTAACATTGCATGTTAATGCATTAAATTACAAATACAATTACATGCATTTATCAAAGTAATTGCAAAATTTAAAAATTACTTTTGCAATTTAATTCATTGAATTAACAATTACATTGAAAATGTATACAATTACAAAAAAAAAGTACATCAAAAAGATTCTAACTATATGAAATAAACTGATCTGCTATATCAAATTTAAGAATTAAGTAAAAAGTCAATTCAATACAACTATAACGTTCAAACATCATAGGGATTTCAAGGTATACATCTCTGTGTTTTCTGTTAAACCGCATTCCTCTTTTCAATCCAACTAGAACACAAACGCGATATCGCGGGTTCGTCGTAACTGAATTAAAGTATCTGATAAAGTCATGCTGATAATAAAATGCACAGTTTTCTATGCTTTCAAAATCTTTCTGTTTGAATCCCGTCGACCTGGAACTTATTAATTATTGGTAATATTAATTAATTGGAAAACGAAGGAGCTGGGAAAGGAGTAATTTTAACCAACAGCGTTGTCCTATATTGGTTATAAATAAAATTCATTTCTTTTATTCGCCGTTTTTACGTCATGTCAGCTAAAAATATGGAAACTGTACCTTATTTAAAGTCTAGATTTTAGTATTCGTATTGTCCTTTTATAAAGTTATGTTAAACAGATATATGATGTTAGGGAGGGTATTTGCGAAAAATACCAGTCGAGAAAATGTTAAATTTCTAGAGCCGGAAGGCGAGGGAAATTCATTCTCAAGACTGGTATTTTTCACAAATACCCCTCAAGAACATGCTATATCTGTTTAATAACACCGAATGTTAATTTTTAAAAAACGCATTGATGATCATGACATAACAAGCGTCCAGCCGTATAGTGTTTTTTTTTTTTGGCAAATACCACGGCAGAGAGGGTAAAAAAGGCATTTTTTTGTGCATATACCCCGGCGGCGTTACAATATGAACGATATTCATCTTACAACAGTAAATTGGTGAAAAATACACTGGCTATCAACCAATCAAACCCAGGATTCTTATATAATGTGTAATTATGATTAAAATACTACAATAGAAAACAATGTGACAATGATTGAATTTAGAAGTGTCAACCCTGTGTTTATAACTTGTGTATATAGCAAATTCTAAATACACCGTTTGACGCCTGACAGATGCAGAACGAACAGATTAACTTATTATAAAAGGTAACATGTGACATATAATGACATGACTTAATGCCCGCGTCACACTGTCGCGATTTTTACGCCGATGGCAACACGATTATGGAACTTTTCAAAATCGGGACTGATCGAATTCAGATCGGGCTATTCGTAGTGCCATCTTTAACCATCTTTAACCATCGGCCACTTTTTCTAGTCTTCGTGGACAGCTTCGGGAAGGGTTCTAAATTTTTTAACATGATAAAAAAGCCCCGAAGGTGCGTCCTATGTTGAGGGTTCGTATTGAGTTCGTATCACCATCCTCACCATCGTAATGTCACCGGGAATGCATCTTTGAACATCGTAATGCATTCATGTTTCCATCGTTTCCATCGGGCAGTTTTGACATGACGTTGCTACACGAATGAAACACGACGCTACCCGAAGGTCTAACGATGTCAACACGACGTCGTGAAGACCTCGTAATCCCGTCGTGTTGCCCTCGAATAAAAGTACGAAGGCGATAAGATGGAACTACGACGGCAATAAATCCAGCTAAATGTAAATTAATTTCCGCGCTAAAATACATTTAAAGTGCCATGCGCGATATGCACTGGTCAGTCTAATACGACAGTTTAGAAAGACGTTCACAAAACATGGAGCTCTTATCATATAATTCTCTGAGAAAAAAAAAGGCGACAGCGTTGTTTCTATTAATTGAAATGGAACAAGAAGAACAGCTATTACTGGCTCAGGATTTACTTTTACAAGTAAAATATTATTTTTTGTCAATTTTTCATATCAAGTAACATAATGAAAATCATAAACACACCTCGTACACCAACACTGCAGGTACACGTATATAGTGAAACCAAACTTTTTCTTTATTATTCTGATTTTTTTATGTATCGCCTGAGTTGTTGTCATACGAATGTTTACTCCATAACCATTTAGTTTTCTATATGTCATATTTTGCCGCATTTGTTGCTTTCCCCACATCCTTCCTTTTGTCTATATTATTATGATATTCTCCTGGAAAGAGCTCTTTTGGAATAAAAGGTATCAACGAACCCATTACCTTACCTTTAAGATATATCAGTAAAGTAAACATGGGCATACTTATAGTTGATTATTCAGACTAGTGCACACATTTTACAGTTCAAACAAGGCAATGCCGAGCGTGGCATCCCCTCGTATGTAACATAATCGGCATATAATTTAAATGTATCGTAAGCTGTACACGACGTCTTTTAGACATCGTATGGCCATCGCGCCATCATCGTAATCCATCGTGTAGCCTTCGTAATACATCGTGTTTGGTATTTTAACGAGATCGGGACCAACTTCGTACGAACTTACAATTTTTGCATTCGGGTGTCCATCGTTTATAAAAATCGGGACAGTATGAAGCGGGCATAAAGGAAAACGCATCGAATGGTTCCGGAACTTAATAATTTGTCTAATTGCTTTTTGTTTGAAACAGTTATTGATGTAAAAGGGTAAATAAAACAATTTCAGTATACCCTTATATGAGTTTGACTTGTAGCTTTCTTCGGTTATACGTTTATTAGGTGAACAAAAAACGGTCTTTAGATTTAGTAGTATAGAGTTTTAATAATGCATTTGAATATTAACATTATAATAGTAAAATACACTGTTCGTATTAATCAAATGTGACGTCATGTGCTACATTGAAGGAAATAGCACCTGAAAAAAACTAGTAAATCGTCTGGATAAATATCAACACCGTAGTTTAACTAATTCAATTTACGGTCGTCCTATTTGTTTTCTCAATCAGAGGAAAACCCCAATCGGAATAAAGAATGTGAATATGAATAACAACACACCTCATTTTTTTCATGATTTTCTAAACCATGTAAACGCGCAAAGGGAATCACAACTATCAACAGACATAAATGCTCAATCATACGGAATAAGTACTACTGTGCTCATATTGAGTTGCTTACAAACCATTCAACGAGTTCCTAAACATGCCAGAGCAAAGGTAGAATAATGTATTCAAACATGCCAAAATGTACAAGATTGGTTTACCTGATTCGTTGATGAAATCGTTTTTAGCTACAAATGAAGAAACAAAGTTATAAAAAAATAAATGCAGTTTTGTGTATTTTGTTATAATATTTTCACTTCGATCGACCAACATTGTTGCGTTTTTATGTTTCATATACAAAACGCTTCCAACAGTAGAAAATCTATTTTTAGCTCACCTGGTCCGAAGGGTCAATTGAGCTTTTCCCATCACTTGGCGTCCGTTGTCCGTCGTCGTTAACTTTTACAAAAATCTTCTCCTCTGAAACTACTGGGCCAAATTAAACAAATCTTGAACACAATCATCATTGGGGTATCTAGTTTAAAAAATGTGTCCGGTGACCCGGCCAACCAACCAAGATGGCCGCCATCGTCCCTCAAATTTTCAGATAAATCGGACAACCCGTTGTTGGGTTGCTGCCCCTAAATTGGTAATTTTAAGGAGATTGTACTGTTTTTGGTTATTATCTTGAATATTATTATAGATAGAGATAAACTGTAAAAAGCAATAATGTTCAGCAAAGTAAGATTTACAAATAAGTCAACATGACCGAAATGGTCAATTGACCCCCTAAGGAGTTATTGTCCTTTATAGTAAATTGTTTACATTTTTCATAAAATTTGTAAATTTTTACTAACATTTTTAACTGAAACTACTGGGCCAAGTTCATTATAGATAGAGATAATTGTAAGCAACAAGAATGTTCAGTAAAGTAAGATTAACAAACACATCACCATCACCAAAACACAACTTTTCATGAATCCATCTGCTTCTTTTGTTTAATATTCACATAGACCAAGGTGAGCGATACAGGCTCTTTAGAGCCTCTAGTTTTATTTGAGTGTTTAATAAGACTGTTGTTTTGTTTTTTATTAATTTCAATTAGAACAATGTTTCTTGTTGATGGCCACACGAAATATATCTAAGATTGTTATCGATATTTCTATTCCTTTAAAAGATTCATGACACCAAGATCTTTGAAAATGTGAATTTGTATAGGGATAAATGAAAAGTCAATAGCCTTTATCTTAGGTACGTGTACTGTTTACCAAAAACCATTTAGTGATTACCACAAGAATCTGAATAAACCAGAAGGCCCAACAGTTATAAGTTATAGTTAGCTAGGAGTGTTGGTTTCAATATCAATGTTATTTAAAAAATGTCATTCAAAAATTCGAAAAATGGCCAAGTTTTCTGTTTTCAAAACTAACTTTTTTTATAGATCTTTGGATAAATTGAAAGTGTCTGATAAAGAAATACAATAACATAGATTATTTTTACCTGTAGCATCAAATACAGAACATATGCAATATCACGTATAATTCCATCTGTTACCAATATTAATCAAAGGTTGAAACATGATACAAAACATCCATTGACTAAGCAGTAATAGCGTGTTAGTCTTTATAAATCATAAGTCTTAATATCTATATTTGATTTTGTTTGATGTTGGTTTTGTTTTTTTTTGTTGGCAGAGTGTTTCGATTTGTTGCAAATTATTATCATTACAGCAACTTTCTAGTAATATTGTAACGAAAAAAACTATAACAAAATAATCACGAAACATTATACATACAAGTCGTTGGCATTAAACAGATGCTTTTTCATTAATTTTCACTCAATTTCCGGTAAAACGTTTCAAATACGACATCGGGAATCTATACAGACATTGCGGAATTTTTTTTTTTAAACATTTGAAATAATATATAAGTTGGTTAGCAATATTGATATATGTTAGATACGGATAACTTACCTTAGTAAAAGGGAAGATACTTGGAACATATCTTTATTACTACAGAATGAAAAAGGATAAATATTAACTCACAACGTCATTGCTAAAAAAAAAAGATAAACAAACTAGCAATTTAACACAAAATAGAAAACACGACAGAGCAACAAGAACCTAACATAAAACTGTGTTTCACCTGACGTGTTCCCGAGGGAAACTCGTCATGTTGCTTATGTAAATAACAAGCCGGTGATAAGCCAAATTTTGTAGGTCACATTTTGGGACATGGTTACGAGATTTCGGTTACGACAATTGAAACATATTAGTCGTCATCAACTCGTGATGGCGTCCATGAAATTTAACATAAACCATGCCTCCTTTTAAATTGTGTTAAATACACAACCGACATTTCTTTTTAACTCAATTACGTTCCTGGCCAACAAACTGAGTTTGATGAATATTTCAGAAATCTCCTGACTCCTTTTCCCCCAAAAATATGTACTGATTTTGAAAATAAATATTTCCTGGAAATAAATTGTCAGAACAAAGAAGAAAATTAGGAACAACTTGAATATACCGCTTTTATTAGTAATTTCATGAAATATGACAGGGTTTAACCACTTTTGATGGCGCCCAGATTTACTACTACATGTATATCATCTTTTTCATATCACAGCGTTTTTAAACTATCGCACAGACAGTGATGGAAGCCGCCATACATCATTGCATTGATAATCGATAATTTCCAATGGAAATCAGGTAAAACTCGATCAATCTTCAGTTTCGAGGAAGGGTTTTGTTTAAAGCATGTATATGTATATTTTTTTTTTATATAAAAATATATTGTAAGAGTGCCATTTAGAAAACTCTCACAATTTGTAAACGTAAACCATTATAGGTCAAAGTACGGTCTTCCACACGGAGTTTTGGCTCACATAGAAAAGTAAGCTATAAAGGATCCAAATTGACTAGTGTAAAACCATTCAAACGGGAAAAAAACTATGGTCTTATCTATATAAAAAACGAGGAACGAGAAACCCTTATAAACCACATCAACAGACGACAACCACTGAAAATCAGGTTCCGGATTAATGACAGGTGCAAACAAAAATATCGGGTTTATGTTTTAACCACCCTCATATATGTCTTACTACTATAAAAGAAACCTCAATAGTATGTAGAAACTGCAATCTGTCAAATGGTTCATTCACTCAATGATGTTTTCTAACTGACAAATTGTCTGATTTGTGTTCCTTTGATTTATATTATTTAATCTTCTAGACACTTATTTATTGAGTTCTAATACATCTGTCAAAACAACTGTTCTTAATTGACATAAAACTAAAAAAAATCAACAAACCAATCAAGTAATACCGATAAGCCTATATGAAGTGATTTCTTTTCAGTAAAGTTGTTCTTTGAATAAACTTTCTGGACGATTCTTAATTTACATGGAATGAGCTTCAAGGCATAACATAATAAAATGTGTATATTGGTTATCTACCTTAATTAAATACAAACTTTAAATGTACACTTAAACATTTTACTCATTTTGATAGACATATTACAGGGTTGTGACCATTTGGGTTGTACTTAATAAGGCGTATATATTGTGACAACAGAATTTTACAGTTCCTGTCCATTCGTTTTTGATGTGTTTTGTTATTTGATTTTGCCATGTGGTTGTGGACTTTCCAAATTGATTATCCTCTAAGTTCAGTATTTTTGTGATTTTACTTTTTACAAAACGTCTGGTTTATAATTTGGAGTTTAGTATGACGTCCGTTATCACTGAACTAGTAAATACATTTGTTTAGGGGCCAGCTGAAGGACGCCTCTGGGTGCGAAAATTTCTCGCTGCATTGAAGACCTTGTGTTGACCTTCTGCTGTTGTCTGTTCTATGGTCGGCTTGTTGTCTCTTTGACACATTCCCAATTTACATTCTCAATTTTGTCGTGAATAAAATTTACTTCTACTACATGGTCTATAAACATGTCTATCTATCAACTTTTTTATGTGTTCCTGATCAGATTTATACATACAGTTCTTTCTTTTCTTCATTTAAACAGGAAATGTACATGTTACACAAGTGGCCTTTTAATTGATCACAAATAAATAAGCGAAGCATGACGAAAGATGCACTTTTATTTATGAATGTTTAATGTTGTTTTTAACAGGATATGGGAAACCTCACACATGTATATAGGTTATATAGTGTAACATAAACGAAGTATAAAATTATCTTGTAAAATGTAACACTTATCTTTAAAACAATATCTGCAAGATGTTTATTGCCAAATAGAGGACATAAGTAGGGATCGACATATGATTCTACAGGATAACACATAAATAGAGAATAGATATAGGAAGATGTAGTGTGAGTGCCAATGAGACAACTCTCCATCCAAATAACAATTTAAAAAGTAAACCATTATAGGTTAAAGTACGGCCTTCAACACGGAGCCTTGGCTCACACCGAACAACAAGCTATAAAGGGCCCCAAAATTACTAGTGTAAAACCATTCAAACGGGAAAACCAACGGTCTAATCACTATAAACAAAACGAGAAACGAGAAACACGTATATATTACATAAACAAACGACAACTACTGTACATCAGATTCCTGACTTAGGACAGGTGCAAACCAATTTAAGAACAGGACAGGTAGGATGATACCTATACGATTTTCTGAACATCTAAAATTGATAACAACTTTGAAATAACGCATGAGTATCAAATTTTTTACTTTAAGTGCAACAAGTTAATTTCGTAGATAGTTAATTGTGTGCTCTTAACAAATCTCAACATGTAAATTTTTAAGTTATTATTTTATCAACGATTTTAACCTAAATAAATACCACATTAATTATAATAAATCCAAGAGATACTTTATAGCCATGGCGTTGTCAGTTTATTTTCGATGTATGAGTTTGAGTGTCCCTTTAGTGTCTTTCGCCCCTCTTTTAAAGGCAGCCATTTTGATGTTTATGTAGATTTTAAGCGATTTTATTATTTATTTCAATGTTTTGATATACAAAGATCACACCTCCCCTTTTTACCATAAAATAGACATGATCTTGGTTCGAAAGATTTGTATTCCAAGGATAGATATGTCGTTGGCTGAAACATGTATGAAACCCATTTTAATGTTCATAGAAACCTTGTAATGTAAACCCAACCGTTTGCCTCTGTAGGAACAAAGTTTATGTAAATAGTGTGATTTTACTCAATTGAGACAGAAAATATTGTCTCGTGATGTGCTCAATTACATGTTACAATCAAACTTTCATTTGAGGAATTATATCATAATTGTAACAACGATTTTTAAATTCAGACCAATTCTTGTTTATTTTTAAAAAACACCCCCTGTTATTTAATCAAGTTAAACTTGATATACTTGTCAATTTTTAACAAAAACCTCAAAAACACTATACTTTTTGTTACATCAATTAATGTTAATTAAAAAAATTAACATAATGGTTTTTTTTCATATTACTTTTTAATGTTTATATACAAAGTCTTTAAAAATCACATCTATTTATAAAGTTTTTCATAAGTTAAGTTGAACTGTTGGGCCTTTGTGATAAAAGTTATAATATTGACCAATCAATGCGTGACACTAAAGGTTTCACTTCTGTAAATATAGACAATGGAATTGCCATAGGAATAATCTTGGCGGCGAAAGTATTTCTATGGTGACTTTATATTAAATTTCTCCTTTGTCTTATGATATTTACTTTACTCTCTCTCTCTCTCTCTCTCTCTCTCTCTCTCTCTCTCTCTCTCTCTCTCCCCGCATTTTATGAAACGTAAGTTCACGGTTTGGCTTTCAACAATGCAAAACATTTCAACTCATTCAACATTGCAAAAGAAAGTCTAACTTATAAAGTTTGATATTTGTAGCGTCTGGGCATTCTTCCTCACTAACACTTTTAATATAAACAGTTCCTGATGAAGACAGTGTAAGGGATATCTTAAGAATTCAGAATAGTTTAACTCATAAAGTTTGGCCTTTGTAGTATCTGGACTTTCTTCATCATTAACACATCCTATAAAGATAGTTCCTGATGTAGACAAAGCAATGGAGTATGGACCTTTGATTCCCATGTCACGGAGATTATAGTAAGTAATACTTTGTCCTTGATCAGTCAGTATATGCAATAAATGATTGTCCATATCAGTAACAATGATATTATCTGATGGTGTTTTTAGTATTCCTACAGGTTTAAATTGATCCTTCCCTGTGTTAACGTCAGGGTGACCAGTGTAAGTCCCTAGAATGTCTCTTTCTGGTGATAACACGACCACCCTACCTCCACTTTCATCATTTAACCAATCTATTACACCATTACTGTTACAGATTAAATGTGCAGGGTAGGTAAATAATTGTTTAGTTTGTTTGTCAAATTCATATTCCTTTTAGCTGTTTTCCTTCCTGATCCATGACCACCACTACACGTATCTCTGTGGCAGGTAATGGTTATCCTAAAGACCTTGCTCCTATGACGACTCTGTGATCACTGGTCACATGGATACTGGTTGGTAACAATGGTTTAACATCATACTTAGAATCTGCCATCTTCCCTGTCACAGTGTTGATTAGTATTAGTTTAGATCCATAATCTGGCAAGACAAAAATATTATTTGAATAATTTTTTGCTATTCTATAAAACTCAGTGTTTAAACTTGTTATAACTTCAATTCTATTTCCTCTTAGTTTTACATGTTGTAATTTTGATCTGGTATCATCCCCCATCCACATAGAACCATCCGAACATACTGATATAAAGTGAATATAAGTAAGATTTGTTACATAAACTTTGGATATTTCTAACTTAATTTCACACTTCTGTTTTGGCTTCAGTTTTACTTTGCCTTCATTATAGTCTTTTTCTTCAATTAACTCATGTCCATTATGAACCTTAGTGACACATTTGAAACAGATCACTTTATTGCATGTATAACAGTACAGACAGCAAGCTTGGTTAGAATGTTCATCACACTTGACATCACTGAATATTATTGTGTCCTTACACCCTTTAGGTTATCCTATTTCATTTATATTTAGAATGTTATGGTCCTTCGCAATCTTTCGATGAACTCCCTTCTTACACTTGTCACACACGAGCAAGTCACATGTTATATATACATTTCCATTGAATCTTATTTCCACCTTAAGATAACTGACATCCAACTGGAATTTTACCTTTATGTATTGAACTAACAAACGCCATTTAAAAAGTTGAACGATGACTGACTGTATTACATCCTTGTCTCCTTATCTCTTTCTCTATATATTAATATCAACTAATACAATTGCTTTGACATGTTTCAAATAAGATCATCATATGTATTTAAATCTACTGTTTTACATATGTGTAGCTCTAACATGACCTCATCATAGGTATTTAAATCTTATTGATTTAGCGTAAAACACACTGTCAGATCTTTGTAAAATGAATATTTCACTTTTATTAACCTATTACATGTATTTTTGCAGAGTTTTTATACACCAAAAATAAATATTCAATAAAACTTAGCTATACATTGATTAACCAGAGCCAAAATATAATGCTTATACTTAAGGGAACATCAATTATAAATTCCAAGGGACTAATTGATTTTAGTTAAATGAAGATGTATACATTATAATATTTTAATCCAAAGAATGTTAATTTGAAGTATCTAAAAGTCAATAAAATTATTATCTGTAATCAATAATTTACAATGTAATTTATAAATACGAAGATCAAAGGGAACGTGTATAATGAGTATAAAAATATAGAATTGAGAGAATATCTGGTATTAATGAACAATTTATATGTCCTTCATCTTTCATAATTTGATAAAAGAAGAATCTTATATGTGTACAAACTTGTAAGTACTGGAAGTTTGAAAGATTGATTACTTGATTGGTGGTTTGAATGCCATTTTCAGAATTATTGGTCACTGATGAGTCTTTTGTAGACGCGCGTCTGGCGTAAATGTTAAATTAATCCTGGTATATATGATGAGTTTATTTACAACCAGCCCAGTAGTCAGCACTTGTGTGCTGACATGAATTACCATTGGTATATGGTCATATCAATTTAATTAACTGTTGACAAAACTTTTGATTTTTTAAAAAACTAAGGCTTTTTCTACATCAGAAATATATTACATTACCAGTATGGTACCTTTTCTACCTGTAAGAAGTATTTGGCAAAACTTTTTGGAATTTTGGTCGTCAATGCTCTTCAACTTCGTACTGTATTTGGCCGTTTTGCACTTTTTTAGTTTCGAGCGTCACTGATTAGTCTTTTGTAGACGAAACACACGTCTGGCGTAAATGCAAAATGTAATTATGGTATCTATGATGAGTCTATTCAGGCTATTTCATGGCAGTCAGTTTTTATTTTACTTTGAAAGTAGATACCGGTACATATAGAGAACTAAATGTGATGTAAAGACCAATTGTCCTGTACAAATCAAGCAGCTGATTCTTAATTACAAAGTTTTTGTTATACTAATTCCATCTGTGACTTATACTATGCATCAAGACGCAGTCAACTTAGTAAAATTAAAATCTAAAGCTGTAAATTAAACTATCTTTTATTTCCAGCAGAAAAAAAGTTAGTAATGGAGAAATACAAATATAGAAAAATAACTCTTCAAAATAATTTGCAGTTAGTAATATTCATAATCTCCAAGAAATACATCAACACCAATTTGTTGTATTCTAAACATTGAAGACACAGCTGGATATACAATGGGAAATAATTCTGAGTAGTTTAGCATTCGGGGTTTCAGCATTCAATTTTTAGTTACTTTAGTTTACCCAATATGATTAATACTTATTACAAAATAGTTTGAATTTAATTTCTACAAAATGGCAGAAATGCAATCTAATATGTATAATGCGAGATAACTGATTATATAAATGTACATTATAGAAAACTTAGATGAAGTTGAAATATTTGATTTGAATTCCATTGAATAGTTTCTTTGATAAAAGAGGTACGAAAGATACCAGAGGGACAGTCAATATACCCCTTTCATTAAAACTTTATATAGATATTTGTACAATTTTCTTGACATTATTTTAAAAGTTAAGGACAAATTATAAACAAGATTTAATGTTAAAATACTGATCTCAATTTTCTATTCATAAGTTTAATAACTAGGTAGCAATTTCCTAAATCGATACGTTTTTTTTAGAAAACCTGATTGAGCTCCAACGACCTTAAATATAGGTCACAGTACGGCCTTCCACATTAAACAAAACCTATACCATATTTTATACAGGGGATTTTGTCATGCTAAAGAACAGATCTTATTTTCCATTTATCCATGCGAACCTAACTGTTTTTACAGTCTTTGTTATTATTTTCCCAGGTAATTTCTGGATAAGCTGTCTGTATACAAAACTAAAGCGATGAAGTTTGAATGCCGTGGATACAACTATCCACCCAAGTTGTTCGCAACTATTGGTCACAGTACTGCCTCCAACAATTAACAAAAGTCATTATGTAAAGTCAGCTATAAAAGCTTATCAGGTTTTTAGGTTTTTTAAGTTTTGAATTTTTCATTGCAAATCCCTTGATACTTTGTTTACCCTATGTACATGTCAAACAATAATCTGAATTATAAACATATTATGTTTTAAAGGTTTTTGTAATTTTCCTTAGGAGTTCTTTGATATTCCTTGTACTCTTAGTCATATCATACTCGATAACACGTTACTGCTCGTTTAAGTCATCTATTTGAAGATTATTTATTTGTCTTTTAAATATCCCCCTGAAAGTTAAACATAAAAATATCACTTCATAAACACTTTGATTGTTTTTGTCGTTGGATTGCTGCCCCAATATCTCCTTTATTTATACTTAACATCAAACATTTTAAGAAAGAACATTTGAAAATAAAACATAAGTTCTCTTTCCCAATGCTTACTACTTTAATTTGAATCATTATGCATAAACTTTTATTGTGGATTCAGTTAGAATTTTCGTGGATTTCGTGGGTACAGGTGAACAACAAATTCAAATGTTTAACAGACTGTAAATGTTCAATAGTGGTGTATATAGATTTTGACAAGACCACGAAATCAAATATAATCGAAAATACAGGGTTCCATCAATTCACGAAAATTGGTACCCAAGTAAATATTCAAACGCTGTTTGATTGAATTTTTAGAAAGGTATTTGATCAAAGGAGTACAAATTAAAGCCAGATTGAACTCAATATTCAAACCATAATAACTATATTCAAGTATTATTGTCATCTTTCGAGAACAATGTCCTTCAAATTGTAACATTGCATAGTATAGTACTGTTAACAAATATGCTGCATCCTGTATCATTTGAATATTTAAAAGACTTAGGCCGTGTTCACACCAAACGCCGTGTAATTTGGTTTAATGTAATGTACACTAGTTTCACATTTGTTCACATCTGTTGTAAATGTGTGTTTTGGTTATTTCCAAGTAAAAGAATATTGTTATCTATTGTTATAAGAGAGTTTATATAAGTTGACAGAAGTTATTTCTAGTGTTTAGTATATCGAATGAGTAATTAACGTACGTTTTACTTTATGTTATTAGTTTTATCGATAACGTCGTATATGGCGCAACTTTGTCATGTATTGTTCAGAACGTTACCGTTGGGTCAATATTTTAAGCGTGAACCCAAAAGTGTACATTTATGAGTTCTTAACTGGAAGAATTATTATGTCTAGATATGTTTATTTATAAGATTGTATTATTATAAGCATTTTGATTCGAGGACTCCTATATTTTATGTAAGCATATTACGTTATGTTTTTCTTCCTGCTTATAAGATTTACTTCCGGTAATTTGAAATAAATAGCAGTGCAACGTCACGTTCGTCAGTCTTTGTTGTATTTACGTTTGGCTTGCAGCAAGGCTCATCCCGGGGGTCCTAGAGGTATGAAGCAGCGCATTAGCTGTATGCCTTGCATTTTATTATATTGTCTTTGAAATGTGTAAGATAATCCCAGTTGACCTGTACGAAAATACACGAGAAAGAATATTATTTTAGTAGCTTCGCCCCGTATGTTTATTATATATTATTGTTGGAATATTGTACTTGTATGGAAACATATCGGCTGTTTAATAAAAGTATCATTTTTACTATTGATCATTTATTCACGCTACCAATGATGAGAGAGAACAGACAACAGTTTTGACGTCCGTATTTATTTATTATCCCGTGTATTTACTAGTTTTATGAGTATTCGTATTTGCTGGCTTTATAACTATATCAAAACATAGCAAGAAGCAGAAATTACGACAACATCTATACACCTTGTTTAGCTACCTGTACATCAGATTTGTTCACACTTGTAAACTATATGTCATTTAAATATTCATTACGTAGAACTGGATTCTTATTTTCGGACAACTTTTCTAGCAGTAAGGGAACGACCATTTGAAATTAAAAAAGGGCGGTGGATTTTCCCACAATTTGAATAAAAAAAAATCGAGTCATACAGATGATTAGAATAAACAAATATTTTGAATCCAAAGTTTCCCCATACATTATAGTGTTAAATATTGAATTGGTTCCATCGAAAAAAAAACTAATTATAAACTCTGGCGCGAGAAAAAGTTCTGACTCCGAAACTCCCCCTTTTGTTTGAAGCAACGTGGTTGCTCCTTTATGAAAGTAATTTTGGATGATTTGCCGTAGTTTAAAGATGTCTCGATAACCATTAAAAACGAAGGCTGCATCAGCGTGCTTACAGAAGAAGAAGAAAAAACGATGTGAAGGATCCATTTATTTCTATCTTTTCTGTTTGTATCAAATGGTATTTTTTTCTCCAGGGAGTATATGGCAAAGGGAGGGGTAATGTTTTTTTTATTTCTAATTGTATTTTAACAGATCTGATATGCTACACAAACAAACACTTAACCTCACCCTTTTACAGGAATGCATTTATGAGTGAATCGTTGTTTGAACAAATACCAGTGGAAAATATTTCTGTGTACGTCCAGTCGTTTCTGGAAGACCTTTTCAAATGAATTATGTGTTCGGCAATGATGATGGATGAGTCTTGATAATGTAAGAGGTTGGTAAGGCTAGTACGTAATTTGTTTTTATAACAAATAAATATATCAAGTTAAGACAAATATTTCTGTAAAGAACTTTATTAAATAAGTGTTAATAGTATCAATTTTATATAAAAACTCGTTTCTTTTTTTAAATATACATGGGAAAATTAAAGTTTTGAATGCCTAGTTTTGTCTTCACAAGGCCTACATCGACTATCCACATGCATGTAGCCAAAAATGATTTAAACTACATGTAAAAATTGAGTTTTATTAATGGGAACGTAATTATGTTTAGTTTATGTGTGATTTACACTTACACAACACCGAGTTTAGGTCAATGTGAACACGGCCTTAGTTTCAACTCAATGATTTGGGAATTTTGATATCTCGTGAAATTAAATCTTACAAATGAATACAAGTATTAAGTTATTGAAATCTGAAGTAATTGTCTATAGCTGTTGTATATGTAAAGCTAAAATATATGTTTAAAACCGAAATTTATTACTTTTCCATTAAAATGATATATTATTATGTCTATTCAAAATATTTAATTGATAAATTCTGATAAATCATTAGAGTCCAGCCTATTCAAACTTACGCTACCATTAACGCATTAAAATGGATAATTCCTTATTTATAAGGGAAAGTATATTCCAGAATATCTACCCATACAGTTTGGTCGTTTAAGTATCTTCGTCACTAAAACATCCTATATAGATATATCGAGATGAAGAGAGAGCAAGGGCAATCAAAAGAATCCAGAAATGTTTTTAGCTTATAAAGTTTGGTATTTGTAGAGTCTGGGGTTCCTGTTTCACTAACACATCCTATATAAATAGTTCTTGAAGAAGATAGAGCTAGGAAAGTTCACTAGAATCCAGAAAAGTTTATCTCATAAAGTTGGGTCTTTGTAGAGTCGTGGCATCCTCCCTCACTATAACACATCTAATATAAATAGTTCTTGAAGTAGATAGAGCTAGGAAAATCACTAGAATCCAGAAAAGTTTATCTCATAAAGTTTGGTCTTTGTAGAGTTGTGGCATCCTCCCTCACTATAACACATCTAGTATAAATAGTGTTCTATTATAAATGATTCCCATGTCCCAATATATAAGATTTGGATTGAAAAGCATCTCTAAACGAGGTGCTAAAGGGACAAAAGACAAAATGTGTTAACAAATTTTGTTCCTGCCTATAGCAAAAATTCCTTTCATTGCTTATATTTCTAATCTATATTCTACAACTTGTAGTTATCACCAGCTTCAATGATAATGTCTTGACAAATAAAATTTGCCTTTTCTAAAATAAAATAATAAATTCATACTTTATTTTGCCTCTGAACGAAGATGATAAGCCATAAACTGACATTTTTGTTCTATTTTCTACCTTCAACTTTTTAATGGGTTGTTTTTTGCTTTTTGTTTTTTGTTATTGATTTTTGTTTTGTTTTTTGTTTTTGTTTTTTTATTGTTTTTTTATTGTTTTTTTTCTGTTTGTTTGTTGTTGTTTTGTTTTTTTCTTTTTCTCACAGGATCAAGCTTTCGTTACCGATACACTTAACGATACACTTAACGATGAAATCCTTGTATACCATGAGACTCAACAACTATACAAATTATGTCAGGTGTCAAAAGAACTATAAATGAAATATCAGTGTATCTGTACATACAAAAGCCACAACTATCAATGGGGTGTAACAGGCACAGAATAGAATAAATAAATATATTGTGATATATTAATCCCTTATCAGTGTTATCATCTCCTGAGATATCATGACAATATTTCCATAGTCCACATGTAACCTTATCATTTGATCAGTTCTTCCATGTTGTATGTACTAAATCAACAATACTTTCATCCCTCACCTGTGATCAAACTAACACCAGTCCTGGGAAGTTCTTATCTATATAGGAACATGTGTTAATCATTTAGAATAGTGTTCTATTATAAATGATTCCCATGTCCCAATATATAAGATTTGGATTGAAAAGCATCTCAAAACCTCGTTACTTAAATAACATATCAAAATACTGCAAGTGCCACCTTAACTTACAACAGCCCTATGATCCTTATCAATACTCAATTAAATAATTTACCTTCCTCCCTACAATTAAAACAATTTAATTATTTCTTTTAATTCTAAAATGATGAAAAATAATGTTTGGAATGTTCAATATTGTTAGGAAAATTTCACTGAATAAAACATAGGACCCCAAAATAAAATTGTTCCGTCAAATTTTAAATTTGAATTTAAATTTAAAATATATATTAACCTTAAACTATATCAACAAATTTAAACTAAAAACTTTTAATGATTATTGGCAAATTTTATCAACACCAATGAAAACATTTTGTAATATATATACTGGATAACTATATATATAAGAAGCACATGATACTGACGAATGACACAACATCCAAATACCAGATAAAGCTACTTATTCTGACAGTATCCAAGTATTTTTACCATGATATAAATCAAACTTGGCATATTTACCAAATAATTAATCAAGCAACTCTTATTGATTATAGAAAATTGACTAATTTTACAAATTCTAAAAAAAACTTTATTGTTGTAATTCATATTTTTATTACCAACAACAAATAATTACATATCACTAAACTATATCACTAACATGCATGCTATATTTCACACTATTAGCTCATAAATCCATTCAGGTTCTGAATAAACATGTTTCTTCCTGTCTCATTTAAATGTACACTATCTACAAGTCCTCTCTTTGAAATGTTCGAGTTATCAATAAAGAATAAATTAAACCTTCTACACAATTCTTTACTGTGTGTATTGAAATCATTAATTCTAGAGTTTACTACATCATTGCATGTTTTTATACATCCAGAGAAAACAAATGCTATATCATGCTTTGTTTGTAAATCACGTATAGAACTGAAAACATACTGTATATCCTTTTTTGCGTTTTTTAATTGGATGTCTCCAGGTTTAAAATGTTTATTTAAATCATTAGTTCCAGAATGAAAAATAACAACGAATACATCTAATATACCAATCAAACGTACCAAACAATGGAAAGAATCCATCAATTTTGCACCACCATTTGAAACTACATGTACATTATTATAAACATCTGTCAAAAATCGAATTATAGAATCCCCAATGAATAACACTGGAATGAATTTTTGGGGATTTGTGGAAATTATTTTCGAATACTTATCTGCACATGTATTATTGTCTCCAATGAAAGAAAATTTTGCAGCACATAAATTGCACTGAAGACCTCTTTTATCTGGTAAAAACCCTTTCTTTGAAGGATACAATAAAACTCCCTTGTCTCCTTTATAACCAATAGTAACAATCTCTTTAGAATAAGATAAAATAACCGTAAACCATGGCTTCACCGGTTTAAAGTCAGGAAAAATTAAAGTGCATGTAATTTTTTCTTGTATAATAAATTTGACAACTGCTGAGATTAAACAGAATGGTGGAAATGCGTAATAAATTTCACTTGACTTGTAAATCTGTGCAAAGGCATCTACACCGGACGATAATGGTGTTTTATAAGGAGTAAAATGGGATATTTCAAAACCTTCATTATCTAACATAGCATTACTATCTAATGAAAACATATCAACTGAATGTGGTCCAAATTTTTGTTGTATGTAAATCCAAGTTCTTTTTGAAATAGATGCATCTGACTTAGAATATACTCTAGACAAATAATCAGAAGGGTTTTCGGAAGTATGAATATAAGACAAAGAAAGATTACAATTTTGCTGAAACGTTAACTGAAAAATTTCTTTCATTATTTCATTGATTAAGTTGTTTTTTGAGTATTGATTATTCCAAGCATAGACTACAGCTTGATTATCTACTTCTGCAGTTACTCTCTTGTTTATTATCAGTGTTTTTATACAAATGAGGGCGTTTTTTAATGCTAGAGCTTCCTTAACCATGATAGGTAGGTCTTTAGTTTCACCATTCCAATAATCAGAAAAATCATGTCTTACTCCTTCATTATTAAAAATAGCTCCCCATTTATAATCGGACGCATCAGAAGAAAGTGACAAAGATAATACATTATGACGTTCGTTAACCCAAGGGAATGGTTTTGTCCAGTTGTCTATGAAACTCCAATATTGTAACTCTTTTCGTAGATCTTCATCTATTATAATAAACATTGGACCTTTAATAGCCTTTGAAATTGCCCTGTTACACGTTGATGTATATAATTTTGCTCCAGGAATTGCCAAAGACAAAGAAATGCATATTCCTACAAATTTCTGGAGAATAGTAATTGGACAAGTTGATTTTTTAAGGATAGTTTCTCGAAGAGCACAAAACTTTTCCTTACGTTTTTTTGTTATAAAAAATGAAGCTTTAACTGAATCTATAATCATTCCTAAAAATACAATTGACTGGGTAGGAATCAAGACTGACTTGTCGATATTTAGAAAGTAACCTAAATGTACAAACAATTTTACAGAATATTTTATGGCAATATTTGACCTCATTAATTCATTATCTAACCTAGGGTCAATGTAACTATTAAAAGATTCAATTAACCTATCATCAATATATAATAAACAAGAAATTGATTTCTTTCTTAAAAAGGAAATTGCCTGTAAATTTAAATTATGATAAACATATGCGGAATTCTTCCATCCGAAAGGCAGTGTATTACAACAAAAATAATGACCTCCCCATTGAAAACCTAATAACATTCTACTTGATTCTGTCACAAAAACATTATCATATCCAGATTTATCATCTAATTTCGTGAGATAAGCATTTTGTTTAATTGTTCTAGGGACGTCCACTAAGGTATCTAAATTAAATGGGGTATCTTTCATAAAACAGTTTAGATACATAAGATTTATGCACAATCTAGGTTTCAATGGTTCTATAGTTATTGGTGATACAATGTGAGGTGGCTTTACTTCACCCAATTTTCCTAGGTACGATATAGCACCAGAACGTAGCCTTGATAAAAGTTCTGTATTAATAAAATCAACATGGTGTTCACAGTTTGAGGCATTTTTAAAAATACGTGTAGGTGGATAATCATTGTTGTATTTTACATTCCAGAAAATTCCTTTAAATGGTTGCATGAAATTGTTAATGTCAACAAAATTCTCTATCCAATTCTTCATCTCCTGGTTTTTGTCCAGAATTTTCCCCCACAACTCCGTATTTTTGTGAACATTCCCAGCAACAAAACGTGATGGGTCCAAAAAGTAAAAATCTTTATCAAGATTTTCATCTAAAACATCCTTATTGCAGTCAAATGTTCTCATATCCTGTGTCACTAAAATATTGTTAACATTTACATACTGTACATCATTATATAACCTTGGATTCACTAGAGCAGGTAAAAAATCAATGCTATATTCCCATGCATAAGGTCTAACACGATGATCAGTTGAAGAAAGTTCCTGTAAAAATAATACGGGATTGATCAGTTATTTTGGACAGTCTATTTTAAAATGATTAATATCTCCACACTTGAAACATCCAGTGTAATTTGATGGGGGTTTCCTCTGTCCATTTCCTGGCATTCTACGAGGATTCTGGGCAAATCTTTGAGCCATAAATGGGGTACTCGGCCTAGGGTTTAATACAGACTGCATACATTGCATCATTGTTGCAAATTGTTGAAACTGATTCTCATTTCCCAAGTTTTTTGTTTCAACCTCCTCTTTTTGTTGTTTTGTACTTAAAAGTTCATTTCTATGTATCTCTAAAAATTTCTGTTCTTTTTCAAATAATTTAGTCTCAGCAGGTGATGACAAAAGCGAAGTGACTAAAAATCCCACTCTTTCATAATTTTTATGGCACAGAAATCTCTGTAACACCATTGAATAAAGTTCTCTATCTTGATGACCAACCCTTCTAGCTACCTCATCCAGGTGCATAAGTTTTAATTGTAAAGTATCAACATTAATTTCTCTTGACCTAGCTGCATATTCGTTGACCTCCCTCAGAGCTTGTTCTATTACATCTACATTTATCCCTTTTTTCAGAAGTTCAATTTCTGCTTTTAACTGGGTTGTTTACAATGTGATCAAATAAACTAATTAATCAGTTACCTTTTTAAAATGTTCAAAGTTATTGTAGCGTTGGTATTTCCCAGTTAAATGAGAAATTTCAGAATCACTCAGTTTTGACAAAGACCTTGCAGACACTGATTTTTCATTGATTTCATTAGTTACTGTATAATGTTTTAGCATTTTATCCGATTTCCAGCCTACATGTGATTTTATGCACTCAGAATTTAAACCTAGCCATGTTAATGTCAAGGCACACCCACTTCTTGTACTATGTGGCGTTTCACCTTCCCATATATTCAAATCTGTTAGATGAGATTTTAAACGAGCATTAGCAGCAGCAGAAGTGAAAGGTACATCAGAAAGTGCCATACAAGAAGGTGCCAATGGTCGAAATAAATAGCCACCTACAATTTCCAATTTACTCACTTTACAAAAGTCTATATAGTCTCGTAATACAGTCACAGGACAGAATTCTGTATTAACAGAATTATAAATGATAACTACCCTGGGGTCACTTATATCTATTGTTTTACCCTTCATCATGGAAATTATAACACCTTCTTCTCCAGGTAACCAACGAACTTGATCAGTCAACACTGAACCGAGATCTCCTGCTCTATCACCAGTAAAAGACAGTATGTTAAAAAAGGTCTTATCACGAACAAGTATATACTTTTGAAATATTCCTAATTTTTTGTTTGACATCTTATATGATATATATCTTGAAACAAGTATTAACTTATTTGAAAAAAGTGGCACTGCGTGTTTTGGTAATGCGGCTGCCATTGATTGTTCTAACTTTATAGCTGATAGGTACTTTTTTATAATCGAAGATGCTGCTGGATTACCTAATCCTAACATGTCATTCCAATCTGTGCCACGACCGTGATCACGAAAAATTGCCCTTAGTTGACCAATCAAACTATCAACCGATCCAGCTGAAAGTCGGAGGGGACATCCACATTGAAATTTTCCTTTGACTCCCCTATTTTTACATTGTGCTTTATGAATTTTGGTTTTTCCGCTATCATCTTTGTATACCAAGAATTTCCTAATGTCAGATGGTAGGGCGTCATTTAATGATTTTTGAGGATTTAAATCACTTAGAAATGATACAATACTTTTTTGTAATACGAGTTTCTGTTTAGAATATTTTGTACTCTGAAGTAAGGAGTCTAATTCAAGTATCCTGTCATTTAACTCTTCTTCTCTAAAAGACATCTCTCCTGACGCACAATTATCACATGTATGCTGTAAAAATCGGAAACAATTTTTACTATTGAACTACTATTAATATGAAAGAAATATGTGTACACATTATTTATTTAAAGACTTATACGTGTTCACATAGATGACTTTTATGTGTTGCTGTTAACTTTAATAAAGTACCAGATAAAAAAATAATAATATAAAATATCTAGTCGTCGTTAAAAATCTTAACTTAGACCGTCTTAATAAGTTACTTAAGCTATTTCACTGAAATACACATGCCTTCATCTGTATACCGATGTAAAATTCATAAAAACTGTTGTTTCCTTAAAATAACTTCACAGTTCTTATTCTTTTTATGCCCACTGTGTTTTCCTTCACACATCATTTCTTTTTTTAATTCTCTATACTATACAAGTATACCTGCTCCCAGATTATTTTTTTAAAATTTTGACCATTTCATTGAAATGAGATCTAAACTACCACAGTTCCCGTTCTAATATGCATGCCCACTGTGGATTTGATCTAAAACCTGCATTACAACTCATTTACTTTTTGAAGGTATTCTGCATTTTCGAATCAACAGATTCACAGACACACCTGCTCAGGAGTACCCCTGATGCCAAATTAAAGCCATATTCAACACTTCTATTCATTCACCAGAGCTCAAACTCTCTATTACAGTAACTTCTACTTTTACATATACAATGTAACTCCATATGGCAACTTGTAATGCATTTACCCAGGGAGCATGAAAATAAAATTACTTCACCAATAATTGCATAATTTTAACTTACTGTAGGTTCTCCAGATATCTTTTTACTTGGTGAGCTATCATCATTCCCTGATTTTCTCTTTTTCTCTTGTCTCCTACTATCACTTGAGTTGGCATTTGCCAATTCTATGCCAATATGGCAAAGTCTAATTAAGTCACTAGATTCTAGTTCCTTCTTCAACATCTTTTCCACTTTGGTAATGGAAACAGACAAACTTTTTTCTAACCGGTTTTTTAATTTCAAAACACTTAACGTCCTTAAATCCTCCTCCTCTTTAAAACTATGTAATTCATCATAATGAATATCATTATTATACGTCATTATAAGTTCTAAATACATTTCAGCACTGAACTCTGATATTTCTTTGTCCAGCAACATGATTAGAAATATATATAGATAGCAAGTAATTAATCTAAAGATAAACGATGCTGACTGACCAAAGCCTGTGATCAAACTGACACCAGTCCTGGGAAGTTCTTATCTATATAGGAACATGTGTTAATCATTTAGAATAGTTCTTGAAGTAGATAGAGCAAGGAAAATCACTAGAATTCAGAAACGTTTATTTCTTAAAGTTTGGTCTTTGTAGAGTCGTGGCATCCTCCCTCACTATAACACATATAATATAAATAGTTCTTGAAGAAGATAGAGCAAGGAAAACACTAGAATTCAGAAAAGTTTATCTCATAAAGTTTGGTCTTTGTAGAGTCGTGGCATCCTCCCTCACTATAACACATCTAATATAAATAGTTCTTGAAGAAGATAGAGCAAGGAAAACACTAGAATTCAGAAAAGTTTATCTCATAAAGTTTGGTCTTTGTATAGTCGTGGCATCCTCCCTCACTATTACACATCTAATATAAATAGTTCTTGAAGTAGATAGAGCAAGGAAAATCACTAGAATCCAGAAAATTTTAACTCATAAAGTTTGGTCTTTTCAGTTTGTCGACTTCCTTCTTTATTAACACAATTTCCTATAAAGATAGTTCCTGTTGTAGACAGAGCAAGGGAGCGTGGATATATGATTCCCATTTCGCGGAGGTTGTAGTAGGTAATTCTTTGTCCTTGGTCAGACAGTATATGTAATAAGTTATTACTCACATCAGTAACAACGATATTATCTGATGGTGTTGTTAGTATTCCAGCAGGTGTAAATGGATCCTTCTTAGTGTTGACATCAGGGTGACCATTATAAGTCCCTAGTATCTCTCCGACTGATGATAAAACTACCACTCTACCTTTGAGATCTTTATCCAACCAGTCCACCACACACATGTTACCATTACTTGTGCTAGCTACACGTTTCGGGTAGGAAAACAATCGTTTAGTAGTGGTAAGAAATCTCGGCAGACTAAATAAACGTTTGTTATGGTTTTCGAATTCATATTCCTTGAGTTGTTTTCCTTCCTGGTCTAGTACGACCACGACACGTCTTCCTGTAGCAGGAAATACCTCTCCTGCAGACCTGGCTCCTATCACAACTTTCTGATCGGTGGTCACATGGATACTGACTGGAAGCAATGGTGTAACATCATACTTAGAATTTGTTATCTCCCCTGTCACGTAGTTGATTAATTGGAGTTTAGTCTCACCTGTTGTTATAACAAGAATGTTATTTGAATGCATTTTTGCCATTCCATAAATCTGAGTGTTTATACTTGTTATAACTTTAGCTTTATTCCCGGTCAGTTTAACAAGTTGTAACTTTGATCTGACATTATCTGCCATCCACATGGAACCATCAGAACATACTGTTTTATAGTGAACAAAGCTAAGGTCTGTTGTATACACTTTGGATATTTCTAATTTAATTTCATTCTTTTCTTTAGGTTTCAGTTCTACTTTGCCTTTATTATAGTCTTCTTCTTCAATTAACTCATGTCCATTATGACCTTTAACACTACACTTGAGACATATTATTTTATCACAAGTATTACAGTACAGACAGCAAGCCTGCTGAGAATGTTCATCACACTTGATATCACTGAATATTATTGTGTCATGTGATACCTCCGGTTTTCCTATGTCATTTATATTCAGTATTTTATGATCCTTAGCTATCTTCAGATGGACTCCATCTTTACATTTGTCACACATGAGCGACTCACAAGTGCTACATTTCCATTGAATCTTATTTCCACCTTCACATAACTGACATCCAACTGGAATTTGACTTTTTTGTATTGAACTTGCGAACGCCATTTCAAAATTTAAAGATATTTTACTACTTCCTTGTTCCCTGGTCTCTTTGTGATTTCAATAGCTATTTAAATTTACTGCTTTCATATGCCTACAGCTATAAGATTACCTCATCAGAGGTATTTAAATCTTATTTATTAAGTGTAAATACACAGTCGGATCTTTTTTTTAGATTGAATTGTATATTTCTTCAGAGAAGGACAATTTCAATGAAAAAAAGTCCCTCATGCAAACAAAGTCACTAAATTTTACATTACAGCGGAAAATAAAGCTAGATTATCACAGATTTTCCAAATGTTGAAAAAAATAATCGCACAATTAAAAGCAAATAGCACAGATAAACACCATCAATAAACTTGAAAGCTCTCTTGTCTATAGCTATGGTAAATTTATCACATAGTAATGGTTTACTCTTAATAAACTTGAAAGCTCTCTTGTCTATATCTATGATAAATTCATCACATAGTAATGGCTTACTCTGAATAAACTTGAAAACTATATTGTCCGTAGCTATGGTTTATTCATTACATAGTTAAAAGATTTACTCTATATGAGCTTGAAATCAAGCTTGTCCCTAGCTATGGTAAATTCATTACATAGTAATTTGGTTTACTATAAATGAACTTGAACGAACTCTACCATTCCTTTTGTGTTTCACATCTGATTTCCATTTTACCTTTATGTGCCAATTATTTTGGCAAATGTTTATACATCAACGTCAAAAACCAACAAGCTAAGCTAGACGTTGATCAACCAGTGCCAGAATATAATAATGACCCCTTTAACATATATGATTTAAATAAGGTGAATATCACCAACACAATCAAAAAGAGTAAACATGTAAAAGAGTATTATAATTACCCCCTCTCAACTCCCTTTAACGTGTGATTTAACATAGGTGAAAATATCTGATATATACAAAGTGACTAGTATATTTTATCTAAAAACAGATGTATCTTTAAATCCATTTCTATACATAATTATATTTTAATCAAAAATATGTTTACGAAGTATTTAAATTTATTTCATTCCGTTTGAAATCGGGATTTTCTCCTTTGCTATTTGAATTATATAGATATATATATATGGGAACTAGTATAACTAATTTTGCAACAGTACGTATTATTTATAAAGTTTTATGTTGAGTGCATAATATGCATAAGGTTAGAGAAAGTTCTGGCGGTTTCTACGAGTTGGATGTTGTGTACTAAATAAAGTGAGTTATTCAAATTTAGTAGTATTAATAGTATCGAATGGTGAATGTGCAGTTGCTGCTATATTTGTTACATGTATTTATATGTTGTTTGTACTGAAGAAATCTTTACAATACAGTGAATTAAAATTTAGTATCGAAAGAGAATTTATATGTTGCTGCGAGCAACTAATCCTATTAATGATGTGTTTGTCTTCATTATAGCCTATTGAAAGTAGAGTAGAAATACTTTGATACTATACCTGCGCTTAAAGTTTCACTTGATAACATTTTTGTTCGCTTTGGAGACTCCGTATATAGTCGAGTTATAGGAATTCCACTGGGGACTTACTATTGTGCACCACTTATTGCGGACCTGTTTTTGTATTTAAATGAGTACATTTAGATATTTGGATGATATATTGGCTATGAATAATGACGACTTCAGTATGTATACTAAAGAAATATATCCTGTTGAACTTCCTTCAAATAAAGCTAATACTTAAAAAGCAATTTATGTATTCCTGAAAAATGATTACACCACGGTTTTCGATATCACGAACTTTTCAAAACATTTACCAAATTCTATCATCGGTATAAGGAAATAATTCGTAAATATAACTTAACATACAGACAGCTTATACGTTCAGATATTTCACATCCAATCTTTTATGGTTATATTATTTACAAAGCACAACAATGTCAGTATTCACCTCAAAAGCCTACAAAACCTTTAAACAAGGGATATAGTTACGATACTGTTGTCAGGTAATTAAAGATTGCATTTTTGGTTTTAATATAGATTCACTTATAGGGTCTTTGCATCGGAATTAAACACAAGCAACTAAAATTAAAAATCATACAAGACTAAGAAGACAAGAGGCTTCTTACTTGGGACAGACGCAAAATTGCGGCGGGGTTGAACGTGTTTTTTTTAAATCTAAACCCTCCCCCTATATCTCTAGTCAATGTAAAAAAAAACGCACTCATACGCGTAAAACTCAGTTGAAGAGAAGTCCGAGTCCGATGCCAGAATATGAAACAAAAGAAAATAAACAAAATGACAATAATACATAAATAACAACAGACTAATAGCAGTTACTGACATGCCAGCTCCAGGCCTCAATTAAACTGAGTGAAGGATTATGTCTTCATCCTTTGAATATCAGGCACAATCCTTCTTGTCAGGAGTTTAGTGTTATACCATCATGAAATACATGAGAAGAACATAACCCATGTCATGCCAACAACTGGTTTTAAAATAAATGTGTAAAATTATGAGTTAAATATGACGTCCATTATCACTTAACTAGTATACAATTTTGTTTAGGGGCCAGCTGAAGGACGCCTCCAGGTGCGGGAGTTTCTCGCTGAATTGAAGACCCATTGGTGGCCTGTTGTCAACTCTGTAGTCGGGTTGTTGTCGCTTTGACACATTCCCCATTTCCTTTCTTAATTTTATTTGAATTCGGACAATAGTTAAAAAATTTAGAACAACACGTTTAATAATGTCTTGGGTCCGAAGCGCTTTTCTGGATTTACCTTCACCAGGAACGCTAAAAAACGAACTTGTAATAGCCATGAACAATTAATTCAATGCTACGAGTGCAGCAAAAACATTCCTTTAATAATATAACCTATTCAATTAAACCGTTATAAACATAATTGTACAATTTTTCTGAAGTTTAAAAGTCAAGAACAAAAAGTTTAGAAAGTATCGTATAATGTTTAAATACTGTTCTTAATTTTCCATTCATAAGTTAATCACTATGTAGCAATTTCCTAAGTTGACAATTTAAAAAAAAATATCAGCTCCTACAAACTGAATTATTTTTTACAGTTTTTTTAAACTTTCTGGATTAGCTATCTTATATCTGTATAAATCTGAGAAGATGTTGTAAGATTTGCATTGCGACAACTACATAAAAATTTATATACCGGAGTTCAAATGCGTTTCCCTCGGTATACTACTGTTGCTATTATTTATACAAATATATCTTATTTTTTAAACTAGACTGAAAGACAACTGCTAAATCATATATCTGAAAATCTAAAATTAGATTGGAAATGGGGAATGTGTCAAAGAGACAACAACTCCACCACCAAACAGAAAACAGCAGAAGGTCACCAATATGTTTTCGATGAAGCGAGAAATTCCCACACCCGGACGATATACTCCGGTACTTATTAATTACATAATTGTCAAATAAAATATTAAAAGTACATGCCAAAAGAAGTTTGCTGATAGATAATGAAAGGAAAACAATATTCCAATCGCATATAAAAAGGCATAATTCGAAGAAAAACAGACGATTCTATAGAAAAGAAAGCGACCACATTAAAACAACATTCTACAAAAGTTAACACTGACAACCTAATTAAACCTCAGAGGAGCGGGGGTCTTATGTTCTATGGAGCTGCACGCATAGCATTATATCGATTGTTCATGGCTAGTACCAATGCGGTTGTATTTGTTGACATCAAATATAAGTTAAAGAAACTCAACCAATTTCGTAAAAGTGCAGTATTCGTTTTTAAATGCAGTTTTATGTTGCGAAGGATTACCTGTATGCATAAACTTGAGGGTTTATTACAAATGAATAATAGAAGCATGAAGAAAGATGCACTTTTATTTTTAAATGTTAAATATAATGTGTACCAGGATATGAAAAAAAAAACACAAAATTTATGTATAAAGGTGATAAATTGTAATAGAAACACAGCATAAAGAGATCAGGTAAAATATAACAAGTATTTTGAAATACATGGTGTGCAAGATGTTTTTTGTGAAAAATAGGGATTAGGTAGGGAGCATGTGTTTACAAATGATTCTTAATGATAACCATAGTATCGAACAAACTAATTAGATAACAAGGTACAGGTAGGGAAATGCTTAATTTTACGTTTTTTTTTACTATCTGCTAATACTTACTATTGTGGTATGACTTACATAATCAGGTCACTAATTTTTATTGATTAATGGAAAACAGTTATTGCGTAGATCATTGATCTTGTGCTCATGTGTCCTATTTCAGTTATTCTTAAGCCACGGTCTCAACACATTTCAACATTAATAATAAATTCACATAGCCAGCCATATTTATGTGTGTATTTAGATTGTAATGCTATTACTTTTTAGTATTTATTTCAAGATGTTAATAGAAAAATGACCATTTTGCCTTGATGCCTCGCAGTAATCATGAAGTGTTAGTGAGCCGTATGACGTCATTCTGGTACCAACCTATCTATATATTGTATCTCACTAGATTCAGTGGTAAAATTAATACATATATATGTGTTAGAATATATATACTATATCTACAGCACAACCCGTGACATCCTCTTAGTTATGTCCACCCTCTTGCATGGTCAACATCCAAGGGTGAACATTTATTGGGGTATTCAATCTTGAGATGTTGGCCATTTATTGGGGTCATAAAACATAGGTTGATTTTTTATCTAATTTTGTTACCTGTTAAAATCAATCAGGGTTGAAGTTTTCAGCTGGTATGTTTCATAAATATTAACCTGTACAGGTAACTCAGGATGACAATTTATGTAAAAAAAAGTCAGGATAAACTAAAAAAAAGAAAGGACCGGATAAAGTGAAAAATAAAAAGGCAGGACAGAGATTACACCAAAAAAAATGCAGGACAAAATTTTTCATCCTAGCCCCCCCCCCCCTCCCCCTAAAAATCAAATGGTAGCTCCCTTAGAAAAGACTTCATTATTCTGAGGTGAATACTTGTATGCTCAACACGTTGTTACTTATAAATAAATTGACATTTCAACTTTTTTGGTAAATGTAGAATAAAATATTGTTTTATTCTGTAAATTAATTATTATTTTTTTTGGTCTTTAATTTTATATAATTTTTTATTTTTCTAATGGTTTTTTTTTCATTTTTGTACGTTTTTTTATTTCTTTTTTATTTCTTATCCTTTTTATTTCTTCTTGGTAAGAATCTTGAGCAGAAATGGCAAAAAGTGAAAGATAGAGTTATTGACTAGCATTTAAATAAAGCAGACTTTTAATAATTATTTTTTTAGTAAAAGTTAATGTTCATGTTGTACATTGTATTCAATTGTTTTTTGCATTATTACATGAACTTTTGCTATAATTAATAGTAGCTAATAATCATGCAAATGAATTTTTTTTAATGAAAGTAATTAAAAAAATAAATGATCAATATCAATCCTTTTACAATAAATTGTGATAACATCTAATATTATTCAACTACAAGTATCATTATATGGTTTCGGAAAATACTAATTTTGTTTATCAAAAATTTTGCAAATCTCAAAACAAGAGTTGTGCACAAACAATCACTGAATTCAGACTTATTTTCCATATGCCCATCATCATCAAATTGTGATAGATGATCATTAAAGATGCTAATCATAATGAAATGTTTTTATATCTGAATAAAGTGAATCTTATGAAAAGAAATTATTTAAAGAAATCATTTTGAAATGAATATGTTATCTTCATTTTGGTTAATTTCTGTCATGTCTCCAGAAAAAAATTAAGTGCACTTGTAAAGATGTGACACTTTTATGATCTATTAATTAAATCATAATTTTGTTCTGTGTATTATATTGTCGAAAGTGCTGGACTGGCATGATACATATTCTTGGTATACATTTGAAAAGAATATTTCACTCAACCTAGGCCTTTTAGATAAAGTTAATTATTGCAGGGACTTGAATGAATTCAGACTTTTAAAGTCCTTAATAATTTAAAATTTAAAATGATTTAAAGAAAAATCTAAGAATAAAAACTTATGATAAAAACTGTAAACTCGATTGTGTCAATAGGTAGAAAATTGCTGTTCATAATTTAGAAATAGAAAATAGTGGACAATATATATAATTAATAGAAAGGATAGAATATGTAAACTGTACCACTTGATGGTCAATGAAGAACAGTTCTTCCTTGATTATAAAATTAACAAAACAGCTTTAGATCATCTATTTCAAAATTATTTACCTTCTCGTGATAATGTCTCTTACCCAAGAACAAAAAGTAAAAGAAATGCTTAACCTCTAAATCATGGATCATGTTTAAAGTATCATATGACAATGAAAATATGATCAAATTTAGTTGCAATGAATATTTCTAATATTTATATTTTATTCAATAGAGAAATAATGAATTGCCTAAATTCTATTTAGCATAAGTCCTCAGACAATCTTAAACAACCATGAACATATGTTAAACAAAGTTGAATGCAGATCAGTCTGTCTACAATAATAAACCATTTTGATTTTAGAAAATTAATTTGAGAAACACCTTTTCATTAGAAAAAGGCAGCCATTGTAAATGTTTGCAGTGGAAATGATATTCATTTATTCTTCACTAACCAAATAATAGACTTAATGCATATAAAATTAAAATAACTTAAATTGATTAAAAAATATTTAAAAGGTATTATATCAAAACCAATAGTCCTGAGACAATTTTGTTCAACTACAATATAGTTCTTTTATTTTATTTTATTTTTGAATTTCTTGTCATAATCACAGTTATTAAATTTGACAAACACATACATGTATATTTTACCTGGGACACATGACCTGTAACTAGTTATATAATTTTAATACTTCAATGCATTTAAGATTTCCCTTTATCCTTGACTAGTTTTTCATTAGTACCTTTGTATTTAAAAAAGCAACAGGGGGTATGATGACGGACATATAAGGCCATCATGGTGAACATATTTATTATGGCCACCACTAATAAGATAAAGTCATAGGTAGTACTGTAAGTTAAATAGCTCCAATCTCTCTCTCTCTCTCTCTCTCTCTCTCTCTCTCTCTCTCTCTCTCTCTCTCTCTCTCTCTCTCTCTCTTCTCTCTCTCTCTCTCTCTCTCTCTCTCTCTCTCTCTCTAATTGTAAGCATTATAGATCACGTATAGCATTCAACAAAATATGTCATCTCAGAGACTGAGATACATTTTGTAGAGGGTTTGTTTTTCACATCCAATGAAGAAAATTCATAAAATGCAGATATAGCAAAAGAAATCGTTAGAATTCAGATGTGTTTGACTCATACGGTTTGTCCATTGTCCAATGACATTAGGGTGACTAGTGTGAATCCATAAGATATCACCTCCTGAAGATAACACGAGCATAAAAACATACTGGTACAGGATGAATAAATGTAAGATCTGTTGTCTAATCTTTTAATATTTTAAACCTCTGTTTTGGAGAACATTCTTCTAATGCTTTTATCAGAAACTTCTTCGTCAAATATCTCATGTCACTTATAAACTTTAGTGATTCACTTTGACAGATAAGTTTGCCACTGCTGGTTGGATTGCTAATCCTCATAGGGTATCACCAGCCAAATAGTCAGTACTTCTGTGGTGACATTAATTATCACCGGTATGGTCATAACTATAAATTATGTTTACAAAACTGTGATTTTTTTAAAACTTAGGCTTTTTCACCTCAGGAATATATAACCTCAGATGTATTTGACAAAACGTTTAGGAATTTTTGTCCTCGATGCTGTTCAACTTCGTACTTTATTTTGCCTTTTTTTTCGAGCGTCACTGGTAATTCATTATGTAGACGAAACGTGTGTCTGGTACTAATACAAATTTTCAATTCTGATGAGTTCTTTGACGAGTTAATTTACAAATATTACAGTTAAGACAACAAGCCTGTTCATATGTTTTTTCACACTTGGCATCACGGAACCTAATGTTTCCTTTCAATCTGCATGTTTTGCTTTGTTATATATGTTAGATATTATGTAATGTTTGGTCATTCTAAGGTCAATAGAACAGTCCTTACACTTATCACAAATTAGTAAGTTACACTGAATACATTTTCAGTATATATTATTTCCATCTTCACATAACTGACTGTGATTTATCCTTTATGTAAAGAACTTGATAACGCCTACCAAAATTTATCAGTGTCTGACTTGAATAATTCCTTGTCTGCAATCACTACTATATATCAATTTAAATCAGCTTTATATACGGTCTAAATCTCTTTACCATTGCAACAATAGTGAATATTTTCCCTCTCTACATTTTGCACATTTTTTTCTTTTCTGAGCCAAAGGAATTATACTACTGTGTTTCATTTTAAATAATGTGTAATTTAGATACACATATCTGTTATAGAAAGAAATACCTGATTCTTTCTTAAAAATATTCCACTTCCAGCAAAACTTTATATGAACTCGAGACTGACATCAATTCTCAAAAACCTTTTAACTTAACGAAAAACTAAGTGTTTTCTAACCAAGGAATAGACTACCTTAGTTATTTTTGGATATACATTTTGTAATGTCGGTCCTGAAAGTTCTTTACTTTCGTAGTATATTTTGCCGTTTGGTTTGTTTTGAGTTGAGCCTCTCTGGTGCGTCAAAGTAAGAAAGTTAATTCTGGTATCAATGAAGAGTATATACTGACTAGTGACTTACATTTCAAACAATAAAACCAACTGTCTAGTTTATGTAAAAAGTGAGAAACGAGACACAAATGATAAACTTGTGTCTATAGAGTCTGAGTTGCATTGTACCCGATCGAATATATTACTCATTGTGAGACTGTGTACTCTCGGAAACAAGGAAAGCAAATGCAGTATGTATCTGTTGAGTGCATTTTATTTTCAGGTTCAGACATACTGAAGGTAGCTTCACCTCGAAGGTATATGGTGATATGAACGGTACTTCCTGCTTCAAAAAATTGTGACTTCAAACATGTCAAAGATGCGGAGTCCAATCTACTGAGTTGAATACGCATTAACAATACGCAATGGATGTAGTACAAACAAACATTGGGACCAAACAGAAGGTGACAAAACAACGTGACGCTGATGACAAGTTCGGACTGTATAATGTTCGGGCTGTTTTATTCCTCATCTTGTGGTATATATTCAGTGCCTTTACATTGTTCTTAAACAAGTATATTTTATCATCACTGAAAGGAGATCCTGCAGTACTAGGTATGTTCTTAAAAAGCTTGTACCTAGAGTTTTAGGTTGTTTCCAATTAAACTAAAACTAGGGAATCACATCAACTATATGCAAAATCTAAAATGGAAAATGGAAATGAGAATATGTCAGAGTCAACAACCCGACATAAGAGCATATAACAGACGAAGGTCACCAATGGGTCTTCAACGCAGCGTAAAATCCCGTACCCGTTGGTCCTTAAATAAAAATGGACGTCACACTAAACTCCGAAATATTTAATTAAACTAAACTAAAATTCGAGACCCATTCAAGACTAAGAAAGGCTGGAGGCTTCTGACAAGGGACCGGTACAAAGGTGCGGCGGGGTTACACTCCTCCTCCCCCTATACCTCTAACCAATTTTAAATTAAGAAAAACACAAAATAAGCACAGTCAAAAACCTTTTAAAGAAGTAAGAGTTCGATGTCAAGATAGGTAACGAAAGAAACTTAGCAAAAGGACAATGATACACAAATTAACAAAGGACTACTAGCGATTATTAACAATCAAACTAATTAAGGAAGTATGTCTTCATCATGAGAAAAATCAAGCTCAATCCCTTCCGTTAGTTGTTAAGTATCATACCATCATTAGATCTAGATATACGAGAATAACATAACCCATATCATGCCAACAACTGGTTTTACAACGGAACAGTCGAAAATACTGAACTGCATCTAAAACAAATGCTAACTTACATAAACACTGATTATTTGATTACCACTGCTATATTCTGTGAAACAAATGGTGGGTTGAACCTTTTTTTACGGATAGCAAAACATCCCCCTTATATGGCAATGTTAAAAATACCGTTTAAAAGAAACCAACATTACGTGATATGAATACAGTACAAATAAACGCAATTACACTCAGGGCTGAGAAATACATTATATAAATAATATAAGAGTACACTATAACAAACACAAAACATCTATTTGTAATGGCTCTTTTTGGTAGGATTCTTTTGTGAAGAACTCTGTATGACGCTTCATTGATATTCAATAGATGATTAGTTTTTTTTTATAATAAACCAGAAAAAAGGGAATTTTAGTAATACATTGATTGACATTTCTATAATGTTGTCTCCCTACCAGATAATGATATATATCCTTTGAATCAAATGTCCTTTGAAATCATCTAGCCCCTTTGTGATCTTAGCTGCAATTAATGGTGGTGTAAGCATAATTTTTGAATCTGCAATAAAAAATTTGTGGTAAATACTCTTGGTTTTATTTAGGTGGCATGCAAATGGTAATGACAACAATATTTGGATTTATACAAATGAATCTTCCATCAGGGTTTTATAAACCAGTCATACGGGAAGGGAAGCCACCTAAATTCTGGAAAAATATGATATTACTTGGTTGCATGAGGTAATTAAGATTGAAATATTTCAGAGCGATTAAAATCAACGTGTAGCAAGGAAAAATAACTACATGGTAAACTTTTAATAAAACAATGATTCACGAAACACATACATAAAATTACAGATTGAGCTGCATAAAAAGTAAAAACACAAAAATACTGAACTCCGAGGAAAATTCAAAAAGGAAAGTCCAAAATCAAAAGGCAAAAATCAAAAGTCCAAACATATCAAACAAATGGATAACAACTGTCATATTCCTGACTTGGTACAGGCATTTTCTAATGTAGAAAATGGTGGATAAATCCCATTATGTGTACTAACGTGCTCTAGTAGAGTAAATAGAAGTTTTTGTTCTCCAGTTGGAGTTTTGCTCGTGACAATAACATATTGGTCGATTATAGAAAAAGAACTGTTGTAATTCAGCAGAAATCGTATTTCATTCTAATTTTCTGAGCCATAATTATAGACCTCTGACTTATTGAATTACCTATTAATGTCATAGTGTCAGTAGTATATTTCCATTATTGAATTTTGCAAGAAGACAAGTTGAAATAACAAAACTCTAGTCAATATATCAGTAAGAAAAGACTAATCTGAAATTATTTTAATGTTCAAGCCGTCAATAATTAAAACTATTTTCCCTTTATTGCTGGAATAGGCATTTAGTGCAGTGAAATTAGAACCGTTAACGTTTAAAGTAATAAAGCATTTAATTCAATTTACATACGGACACTCAAACACCAAGAGAAGAACCAGTTGTAAACAACAACAAGCCAGCTTGAATGGCATTCCAAATCAGAAAAATCAAAAACGTACCATAAAGATCGCCTTGTAAACCCGTGAGAATTCAAATTTCATTCAAATCAGAAATAAGAGATGACTTGTTAAGAGCCAAGACCTTTAAACTGTGTGTCATACCAACATGGATGTATACTACAAGTTCGTGGCTTGCGACAGAACAAAATATTGAGGGCGGGTTAAACATATTTTAAGCATTCAATCACCATATAAAATGTGTGTTATTCTGGCATGAGAAAACCCCATTGAGTTGACTTTTATTTAAATTTTAGATTTTGCACCGTATTCCTAGGGCTAGTAGCGTTAAAGCATGTAGCAGTTTCACTTACAGAGACAGTTAAAAGTTCAGCGCCATTATTTACGTGTTTTATTTCGTATGCTTTGATTGGAGAGTACACAGGAATTTACACATTTATGTCTCTGATTCCAATAATGAGTGGATTGGCCCTGTGTTCTGAATATGAACTTAGTTTTAATGCTAAAGGCTTTATTGCAGCCTTAGCTACAAATTTAACTGATTGGTATGTATACATAAATGCAGTCTTGAATTTTATACTTATATATTAACTGGTCCAAACACCTTAAATTAGTTTGTAAATAGAATTTACTTGAAAAAAATATTCAAAAAGTATTCATATTTTATTTTTGGACTAGACATAAAGACAACTGTTAAATTGTCTATCTGAGCATATTTGTACACACACATACTAAGTATATAACTATAAAAAAAAACACACTATTGAAATTACATTTGTGTACATACATAAAGAAATGTTATGATAAGTTAGGAAGGGAAAAGCAAATACCAACATCATTTGAAAAAGACGACGAAAAATAAATATCAATATAGCAAACAAATTAGGCCCAAAAGTCAGCAACAGTCTACAAAACGCTACACTGAAAACAAAGGACTGAGTAACATGAATACAAACAAACCTCAGAGGAGGGGGTCGTATGTGCTATAGGGAGGTGATGCACAAGTAGCACTAGATCAATTTTGTATGGCAATTGTAAATTCGGTTGTATTTGTTGACTTCAAAATTGAGTAAAAGAAACTCAATCAATTGCGTACAGTGTACAGGATCCGTATCGTAAATGTGGTTAAACCTCGATAATTCGAACTTGAAGGGGCTCGACAAACACTATTCAGATTAATCAAGGTTTGATTCATGAAATGTCGTGTAATCCCGTATCAATTATATAAATTTTTTTACTGAAAAAGAAAGGTATGTTAAGGTATCGTATTTCCCTTGGTGTTGTATCAAATAAAATTGAGAATAGAAATGGGGAATGTATCAAAGAGACAACAACCCGACCATAGAAAAAACAATAGCAAAAGGTCACCAACAGGTCTTCAATTGAACGAGAAATTCCCGCACCCAGAGGCGTCCTTCAGCTGGCCCATAAACAAATATATACTAGTTCAGTGATAATGAACGACATACTTATTTCCAAATTGTACACATGAAACTAAAATTAAAATAATAAAAGAAAAACAAAGACCAGAGGCTCCTGACTTGGGACAGGCGCAAAATTGCGGCGGGGTTAAACATGTTTATGAGATCTCAACCCTCCCCCTATACCACTAGCCAATGTAGAAAAGTAAACGCATAACAATACGTATGTATACATGTAGTGTTTTGCACTTCCTTATTTTGATTTTGAAACAAACACTTTTTTAACAATCATATATTTTTGTGTACCAAATTGTCCTGTACTGCAGACCTCAATTAGGTCGGAATCTCACCACGCTACTGTTTGAAACATTTTGAGATTTTATCTTTTATGTCTTGTTTTTTTTGGTCACACATCGTTATCAATATAATAATATGTAATGCGACTTTAATACAAGTGAGAGGTTTAGCTAGCTATAAATCCAGGTTTAATCCGCCATTGTCTAAATAATAAAATGGCTGTACCAAGTCAAGAATATGACAGTTGTTATCAATTCGTTTGATGTGTTTGAGCTTTTGATTTTTCTATTTGATTATATACGAACTTTGCATTTGCAGTTGGAAGGCAAACGCCTGAATCTGACAGATAGAGGTCAATTTGTCGACAAAAAAAGAACCCGTATGTAAAATGTTTACGCCTACAAACAGCGTCACCTATAATTTTTTCTAAGGCATCTTTGAGAACGATGTCCCATTCCCAAGGGGGCGAATCTACGTCATCACGCAGGGTGTCGACGATCGAAATTGGACCACCATCTTGTCGCTTCAAGGTAAGAACTTTACTTATTATGCCAGTTATATGAGAGTTATGATTGTACAAAATAGTCCACCAAAGACTACATAAAGTGGGAAAATAAATAAGCCATCGCTCAATATTATTGGTTATCTCAATTTTGCAAACACTTCGATATAAGTTTTAGGAATTAGGTCAAACATGCAGGGTATCGGCAAAAATTTTCATTACAACATCTTGATTTTCAAGAACCACCTCATTTATCAACAAATGAAAATGTCCGAATTCTTTATTGTACTCGGGAAAATACTTGTTACTCACAAATATCCGTCATTATGGTCGAAAAACGTCTTATTTTTAAAAAAAAGGAAAAAGGATGTCGGCAACACATCGAATATCGAGGATGTCGGGGACACACTAATATATTAACAATGTAATTGTCCTTTGATTTTATCAACCATTATAAAGATACGATAAAAAACAAGATTAGTGTCCCTTGCTTGCTTCCATTTCATGCACTCAATTTCAGGATGCAATATTTGTACATATTCGAAAAAAAAAGTTTTAGAAGGTGAAACTCAGATATCGTTTCGGTTAAGCCAGGAGTTCCACAGGGGTCAATTATTGGACCAAGTCTTTTTGATACTATATATATATATAACGTTACACTTTTCCTCAAATCTTGTATAGATTAAGCTACAAAAAATTGATCCGATTTCACCTTGAGAGATGCTCACGCCTTATGAAGCTAATTTGTTTAGCAAAATATTGCGTATTTCTATTTAAAATCTAATATAGATTTTTAATGTATTAATTAGCGTGTTTAAGTTATAATCTTAGACTTTATACAAGTGAATATATATATGACATTTCATCTGGCCCTACATCTACCGGATGTTTCATATGCAACAGTAGTATACCGCTGTTCGAAATTCATAAATCGAGAAATAATAACAAATCCGGGTTACAAACTAAAACTGAGGGACACGCATCAAATATAAGAGGAAAACTACGACACAACAGAAAAACAACATTAAAATGTAACAAACACAGAAACGAAATATTATATAACAATGGCAATTTTCCTGACTTAGTACAGGACAATTTAAGAAAAAAAATGGTGTATTGAACTTCGTTTTGTGACATGCCAAACCTCCCACTTTAATGTTTTTCGTAGAGTTATATGGTTGAAAGTTTCTGAGAATTTTAATATCTGGCACTGCAAAGTTTATATCTGCTATTGGATTGAAGGATTGAAGGAACCCTGCAGAGTTTCACCAAACGTAATTTGCGACGTGTTTTTGAATCCCATCATGAATCGAACAAACTTGTTGCCAAACAATATCCATCCATGTTTCCAAAACTTTTTTGTACTGTCCATGTAACGCATTTCACACGTGTTTAAAATGGTGCTGAAAAAATTAACTAATTCTATCCATAAAAGAAACGCAATATTGTCAAGGAGAAATTTTCCGTCTGATACAACCTTGAAGAACTTAACGATGGCATCATTACAATTGTTTTGATTAAGAACTTCAAAAACTGCAGGAGCAAGTGCTATCAATTCTTGCAGTTTGTCATTTTTGGGGGATCCTCTATTTCATGTTCTATTTCATGTAACATGTCGTTCTAAAGTTGATCTGCAAAAAATCGTATGCATGGTCCTGTTGGTCCTCTATCGTGACCTGTGCCCAAATTTGTTGAAATTTCTTCAGTAATTGTGTGAAACTTAATATTTTTGGCAGGTGATTTTATTTTGATGACAAATGAGGATTTGCATTGTTTTGATTTTTTTTTACGGATGGCGATTTAGTGGGTGATCTGGTCGGCTGGTCAACATCAGGTTGTATTCGCGATCATTTCCGCCTTCACAAGTTTATGTTTGATTTGCGTCTTGTCATAACCAGAAGTTTTATCTGAAAAAATAAGAAATAATATCTGGTATATTTCTTATTGAATAACATTTTTGTTAAAAATAGTAAATGATGTGTGCCCGACATCCTTCGATATTCGATGCGTTGCCGACATCCTTTTTCCATTTTTTAAAAATAAGACGTTTTTCGACCATAATGACGGATATTTGTGAGTAACACGTATTTTCCCGAGTACAATAAAGAATTCGGACATGTTCATTTGTTGATAAATGAGGCGGTTCTTGATAATCAAGATGTTGTTATGAAAATTTTTGCCGATATCCTGCATGTTTGACCTAATTCTTAAAACTTGTTACGAAGTGTTTGCAAAATTGAGATAAGCAACAATATTGAGCGATGGCTCATTTATTTTCCTACTTTATGTAGTCTTTGGTGGACTATTTTGTACAATCATAACTCTCATATAACTGGCATAATAAGTAAAGTTCTTACCTTGAAGCGACAAGATGGTGGTCCAATTTCGATCGTCGACACCCTGCGTGATGACGTAGATTCCCCCCCCCCCCCTTTGACACAATTGCGTATCCGGGTTTTTGTGATCTGATATCGTAAAATTAGGAGCAAAAAATGGTTTTACTTCATATTTTATACCCCTCAACACGTTACCAGACCTTTTTAAGGATTTATTACGGATTTTCCGTGGACATACGCAAATTTTCAGAAAAAAAGTTTCACTTCACACGTGAATTTATAACATTTTAACAAGACTTTTTTATTATAATTTTGTAAAATAAGAAAGCTTATTCAATCTAGAATTGAACACTTTGGTTTTTATTAATGTACGATTGCAAATAAGACGATACGAGTCCAAAAACCACGAGGCATTCACGTTTACCAAAAAATCGTAAACTCTGACCTTTTATCACGTGACCAATGTCTTGAACTTAGAAGCCATTAAATCGTTTGCCGTTCAACTGTTGAATTTTCATTGGAGTTCTTTTCTTTTTTTCTTTTTTTTACTTGTGTTATTGGAAGACTTATACAAACAATTAAATCGGGGAAAATGTACTAGTATAAATGTGTAATTTGTAAACATAAGTTCTCTCTACTTGTTTTAGAGCGATTCTGTTGTTTTTGGGTTTGTCAAATATTATTTTTACTCAAATTATTTTCATTTATTGCATACTGCTTTTTCTGTCTAGATGAGGAAAATCTACATGTAATTGAAATCTTTTTTCTTTTCAGTTTGCAGAACGTGTTTTCAAAATCACTAATAAGTGGTGAAAAGTACAGATATACGTAAGTAGAATTTATTTCAATTGAACCTCAACAAACAATATTGAGGACACAAATGTATGTGCATCAATTGAGACGAACGTGATTTCCTATGGAATTGACAGTATATACATCTCTGGTTATATATAGCTCAAGTATGCTTTAATAAATATTGATAAAATCATTTTAGTGTTATTATCTATGAAAGAGGGGCGAGAGATACCAGTTGAAGATTCAAACGCATAGATCGAAAATAAATTTACAACGACATGGCTAAAACCGAAAAGGACTAACAGACAAATAATAGTATACAAACCACAACATAGAAACCTAAAGGCAAAACAACACGAACCCCACCAAAAACTGGGGTGATCTCAGGTGCTATGGGAGGGTAAGCAGATCCTTCGCCACATGTGGCATCCTTCGTGTTGTTCATGGTACTAAAAACCTGGTAAATAGTCTTATTCGGTAGGTCACATTCGTAAATAGGGAATTATATCTGTCTTTCTATTTTAATCACAAACAAAAATTTAGGAAAGTAGAGCAAGTACTGTGCTAGAAGTGAAACCGGTTGCGTCGACAGAAATTAAACGTGAACGTCTCCTACTTTATATGCATCGCCTACCATGAATAACACTAGTTGTTTACCTTATTTAAATGTGTTTCGGTCGTAATAAGAATACATTTTTGTTTGGAAAAAAAAGAAGGTTATAAGTAGATTGGTTTGCCAATGACATGATAATTGAAAACAAAAATTATTTACTATATTAGATTAAGCACAAATTGTAAAATTTAGGTTTCATCAAAAAGAATCTTCCAAAGTTTCAACATCAAAACAAAACATGACAGCATACTTATTCTTCAGTTTCACAGTAATCATTTGGTTTTTTCAATCTTTGAAAAAGACGAATTCCACAAAACACTGCATACAAAACTTAAGATGGATCTTCATGATTCCTAAAAGCAGAATTGAACTCATGTGCTCCGGGAAGGGTAATTATTCTTTGTTCAACATGTGGCACTCGTTTAATTTATGATTATACAAGAACATATGGGGTGTTATCCATCCATGACACAAATCAGTTCATGCACAGCAAAAAAAAAGACACAAAAAGCAAAGGAACAGCGCTTTGTTCATTTCCAATTTGATTTTAAACAGACTAGCCAAATTGCAATTTTACATAGGTACATAATCAATGTCACTTCCAGTATATAGATTCGTGTTCAATTGTTCCTCTATTTACAGGCCTGTGGAACTACAATTTTACACTAGTATGTCATCATTAGCAGTACAAATTCCAGCGTGTTACTTCATGATAGATATGGGTTCTACTAGTAAGACATTCGATACTTTTATGTTCTCAGCTTACGTAGTTGATGGAATATGTTTTCACTTTCAAAGTCTATCAGCCTATGTTTTAATGAGCTACATATCACCGGTTACTCACAGGTAACTTATCTATAATATTTTTGTTATAGATAGATTCTGATGCCTTTAGTTGTAACGTTCTTTGTATGCTTTGATAAGTTAAATGTTGTGTTTCGAACACAAATAAACGGTACAATGATGGATGAGTCACTATCCTATAATAGTTATCAAAGGTACCAGGATTATAATTTATTACGTTAGACGCTCGTTTCGTCTACATAAGACTCATCAGTGACGCTCATATCAAAATATTTATAAGGCCAAACAATTACAAAGTTGAAGAGCATTGAGGATCCAAAATTCCAAAACGTTGTACCAAATACGGCTAATCTAATCTATGCTTGTGATAAGTAAATCCTCAGTTTTTCAAAAAATTCAAAGTTTTGTTAACAGGAAATTTATAAAAATTACCAAATTATTGATATTCATGTCAACACCGCAATGTTGACTACTGGGCTGTGGCATCGACCCAGTGGTGTAAATAGTTATCAAAGCTACCTATTTAGCTCTATATCCTTTACCAACTGCAGTTTATGGTATTATCGCACCGCGGGTAATTTTATCACGTTGTGATTGGTTTAACGCCGTCGTGTGTTGACCCCATATAAGACCGTAGGATGTAAGTTAATTTCATAGGGGGTCATGATGCGTTATATGATGCTCCTTATTGCTATTCTGGTTTCTAGATGTGTGACATTTGGCAATAAAAGTGTGCAAACAGGATACCATAAACCAACTTTATGTTTTTACGGGCGATTTATTCTGTGTGTTCTTTCGTGAGTAGGAAAATATCACGAATACTAACCGTCGTAAACATGTAACACTTTTCTCTCTGTTGATACAATCACGAAAATTAAAAAAAAAAAACACGCAAATAAACCAGTATCCGCAAACCTAAGTTAGTTTAAAGTATTCATTCAGAATCTGTATTTGAATTTTCTCAGTCATTTCTGTCTAGCTCTTGTAAAATTTGTATAATATATTTTCTGTTGCAGCGTTGCCAATACAGTTAAGCGAGCATTGCTTATTTGGATATCTATATTACTATTTGGTAACCCTATGACATTTCTAAGTGGACTAGGGACTGTGATTGTAACCATTGGTGTGCTCTTGTATACCAAGGCTAAGGAGGTGGACCACAATAGGAGGGAACTTATACAGAGTTATCCAAGGCTGGGAGAAACAAAAGATGTTTGATTTTTAAATACATATGATAAGGTTCGTGTTTCTGTTGGATACTTTATGAACCTTCAATAGGAATTCTCAACTTGAACAACAGCTGGTTTCACCATTGAAGACATCATTTTTTTTAAACATTACTTACTTCTGTTTGTGAATTAAAAATGTGATTGGCAAATCATGTATTATTTGGTGATTGGATTGTGTTGTTCGTAAGTTATGTAATTCTTTATTTTTTACTTTGCTTGAACCAATTATTATTTGTTCCTTCTTTTTTTTCGGGGGGGGGGGGGGGGGGGGGTGTTCAGGTTTAAAGCAAAATCTGCGAAAAAGAGTACCTTTAATATGACTTTCTTTATATTGTGTATGATAACCAATGATGATTGATAAATGATGTCTTGTGCTCGGTAGCATAGATTTCGGAGCAAACAATGTGTCATTTCAATATTTGAAAATAGAAGAAAATTGGGATGGCGTTGATTACTGCAATCCAGAAATCTATTTGGAGTCATACCATTTATTAAGTGTTTATTTCATATTCGAAGGCTGAAAATACATAAAAAAGCCAAAAATAAGGTTTATTATAGCTTAATTTTTCTATAAAAAAATAGAATATCAAATGTTCAAAATCTAGAGATATATTTCCTACTCGACTGGTGATATAAGAATACACCAATTCAGTTATAAATTATAGCATATGCGTATGTTCAGCTTACTTCAGTTCTGTTCTCCCTTAAGGGTTGTCAAATATATACTTCCTGGCCTGTGATGTATAACAAACAGCGCAGATTTGACGATGATTACAACCTACTTAATTAAACTGCAGTCTCGATTTCAAAATCGGAGAATATTTGCTTAAAAAATGATCATCAGCATGCATTATAGATGTAAAAAAGCAAGTGAAGCAATATCTTGTATTTTCTGAAAAGATGAATTTACTACTACATTTAAATCTTTTTGATTCATGCAATAACACATTTTTATTTGGTGTAAATGAAGGTGCTGTTAATAATACCGTACTTTCTGAATAAGGTTTATTTCCACTTTCATTGTCACTCCTAAATACACAACAAATTTCTGGCTTCATATCATTGATATAAATTGTAATATTATGGTGAAGAAAGCATACAATGAAAACTTTAACTTGTCTTATGTTTTTTTAGTAAATTTTAAAATGTTATTATGTAAACTTGGTATTCAGCATGTCTGGGATAATCCAAATACTATGTCAGAGACAAAATTACTTTCAAAAGAAAATAGAGGAGCTGGATACAAGCTCTTTTTTTGTGACTCTAATATTGCTGATAAAGATAGTCATGGCAATTAACTAAGAACATATCGAAAAGTTAAATATAATTTTGAATGAGAAAAATATATCATACTGGACCTTAACAAAAGTGTTGTTTCAAAAATTGTAAAAATCAGAATTAGTAATAGCAAATTATTATTAGAAGATGGTAGATATACAAGAACACATTTAGAACAGAGAATTTATCCACGTTGCAAGGTTTGAATTGAAGATGAATTCAATTTCCTCATTATATTTATTAGAAAAATATTTTTTTTATAATTTCAGTGATATAGTTCAAATGTTTGTTAATATGTTTGAACAAGATTAATTTAGTTCCATTTTGAAAAGTAATGATACTAACACTAGTATTGTATTGTAGCTGGAATAAGCGATATGTATGATTCTAACATTCATTTACACCAGATTTAATGTTTTACTATTGTAGTATTAAAGTTTATTGGTATAGCTTGAATTAGTAAAATTGTATAAATAACACCTCCACGCAATGTAGATATAAAATATATCTCTATTATCATTGAAAAATATGTCTCCGTATATTTGCTTTTTTTGTGTTTTTATTTTGTAAATGTCAGCTGGTATAATTCTTGTATTTGAATGTACACCAATAAAATGCTTTGATTTGATTTGATTCGATTTATTGTTGAAATAGTTCAGTCGCTTGAGTGATGGTAAAGCTTCTTTTTTAAAAAGCTTTTAAGACTGCTTTAAAAAAAATATGGTTAAAACTTGGTGAAATTTATTATATTGCATTGAATTTGAGGTTGAGACCATTGTAAATTTTCAATGATTGAGAGAAGTTGGTTATGATTATGGCTATTGTTTTGAATTATGCTGTGAGGTTGAAACCACTGTTTTGAATGATTTTGTATGATTGAAACCATTGTTTTGAATGATTGTGTATGATTGAAACCATTGTTTTGAATGATTGTGTATGATTGAAACCATTGTTTGGAATGATTGAGTGTGATTGAAACCATTATTTTGAATGATTGTGTATGTATGAAATCATTGTTTTGAATGGTAGTGTATGATTGGAAAATTGTAATGGATGATTGGATGTGATTTCAACCAATGTCTTGAATTAATCTGTGAGGTTGAATCATTTTAATGAATGATTGGATGTGATTGTAACCATTTTTTGAATGATTGAATACTTTCGTAACTGTTGTTATAGGTGAATGGCGTGATTATATTGAATTAGTATACCTTACATATATTTCAAACAATGACAGGGAATAATTCAGTTGTTTTTCATTCAATTGCAAGAAAGGACGTTGGAATTGATTTTGTCGATCTTTTGAGGTGAGCCAATTACACTGGATTACTAGTATAAGAGTTTGTTCTTTGTTCTTATAATGAAATAAAGATACAGTATATCGAGCCATATTATTATAGTCGTCCATCGTCATGTTAACTTAAACAGTTATTGAGCACAGAAAATGTAAAAGACATATGTAACTTTGGAGAATTTCAATTCCATGCATCTTTTAACCTCAGACTCGGACTTCCCTTGAACTGAATTTTAATGTGCGTATTGTTATGCGTTTACTCTCCTACTTTGGCTAGAGGTATAGGGGGTGAGATCTCATAAAGTTAACATGTTAAACCCGTCGCATTTTTGCGCCAGTCCCAAGTCAGGAGCCTCTGGCCTTTGTTAATCTTGTATTATTTTTAATATTAGTTTCTTGTGTACAATTTGGAGTTTAGTATGACGTTCATTACCACTGTACTATTATAGTATATGCATTTGTTTAGGAGCAAGCTAAAGGACGCCTCATTGAAGACCTGTTGGTGACATTCTGCTGTTGTTTGTGCTATGGTCAGGTTGTTGTCTCTTTGACACGTTCCTCATTTCCATTCTCAATTTTACTATTTTATGTGTTTTACTCACTATTGTTTTATGTATACGAGGGATTAAATATATTTAAATGTTGTCAATATTTGATTATATATCTGTTAATGTGGTACTAGTATATTTATAATTTGTATGTCAAACATTGTAAATATTCTATAAGCTGTACTTGCTTTTGGAATAAAGATATATTATTACTATTATTATGTTGTGTCTTTATACTAAAATTGAGAATGGAAATGGGGAATGTGTCAAAGACAACAACCCGACCAAATAAAAAAAAACCAGCAGAAGGTCACCAACAGGTCTTCAATGTAGCGAGAAATTCCCGCACCCGGATGCGTCCTTCAGCTGGCCCCTAAACAAATATATACTAGTCCAGTGATAATGAACGCCATACTAATTTCCAAATTGTACACAAGAAACTAAAATTAAAATAATACAAGACTAACAAAGGTTAGAGGCTCCTGACTTGGGACAGGCGCAAAACACTGTCTTAGTTTTGGGGACAGTTGAGTTCACACAAACATGTTTAACCCAACCTCATTTTGTGTGTGTCTGTCCAAAGTCAGGAGCCTGTAGTAAATCGGTTCAAATCTTAATCAATCCGTATTTTGCTTACTCTTTTTATTTTTGCAATTAGGTGTTGCTGGCAGATTTAAAAAAAAATAAGGTTTTAAAATGGGCAAAACAAATTATGGCAACGTGTAAAAACACAGAAAATTGTGAGAATAGTTAATTCTATCGTGACTGTACGTGTAACATTTTATACAAAAATCTTTGCGATACAAGCTTAAACAACGAGTTGGAGCTAAACATATTTTTAAAGATAAAATTGAGAATGGAAATGGGGAATGTGTCAAAGAGACAACAACCCGACCAAAATAAAAAAACACAACAGCAGAAGGTCACCAACAGGTCTTCAATGTAGCGAGAAATTCCCGCACCCGGAGGCGTCCTTCAGCTGGCCCCTTAAAAATATATACTAGTTCAGTGATAATGAACGCCATACTAATTTCCAAATTGTACACAAGAAACTAAAATTTAAATAATACAAGACTTACAAAGGCCAGAGGCTCCTGACTTGGGACAGGCGCAAAAATGCGGCGGGGTTAAACATGTTTGTGAGATCTCAACCCTCCTCCTATACCTCTAACCAGTGTAGAAAAGTAAAAGCATAACAATACGCACATTAAAATTCAGTTCAAGAGAAGTCCGAGTCTGATGTCAGAAGATGTAACCAAAGAAAATAAACAAAATGACAATAATACATAAATAACAACAGACTACTAGCAGTTAACTGACATGCCAGCTCCAGACTTCAATTAAACTGACTGAAAGATTATGATTTCATCATATGAACACCATGTTTAGTAATTCTCAACATAAGTAGTCCAAACCCTACTCAATACAGTGGGAGGGGGAGTATAAAATATAAAAAATAGATACTTTACTAATTTACTAAATTATGATAATAAAATAATTGCATAGATTTCATCTGAAAGGCTAAAAACTGTATTACCCAAACTATTCTTGCAGATCAAAAAGGATATGTTTAAGGAAGAAATGCGAGCGAGTTCACTGATTCATTCTGGACATGACCGAATATATTGATAAGAAACATAAAGAAAAAAATATATTATATTTAGGTCAACAAAAAAGATTAGATTGAGGTTGAATGGGTTACACGATGATGACTGCTGCACCCATTTTTTACAATTTATTTATTGTGTCTGTTTAGTTAACGCATCATTGTAAATATAACGGAATTTGATGAGACTGTCATCAAAGTGAGAGGGTTAGCGCTATAAAACCAGGTTTAATCCATGATTTTCTACATTTGTAAATGCCTGTACCTAGTCACGAATAGGACAGTTCTTGTCCATTTGTTTTTGATGTGTTTTGTTATTTGATTTTGCCATGTGATTATGGACTTTCTGAATTGATTTTCCTCTAAGTTCAGTATTTTTGTGATTTTACTTTTTAAATGGGTTGACTTGGCATTAGATAAAATTGGGTACTCTATTATAGCTGTCAATATGATTTAATTTTATGCGACTGTCATACAAGTGAGGAGTATTAGTTATCAAACCAGGTTTAACCAACCATTTCCTACGTAGATTAATGCCAGTACCGTCAGGAATATGAGAGTTGTTATTTATTTTTTTGGATGTGTTCGAGCTTTTGATTTTGCCATTTGCTTCGGAACTTTCCGTTTATATTTTTCACAGTCCGTTATATTTGTTAATTATTTTTTTTTATAACGCGGATCAAAATGCTGTTATTTACAAATGTAATGCTACTATATGTATTAAACATATGAATGGGCATCAAGATACTTCGCGATTACGCGTTCAATAGCGCATCTTTTATAAAGCTTGCAGGATGAACTCATGGTATGTACGAAAAACATAAGAATCGAAAGTTTCAAATTATTGTAAGAGGAGTTAGCTTCGTAGAAACTAAATGATTAATGTTTGCAAATATCATCTAAAGAATTTCTGATTGATCGAATTGATACACTGTCCCTTATGGACATATATGTGTACTCATATGAAGCAGTATTCATACAGTACCTTAAGGGGACAAAAAGAAAACGCGTCTGACAAAGTTCTTTAGTCTGACTTTCAGCTTTATACAGTAATGCTGTATTTCATTCAACAACATTACAATAAGTACTTTTATATCATATAATTCGTGGTGAACTTAAGATTTTTCAGCAGTAACATACTCATTTTCTCCATCGTATGTCGTTTATATTTCTCTATTGATAAATGTAATACTCGTGCATGCTTACACTTTACAGATTATATTTACAGGGTCACAGATTCAGATTAAGATTCAATATTTTTTAAAGCCTCTTCGCATACAATTACATATATTTACACAAAAAATATTCATACAGGTACATAAATCATATATATATATAACAAGAAGCTCTACACCATCATAGTTATGCCAATCCGCCAAATTAAAAATTTAAAAGAGACTGTACAAGCAATATTAAAAATTAATTCCATTATGTTCAAATTAAATATAAAAACAAGTCTAAATTGAAAACAACGATCAAACCTATGATTGCGATGGATAAAAGTGCAATTTTTATACGTGAGTATGTAAAACAAATTTCGTTGTAGAAGGGTCTAAATACAGCGCAAACAATATTTTCCTATATACCAAAAAAGTGAAAAAGTATATTTTAACAAAACGCATTTGATTAACAGGTCGAACAACTGATATTACTCCACCATTTTCTACATTTGAAAATGCCTGTACCAAGTCAGGAATATGACATTTCTTGTCCATTCGTTTTTGATGGGTTTTGTTATTTGATTTTGCCATGTGATCATGGACTTTCCGATTGGATCTTCCTTTAAGTTCAGTATTTTTATGATTTTACTTTTTCTTAAACCCTGCTGACTGTAATTGACGATTGCCAAATAAATATTGAACACAAGATTTAACAAAAGGGTCTTTATAGTAATTTAATACCAATTGAAAATAATAATTTAAACTTGTGGCAAAGATGGTAAACCACAATATGTCGGTGTCTTGACCCATTAGCGACATGTTTTTGCGGTCTTAAATCTCCATTTTACTGATTTTATCCGTGAAGATTTGGACATGTCGACTGAGTTTTTAATTCGAATGGCGTGTGCGCATGCACAGCTGATGACGCTTGCCCTTTCGAAACACACAGTCTCGCTCCTTTATGTTCATAAGATTTATAAGCATGTTAACTTTATTTGTTTCTTCTTAATCGGTATAATAGATACCAGGATTGAAATTTTGTATTAACGCCAGACGCGCGTTTCGCCTAAAAAAAAACCTCACCAGTGAAGCTCGAATGAAAACTAAAAATAAAAAAAGGCAAAATAAAGTACGAAGTTCAAGAGCATTGAAGACCAAAAATTTCTTAAGTTTTTTGCAAATACTGCTATGGTAAATTCCTGAGGTAATAAAGCCTTAGTATTTCAAAAATTTGAAACTTTTGTGAACAGTTTTTTTTATATAATTATGACCATATCAATGATAATTCATGTCAACACAGAAGTGCTGATTAATGGGCTGGTGATACCCTTGGGAAATTAATACTCCACCAACAGTGGCATCGACCCAGTGGTTGTAAATAAACTCGTCATAGATACAAGGATCGAAATTTTTTATTTAAGCCAGACGCACGTTTTGTCTTCAAAAGACTCGTTTATAAAAACCAAAAAAAGGCTATATAGATAAACGATATTTAAACATCGGTAAACTAATGTTGCCGTAATTTAAATGCTTTGATTTAGCTTCCAGTAACTTCAAGCCTTTTTAAATGAGTTATTGATTGTCCGTTACAGCGTTTTTGTTACAGGAATTGAATATTTTTTTGTATTTATAGTGGGTAGTACTGAAAAGCGTTGGCCAATATTAATGTTCAACGTTTTTACAATGCTGTGTAACGATCATAAAAAAAACATTGATTTTTTTAAAATTACTTTTTAATGCTATAAACTATAAATAACGAGCTAAGCCAAGCATTTTAGTTGTTTGTTTTTAATATTACTTTTTATTGATATTATACTGTCATAATTGTTATTTGGACATAAAACAATAATTTTAAACTAATCAAAATGGTGGAATTCTTCTGTAACATCTATGTAATGTGATTACTCATCAATATTATAGAATTGCTTTAAAATTATTGAACAATCAAGTTGGTATTTATTAGTTATAGTGCAAATCTTAGGTCAGCAATTAAACTTGACCCAAACGACGTCATGTACTATTTTAGTACTGTTTTATTCCCCTATATTGAGATATATTGGAGGGTTTCATAACCCGTCAAATGTTAATGTCCCTAGTCAAAATTAATGTTTGTTTATTTAGTTTTTTATGTCTTATTGTTTGTTTTGTTTTTTGTCTTTTTAAGAAATTAGTGATAATGGCATATTCACATCGTGACAGGTCTCGGTTTGATATAAGGCCGAGAAAGTCTTCTATTTGTCTGGTTGTAACTTGTGTATTATTTTGTGATAATAAGATAAAGAACAAAATGTTCCGTCATATAATTTGTTTTAAAAAAAATCTTGAACTTTGTATTTGTAAATTCATGCTCACGTCCTGTTATTCAAATCGCTATACACTTTTTTATACTCCCTTTCCTCATCAACCTCAACCACGAAAAATAGTTGACTGGAGCAGTTTACCGGCCTTTTTTATGTAATATTCGCTGTTGTCATTCCGACAATACAATTTATAATGACTTGGGTGAACAGAAAACAATAGTACTTTCTTCGTAACAATTAGATTAACATACGATATATTTCCTCTCTTCAACCTGAGCTTAGTTTTACCAAAACCATATCATAGAACAGTTACCAAAGGTACCAGGATTTACCAGTTATATACCGAAAGTTAGTTAAAAGAACCTGATTGTAGAAATCGTGTTTTACACTGCATAGTAGTATTCGCTGCACATCCGGGTGCTGTCAAACCGTTCAACCCCGGTTAAAGGAATTAATGTGAGAATCAAATTGATTTTGTGTACAGAATTAAATGTCATGATTTCAGAATGTATGCATAAGTAAATCAAATCCATTCGACCCACTCCCCCCCCCCCCTTTTCCCCGAAAAAAAAGAAATAAACACGCAATAGTTTTATAGCAGTGCTATTGTTTTATCAATTATAATCACCATAATTACAAATGATTTCACTTGGTTACGCCGGTATTGCCTAATTGTTTGTTCCAAATATTTAGAAAGGAAACAGGGTTACATAAATGAATCAGAAATACTATAAGAAACTGCGAGGACTGTATTATTTAGAAGTTTTATAAGGATAAATGATTATTAACAAACTGCTGTACATGTCTTCATCGGACATCTATAGGACTATATAACCTATATAGACGGTAAACTTTCTGACAGGTGATAAGACATAATAATTGATTAATGACTACTAGGTGTTTATATTTATCTAAAGACAATTGTTACTGTCCTCACTAATTCTAATGTGGTCACTATATAAAAGGCCAAATACTGTTTCTATGTGAAATGACGTGTGTTTTGTTATTGGCTTTTTATGTGTAAACAATTGTGGTTTGACTCATTTTTCTTTGAAATTGTGAATATAATTGTTATTGTATATTTTGTCTCGATCCAGCCAAATGGAAATTATGACCGTCCAAACGCTCTCAACACGTTTACTGGTACATTGATTTAAAAGTGGAATTGTGGTGTACGACTTAAACTGCGGTAATTTTCCCAAAGTTTTTGTCATCTTTTTGACGACCAGTTGATTCGTTTTTATTTTTTTTTATTTTTTTTTTTATTTTTTTTTGGGGGGGGGGGGGGGGGATTGTGAAAGAAATGAAAAAACGGAATAAAAATAACTTAGCACAAGGCATTATGAAAATAAATATACTTCAACACAAAATAAAGGAGACGCATGTGTCCAAACGTATATTAAATAAAGAATGCACAGCAATCCGGCCTACCCACCCCTAAGAATATAAAATGCTTGTCCTTTAAGTAATGCTTTAAGCAGCTCACATATTTAATATAATACATTATAGACCATGAGTGCTAACATAATATTCATCTTACAATTTTGACTTTCATTTTATCTTGATAGTCTAAGAGGAAATTTGGATATCAGATCACATGTATGAATTCATGGTTGATGAAACATTAGAAAAATACCCAGTTACGGTTGTTTTCGGCGTTGCAGTGCATGAATATATACCAAGACTAAACAAATATACTCCTTTCAACACGTAAACATATGTTTGCTGTTGATCTTTTGAACTATAGGTGTATATCAATCATTTTCTTACAGGTTGTCAAGTTGATCACAACATGTGCCGTTAAAACGTCCAGATAGATACATGTTCATTGGATCAAAATTTTACCTGCATTTTCTTCCGCTTTTGGCGAAAAGTTTCTTTTTTGGTAACTTTGCTTTCGCTATTGGAGCTTACGAAAGTTGAGTGTTTGGGATATATTATTCCTTGTCAGTGTAAGTAAACTTTTATAAATATGCATGTGCATTTTTAGTTCGATATCCGCCTTTATTAATATAGGTAATTGCCTTTAGTATAGATTTATAGATATAAAAAAAAATGCCACATCTCTGGACTACCAACTCTTAAATACTTTTTTATTTAACATGTTTAACAAATAATACCTGTATGATTTTATTTCAATAGTTCATTTTATAATATAATGTAAAATACTGTTTGTTGTATCAATTATATATGTTAAATGTGTATATGTCCCCCTCTTTGGGAACCCAATTTGGAAAATAAATCTATCTTATAACCATAATTTCAAATCAATTTGCCTTTCAATTTTATTTATTTTTGGAAGACTAAATTTGTGTAGTAGATGCAAGTGTGTACTATTTCTTCCGGTGCTAATTTAGAAGTGAATTGGTTCTTAATTATGTTAAAATTAATGATGAAGCTTCAGTTAATTGTTTTAGATATATTGACTTGAGTGTACGCGAAAACAAGTTAGGTGTTTATAATTAATCTTTTTCAATGAAGGTTAATGGTCAGATTTTGGCATTTTTTCATAAGAATCTTCTGTTTGATATGTAGAAAATGAACTTACTAAAAGAAAACACTTAAGCGTGAGTATGAGGGTCGAAGATGGCTCCTAGTTTTGGGTGGGGTTCGTGTTGCTTATTCTTTAGTTTTCTATGTGTCATGTGTACTATTGTTTGTCTGTTTGTCTCTAATTTTTAGTCATGGTGTTGTCAGTTTATTTTCGATTTATGAGTTTGACTGTCCCTCTGGTATCTTTCGTCCATTTTTCGGAATGCGAACTTCTGATATTTATTTATTTTTTCAATGGAATTATGAAGGGAACTAGATTTATTGAATTTCGAAGACACTTTCAGTTGCCAAATCACCATACTCCATTGTACATGTGCCTGGAGCATAAGTCAGTATTATGATCAGATAAGATAATGATTATTTTATTAAAGTGTCACATATTATATAATGTAATGATACAAAATAAGCAAAACGGAACTACTTTGTGTTTCCTTATTACTGACGGGCAACTGACATTCGAGTCCCATAATACAGAAATTTACACGATTATATTTTTGTCTTTTCAGAGTATCAAAAACGAAATTCAACTTTTACATATTGGGGAAACTTTGTAATAAAAACATGTATTTATCTATGATCACTCATCATTTTACAACGTTTTTAAATAATCTTAGATTGGCCGATAGATTGTCTAATTGATTGTTGTTTGTTATTTGTGCAGTGGCAAATATTTCGTACATATCGCGACGGATCTTATATTGATATATTTCTAGAAGACGTGCTAAGACATACATTAGTTTTCTCGTTTGAATTGTTTTACCAACATTTCGGTACATTTTATAACTTGGTATGAGGTATGGGATTTGCTCAGTGTTGAAGGCCCTATGGTGACCCATAGTTGATAACCTTCCACATCATGTTGGTCTCTTGTGGAAATTTGTTTCAATGGACTATTCTATTGATCTTTAAATATCCATCATATTTCCGTTCTGATTTACCGTTACTTCGGAGTTGATAACATATATCTTGATTATATTTACAACATATATCTCCTATGATTTAAGAAACGAATGCTTATTTTTGTAATTTCATTAAGTTTTAAAGCGTTAACTGATGCAGCATTCGTACGAAGCGACATAGCTGTCCAAACCTGAAATTTGCACACGATCACAACTTACACGCACCTGTAAATACAGAATTTATTGTGTGCAATTATTTATTGCGATTATTGGACAAATGACACAAATACGAGTCAAATTGCTAGGATTTCAGAAAATACTAAATACAAATAATGCTACCAAAATTTAAAATGAAAGGATTTTTTTTTCATTTTCGTGACACCTTTTTCGTCACGCAATTTTCGAAACAATCAAAAGTAAAATAACAAAAATATCGAACTCCGAGGAAATTTTGAAAAAGAAAGTCACAAAGCAAACGGCAATATCAAACACTCAAATAGTAAACACATCAAACAAACGGATAACAACTGTCATATACCTGACTTGATACAGGCATTTTCTTATGTAGAAAATGGTGGATTGAACATGGATAAACATTGAAAACATTTCTAAATTTTACAGTTGCCCTTAACCTTTTTCTCAAACAACAGGAAAATGAGAATTCAGTATGTGATTGCTGTGCTATGCTTCGTGTCGCCATCAACCCAACTTATGGATACTGGAGGGTCGCCAAATGGAACCGGTAGGTTTGATTATAGTCAGTAAGTGAGCTATATATTTATAGATAATCGCTGATCATCAGGGTTGAGTTCAATATCGTAGCAGCTAGTCTATATCTACACTTTCAATAGTCATAATCTACGTAGCACTACGTAGCAGCTACGATATTGGACTCAAACCTGCAATCGAGTTTTATCGCTATCAAGTTTTACTTATGACGACGGTGGCAATTTCATGTCAATTTTATTAACGACGCCACGTGCCACCTTAGTTTCTAGCGATAGTTTTGCATCTCTAGCATATCTAGCAAGTAGCATGATATGAGAAATTATCACAAAAAAAGATCATAGGAAAAATGCACAAAATAGCGATAAGAAAAATTATCGCATGAAACTAAGTGAGCACGTGGCGTTGCTGATGAAATCATGAAATTGACATCGTCCAAGGTAAAATAGCGATAAACAGATTTTATCGCTATTTTGTGCATTTTTCCTTTCGTCTTTTTTTGTGATAATTTTTCATATCTGATAATCATGCTACTCGCTTGAGATGGAAAATTATCGCTTGAAACTAAGCAGGCACGTGGCGTTGCTAACGAAATTGTCATGAAATTGACAACGTCGTCATAAGTAAAATAGATAAACAGATTATCATTGGTCATCTCAACTCGATTGCCTTTATCGCTTAATTTCGCCGCCCCGGCTCAAGCGAGAAAATCAATCTCGTTAAGATGATCAACGATAATCTATAAATATCACTCTTCTCCGCTGAAAAAATATACGATATTAGGTCAGTCAGCAAAGATTTAAGGAAAAACTCGAAAAATAGCGATAATTATAAATAATTGTGTATTTGATTTTACTTCTACGCCATTTTCTCAATTCTAAAGGATTAATTACTTACATTTTTCATTTCCAGCTGCTATAGGCAAGTATGTAAAGTCTAGACACATGACTGATGTCACTGCAATATAAGTCTGGTATATCTTAATTTCGATGCGTTATATAGTTTTAATCATGTTTCATATTCAATATAGTAGAATAGCGTCACAATGAATGTTTGGCATTTTCAAAAATATTTTTACAATGTTTTTGGCGCTTTACATGATATCTATGAACATTGTAAGGTTTGATTAATTTTTAGATCTGATCCTGGAAAAAAATTTAAGAGTTTAAGTTTTTTTTCATCTTTCCTTTTTTATATACGTAGTATCCTGACTACATTAACACGTTGCATATACACAACATGTTAGCATGTAATAACATATTGACGCACATAAAAACTGTCACCAGTATAACTATTGATTTCAATAAACGATCATTTTGATTCTTATCTTTTATACGAACTTTTATTTTATTTTTCAATAAAGTACAATGTTGAGTTTTTTTTTTTTTTTTTTTTTTATATAGAAAGCTTGTCAAATGTTGCAACATTCTTTATGTACATGAACTTAAGTGACCCTCTCTCTAGTCAGGCGGAAACTTTCACAGATGATGTTGCCTGATTTTTTTTATGATACATACAGAGTGTGGCCAAAAGTATTCGTCACTTTAGATTTTTTGCTATATATTGTATATAAAATTATATTTTTTCAAAATTATATTTTGGGGTCATTTTTGGTTCGATTTTAAGCAACTTGGTACCAATAGAAGCAGAATTGTCACAGGTTTATTTGTTTATTTGGTTATAAATTTTTTTGTGGATCAATTTAATTTTTTCACAAGATAAACACAAAATATTATTATCTACATCTAACTCAGTGCTTAGTAAACTTACGGGTCAACAACATTAAAAAGTTTAACTTTTCGTCTATAAACAGAATCATTTACAACTTGTTTAACTTTCAAGTTTAAGAACTGCAATTCCCTTATTTAAATTCAAATGTCATTTTTTAGGCAATTTATTATTTAGATAGTACTGTGATTTGATTTGAGACCAGTTTTCTATTGATTGAAACAATTTGTAAAGTTTAAAGAATAAAATTTCATTAGAATATCTTTGTTTTGAACAAGGTTTAATTCGCTTAAAAATCTTGTACGTGACTTGATCAGTGATCTACAGAAAGAGACCCTACAGAGATAAAGAGCAGTTGGAGGCCATATAATTTTATCTCTATTACAATAAGATATTGAAAAGATTGCTTGATAAGATGAAACCATAAAAATATGTTTATAAGCTCATATTCTTTCATCTATTAATCAACTTGCTAAAATTGAACTTAAACAATGTAAATTTTAACAATTTGTTTACTATATTGATTTCTATCCACAATTTCAAAGAAAAAAAACTTATTATAAAATCCGAGTCGTCACCGTTAACATTTTGCAATTAGTGGGAGTGACTATCGGAAGGTTTCTGATCTTATCTTTAAAAATTCCGAAAACTATCGAAAACTCCAGAAACTTACGAACGGATATCAATCAAAACATTTGTTCTGCACAGTTTAGATGCGGAGATATCAGGTTTCAAATAGCAAGAGACTTTTCAAGAAGTGCGTGTGCTCTTTGCCACGTATTCCGAGTGACGTTCTAAGAGAAGCTGCATATTGAATTAACTTTAACATCAGACATCCGGTTGAAGAAGTAACACAAAAAGAGACACAATGAAATTTTTAGTCTGCTTTTGTTTAATCGGACTTTTGTCTTCTGTTATTAAATGTTCTGATGTCGGTAAGCAAATTTTAATTATGTCGAGAAATGTTGGATAATTTTATTAATGCATGAAATTTGTTTATTACTGGATCATACACTTTTGTAAATCATACATTTCCACTTTAAGCCAGACCATTTAGTAACTTGTCAAAAAGAAACTTAAATGAAAAAAGCTTTCTGTTTTATCCCCCTTTATATTTCTCCAGCTTTCTTCTTCTTCTTTAGTTACAGAATACCATCAACATTTTGAAGATTACATTCTGGCGCATGCCTGATTGAGGTTGCTTTTTAAAATTGATTTCAATTTTTCTTTATTTTTAAGATTTACAATTTTTATTGAACTTTTAATTTTTACATTTTTTTTTTTTTTTTTTTTTTAAATTAAGATAAAAACAATAGGTACATTTAGTTTAAGTGAGAAAAGGTTTTAAGGAGTACTTCATGGGTAAGTGCATCCTTAAAGTTGTCTGTAGAAGTTTTGTTTGAAATTTCAGGTGGTAGTTTATTCCAGTCTTTGATTGTTTGGCTGAAGAATGAGAATTTAAAACTGTCTTTATTGCATTGGAGCTGTCTGAATGTTAATTGATGAGTAGATCTTGTTTTGGACTGGCTTTTTATCAGAATATCTTGTGATGGTATAGCAATTTCGTTATTTATTACTTTGTGGAACATTTGTAATCTGGTTTTAAGCCTTCGTTCTTGTACTTAGTTGTAGAGTTTGCCATTTTAGATTTTGAAGCATACATGTATCAGATACACTGCTGGTGTTGTGAAATCTGTTGCATGTATATCGTGCAGCTCTTCTTTGCACTTGTTCCAGTCTGTATATATTTTCTGATGTGTATGGGTCCCAAACGGTACAACAGTATTCGAGTTTTGGTCTTACTATAGTTTGATATGCTCTTTCCTTCACTAATTTTGAACTAATTTTTAGGTTGCGTCTGACGAAAGATAAAGATTGATTTGCTTTTGCTGCTGATTGTTGTATATGTTTGTTCCATTTGAGATCTGAAGAGATTGTAATGCCTAGATATTTAGCTGATTGTACTTGTTCTAGGATATGACCGTGCGTGTTGTAATAGAAGTGTGTTTGTTTTTTCTTTGTTGAGACTCTTAAGATGTTACATTTGTTTAGGGTGGAATGACATGAGCCAGTCTTGTTCCCATTTAATAGCTGCTTCTATGTCTTCTTGAAGCTTAATACAATCGTTTTGGCAGGTAATAGGCCGGTAGATAATGCTGTCGTCTGCAAAGAGTCTTATTTGGCTGTGTTTAAGGTAGTTAGGTAAATCATTGATGTAGATTAGAAAGAGTATTGGTCCTAGTACAGTGCCCTGAGGAACGCCTGATGTTACTGGAATTTTTTCAGATGTCGTGTTTTCGAGAAGGACTGTTTGAGTTCTGTTAGATAAAAATGATTGGATCCAGTTTATTGCTTGATCAGAGATGCCATAGTGTTTTAATTTGAAAAGTAAGCGTTTGTGTGGCACTTTGTCAAATGCTTTGGCAAAATCCATGATAACTAAGTCAGTTTGTATATTTTTATCGTTGTTTTGAGCTAGTTGGTGTATAAGAGATATTACTTGAGATTCACAAGATCTTTTTGCTCTAAATCCGTGTTGTAGTTCATATAGGATGTTATTTGCTTCAAGATGTTTCATCATATTGCTAGCTAGTATATGTTCAAGTAATTTACATGAGATACAGGTAAGTGAGATTGGTCTATAATTACCAGGATGATGTTTGTCTCCTTTTTTAAATACTGGTGTAACGTTTGCATGGTTCTAGTCTGATGGTACTTTGCCTGTCTCAAGAGATTTGTCAAAAATGATTACAAGTATGTCTGAGGTTATTTCAATGTTTTCCTTCAGTATTTTGCCAGCGATAGTATCTGGTCCTGTAGCTTTATTGATGTTTATGTTTTTTATGAGTTTGTATACACCTTCCCGACTGATGTTAATTAGTTCCATTTTAGGTTGTGTACTAGCTTCTTTCGTTGGTATTTCTGTGTTAGTTTCTGATGTGAAAGCAGATTTAAATTGTTGGTTAAGTATGTTGGCTTTATCAGAGGGGTTTGTATGGAGGGTGCCTTCGCTTCTTAAGGATGCAATGCCGGTGTTTTCTTTTCTTTGGCTTTTTATATAAGAGTACAGCTTTTTTGGTTGTTTGTTGAAGCAATGCTGATCTGGTTCTTTTATGTCGATGTCAAAGATCATATTTTCGATGTATGCCCAGTATGCTATTCTCATCTCTTTTTGGAGTTTGGTCTTTATCTCTTTGTATTTATTTTTGTATTTTGAGTCATGACTTTTCTTTTTATAGAGTTTGTTTTTCTTTCTTATGAGTCTTTTCAGGTCTCTATTTACCCATGGTAATTTTGATTTTTTTCCAATTACTTTAGTTGGTATATTTTTGTTGATGGTCTCTGTTGTTTTTGTTTTAAAGGTGGTCCATAGATCATCGATAGTCATATTTGTCTTGTTTGCTTTTAAATGATCATATATAAGAATAAGGTCTTTCTTTATGTTCTCCCAGTTTGCTTTTTTGTATATTAGTGCTTTATGTGGTTGTTGTTTTGGTGTTGGTATAGCAAAGTTGATTTCACAAAAGACAATATCATGGTCGCTTCCTCCTATTGGTGGGAGGGTCTCAACCCTGTTGATAAATGATGGGTTTGTCATGCACATTAGATCTAAAGTTCTGTCATTTCTGATGTTTTTGTCAATTACTTGTGCTAGGTACTAGATTCATTTCCACTGAGAAGTGTTATTCAAGATTGCAACTTATTATTTAATTTATCGTAATCCTATTTTAAGGCACAGTCCAACAATATTTCATGTATTTATGTAGCTGCGGAACCGTAGCTCATAGGTCCTTATGTTATTTTTTGACTATTTGCAGACCATAGAAATAGGAAAAATCCGTAGCTCTATGGTCCGCAAATAGTCAAAAAATAACATAAGGACCTATGAGCTACGGTTCTGCAGCTAGTATTTATGAAGTATACAAACGTTCAAACTGAAAACCATAAACATTTTTATAAGGAAGTGGCTATTTGACCAGCACCGACAAAATAGAAAAAATACTATTTTGCCAGCTGTGATCAAATGATACATTACTGAATAAATTGATTGATTGATTGTTGTTTGCTTTTCACCACATAATAGTATGTATATATTACAAATGTATTATAATATAACTGATTTACAATGACCCACAAACATGACAAATAGATTATAGTCATGATAGTCTTGTTGTTTAAAAAAAAATCATATGAACATGATGAAAAGTCAGCTCACAGAATGCCTCAGACGAACAGTTACAGTATTGTGAAATTGATATACATTTTGTACCTGATTGGTAGTTATGTAACAGTGGATTGATACCGCCAGTGTACTTTATGCGGAGGATGAAAACCCTAGTGTATCTTATCCACCAACAAAAATTCACTAGGGTTTTTCTTTCAGGTCCAGTGTGAAATATTCACTCTTGATAAGATTCTAAAATTCGTTTTTTGAAAGGGAAATATATAAAAAAAAAAATGGGGCTTGCTATTTTTTGAGGGTATTTGAATTAACTAAAGCTTGCATAGCTAATTGATATGCATGTAAAGATGAAAAAAGAAAGCTAGTGTTATTCATCCACGAAAAGTTCACTCAAATGTTTTGAACCAGGAATTATTAAACTAGTGAATCTGTATCTGGAATGATATCGCACTAGTTACTTTGACTTTTATTATTTAATATTCATACATTGATAAAGTAACAGAAGTGTTTTAGTATTCACTTTGAACACATTATAACCCATTATATTTATAATGCTTTTTTTACGAAATTACGCTTACATTACCAGTAATACCTAACATATTTTGTAATTCAATTGGGTCAGAGTCAAAACATTTTTTTTAATTTTAAGCCATATATTTGGCTCAACTTTTCCAAAGTAAAAAGTCTGTTTTGCCTTTATTGGCTTAAATATAACATTTTGTTTCATTCTACCTTCTACCTTTTTTAATTTAAATACAATTGACGGGTGTTATGTAGTCATATGTGTTTGTTAAAACAAATTAAAAATCTGGTATTCTTTGATAAAGGTCACATATATGCTATTCTTTGATCATGTTTAAAAATGGACTTTGATATATTTTCTTGCAATACTGACAAGAGGAATTTTGACCATATAAAAGAGGAACGAAAGATACTATAGGGACAGTCAAACTCATAAATCGAAAATCATGAAATTAAATTGAAAACGCCATGGCTAAAAATGAAATTTAATAACAGACAAACAATAATACATAAGACACAATATAGACATGATAGAATAAGCAACACGAACCCCACCGAAAACTAGGGGTGATCTCAGGTGCTTCGGAAGGGTAAGCAGATCCTGCTCCACATCATATCTGCCAACTTTTAAAAATGCCCATGTGGGTTTTACATTCAAAATGACTCATATAGTCTTACAAAACCTCCAAGGGGGCCTTCAAATATATTTCAATATTGTTTTTTGGCTTCCTTATACTTTTACAAGCCTATACATGCTATAGCCGTTGTAAAATTTATTGCTTTGTTTAAAATTGTGGACAAAATTGCTCATTCAAAATTTCTATTTGAGAGCCTCCATGGGGGAAATCCCTCGCTAATAGTGACTGTTGGCAGGTATGCCACATGTGGCACCTGTCGTGTTGCTTATGTAATTACAAATCCAGTAAATAGTCTAATTTGGTAGGTCACATTTGATTGTATAACCCTACAATGTGTGCAAGTTTTACACAATATCATGTTAATTGATAGTTTCATTACTTTATCTACTATATATATATATATGACTTTTTTTTAAAGAGTTACTGGCAGTTACAATAGCTACTGATGAAACTGATGGCTTTACGAGATATGCTGAATCAGCAGACAGATATGGAATTAAACATAAGGTAATAAATGCACATGTATACAAATTATTTAATAAGAAAGGACAACATCTAATTTACATGACAACATCTTAAAAAGTTATTTAATTTTAAGGATGTGGTCCAACATCCCATCCTTGCATTCCATAAGTTTTCGAGGGAGATCAATTTTGTCTTTGAACTATAACGAAAGAGTCATATTGTAAAGCATATGGTACATTGTAATGATGTATCCATAAAAAACATGAAGAAAAACTTACTGAACATACTATAAGATGGTTTGTTAAAAAAATGTAAGAGCTGGAGATTTATTCATTTTATACATGTTATAGTAAACATTTGAACATTCAATAATGTATTATTAAAAAGATTGGCCAATGTGTTCTCAATTCTCAAGCAGATTTCCAGGATTGTAGGTACAATCTAAGCCTTACCATACATTTTCTTTTAGTTTGACATGTCCTCAGGCATTGTCAGGAAAAGTGGATGTTCCGAATTACCATGATTACCCCATACAGACATATAACTGGTTGACTTACATTTAGAGAACTGACATGAACTGCTAGATAAAAATTAGAGGCAATCAATACATGAATTGGAGATCTCCAAATTTAATATTTTTGAATTTGTCACTTTTGAATATTTGATTTGGGGTTTCAATCTTTTTGTCTGCAAAATTGCCAAAAAGGCTCATTTTGAGACCTTGTAATTGATATATGAGCCAAAGACTTTACCCAAAAATAAAATCATCTTTACAATTTGTTTGACAAAGATGCAAATGTGTGTTAAATATAACACCTTGCTTATACATGTATATGTATTGATTTGACCAAAACCTGAATGGGCATTTTACAATGTAGGTTAAATATGTCAAAATATATGTCAATTTTGACATATTTATGATGTAAGAGCAATCACAAGTCTCCTTTCTGCCCTAAAGTGTCAGGATAATATTAGCCTGTCTTTAATATTCATGATATTAGGACAATATTAGGAAAAAAAGACGAAGTTGGCTGATAGATCGTGGTTTTTTGAAAAAAAATCATGTTTTTAAATCAGAAAGATTGTGATCAAGTTTTCCAGTATATTTATTAATTTTAACTATGAATCAATAGTGCAGTATTTTGATTTTATTGTATAGCAATATAATATTTCCCACAGAAAGTAACCAAAAATTAGTGTGCAATAAATTCCAATATTGCACTAGTGCAATAAATCTTCCAAATTCATGACGTCATCAACGTTTAAATCTTAGTTTAAACCATTTCTTACTTTCAAATATTATATTGCTATACTATAAAAGGGTTATTGCATGAATATTGGGAAATATTGTCCCTTGTAGAACATATATTGCACTCGCAAGGTCGTGCAATATAAGAATCTACTCAGGACAATATTCCCCAATATTCATGCAATAACCCTATAATACTATTCCACCAGTATCTGACATTTTATAAGAATGCAATAAAAGTGTATTAGGCTGAATAAACAATAATGGATTAGAAGAAAGAGGCAGATTTGCCCATTAATGTTCCACAAATGATATTATTATGATACTTATGTGATGGCAACAGGTTTCATTCATGCAATATAATTTGATGAAAAGTGAAGCGAAAAATAATTTTCACAATTTTCCGACTGATTGTTTTAACATTTTCAGGTGACTTTTACAATTGGTCATAAATCAATGTTATGAACATTGTATTAATTCTGTATTACAATGCTAAATTGATTTAAATTGAATTATCTACATCTGATCAAAAGATATTTGTCTTAATAAGGAGTATTTAATACATGTAAATATACCAGCTGTTGTTTTATACATATTAATAAATGTGTTACAGTATCTAATCCTGTGGATTTTTTTGATAAAAGTAAAAATTTGTAGTTTTGTATAATACGTGTCGATGTAAATATATATAATATCTTTATTCACTTGATTGACTCAGATTTATTTGGTTACTTAATTTTTAAGAGCCTACTTAAATAACAGATCATGTATTTCCTTAACCCTATTGTACTTTTTCATAGTAGTAATTTCCTTAGTGAAATATGCAAACAGTTTCATGACTGAAATTCTTGTTCGACATTCCATTCAAATTTGTGTCCATCTTACGCATTCTAAAGATCAATTGGTGCTAAAATAAAGTTTGAACGAGTTTAATCTTTGACACATTCCCCATTTCCATTCTCAATTTTATTTTTATGTATGAAAATAATGTATGGGAATGTGGTAGGGTTGCTAATCTAAATGGGACAACTATCCATAAAGACAACAGGACAAAGATATGAACAATTACTGGCCATCTTACAGCCTTCAACAATGAGCAAAGTCTATTCCATATGATAATACATTTAAGGCACAGGAAGACAATTGTTTTTCGTTCATTTTTTTTACATAAATAAGGCTGTTAGTTTTCTCGCTTGAATTGTTTTACATTGTCTTATCAGGGCCTTTTATAGCTGACTATATGCGGTATGGGCTTTGCTCATTGTTGAAGGCTGTAAGGTGACCTATAATTGTTAATATTTGTGTCATTTTGGTCTTTTGTGGATAGTTGTCTCATTGGCAATCATACCACATCTTCTTTTTTATAAAATGTGAAACAATTCAAATGAGAAAGCCAACAGCTAACAACATGACATTGACAAACACTACAATGACTGATATATTTAGATATTTTTTTAGAGAACTGTACATGAATGACAGCCTTTTAAATGTTCTTCCTCTGAACATACATGACATCTGATATTCTATTTATTTCCTAGCATTATTATCATGATTATGGTTTGTTGTCTCATATCTAATAACTTTTTGTTCCCTTCACAGTATCTCTCCTTCAATCTAGTATATTCTTAGCATTAGTATCATGATTATGGTCTGTCATGTCTGTCGTTTAAGTTATGTTCCTGCTTCTGTCTGTCATACAACCTTGTTTTGGACCATATTTGTTTTATCTTGTGATACTTAGCCCTTAAGCTGATGTGTCTTGTAAATGTAACATGACTTCATACATGACCTTGACTGATGTAAAACAATTTGATTATTATATTACATTTGTCATGTTTGTACTAGCCCAAAACCATAAACAAATTTGCTTGCCATGGCAAAACCTTCTCATGGCAACTATTGGTTTACCTATGGGGCATGGTTAATCCCTTCATCTATTTAATTGTGACTTTGAAAAGAAATGTTCAGATACCCATCCTAAACCAACTTTTTTCCTCATTTACCTTCTTAGAAACATTTTAAGCTTTCCCATAGGTTTTGTCCCTGGGAATATGATCCCTCACCTGCAAAGCTTTTATTGTAAAACAGCTTATAAAATATTACTTTAGCATCCCAACGCATCAATCTAATTCTGCATGAATAACCCTCTAAGTTAGGGATGTATATTTTTCACTAGGAGTCATACCTTAATTCTCCCTGTAAATTTTTGCTTGTTAAAAGAAAACCATTCTTTTTCCCACCACTGAACCTTATACATTATAAACTAGGTTCATGCATCAACAATCATATAAAAAAAATTGTTTTATCCACGAAAATAAACACCCTGTGAAATTTACCAGCTATATTGTATCAGTAGTTGTAGTTGTCATTTTAAATATCAGAATGTGTTTTTTACTGAATTTAAATAACTTAAAAAGGCAGGGGGGGGTAGTTTAATATAGTTCCACCTACTTTAGTCTGTACTTGGTAACTGTATTATCTGATACAAAGTTCAGTAAATCTTAAATGAGGAAATGTGGTACGGTTGCTTATTTGTCAACTGTCCACCAGAGAGACCAAGTGGCATAGATAATAGTCACTAAATATTATTTATTTCCTGTAGACGTTTGGAATGGGACAGGAATGGAGAGGGGGAGACATTGCCAGATTTTCTGGAGGAGGACACAAAGTTAACATACTGAAAGAGAACCTATCACAGTATGAAGGAAGAACAGACCTAATTATAATGTTCACAGACAGGTATAGAACTCAATACAGGGACTAGGGTTTTATAGAACTCAATACAGGGACTAGGGTTTTATAGAACTCAATACAGGGACTAGGGTGCACCCAGCATTAAGGATGTCTCACTTTGTCCAACTCTCTGTCAAATTCTACACTACTTAAGCTTTGCTTGAATGACATTTTACTCAACGTTCAGATATAAGATTATTATGAAATTGTCAACCATTTAAGGAAAAGTATACATAATTGGGTGCTGTTTTGTATTACATATGTAGCATGTAAAGTTTTTATACTTACAGAAAAACATTTAATAAGAAATTGATAATAAAATTGAGAATGGAAATGGGGAATGTGTCAAAGAGACAACAACCCGACCAAATAAAAAACAACAGCAGAAGGTCACCAACAGGTCTTCAATGTAGCGAGAAATTCCCGCACCCGGAGGCGTCCTTCAGCTGGCCCCTACACAAATATATACTAGTTCAGTGATAATGAACGCCATACTAATTTCCAAATTGTACACAAGAAACTAAAATTAAAATAATACAAGACTAACAAAGGCCAGAGGCTCCTGACTTGGGACAGGCGCAACAATGCGGTGGGGTTAAACATGTTTGTGGGATCTAAACCCTCCCCCTATACCTCTAACCAATGTAGAAAAGTAAACGCATAACAATACACACATTAAAATTCAGTTCCATCCGTATATTGAAAGTAATAGAGTATGACTTTTGACATAAAAAAAAATTATAATATAGATAATATTTTTTACAATTCACATATTAAATTATAACAGACTATATATATGTTTGTTTGGTTGTGGACATTACTAATATATTACCATGTTTAACACTTGAAATTTATGCATTTTACAGCTATGATGTGGTATTCACTGCAGGACCAGAAGAAATACTGGAAAAGTTTAAGAAGTTTGATTCCAATGTGATATTTTCTGCTGAAGGATTCTGCTGGCCAGATGCAAACTTAAAAGTATGATTTTAACATTATAGAGTGGGGTGCTCATTTTCACCTTATCTTTCCATGTTTTCTTCAGTTTATGTTCAGGTCTTTATGTTTTTGAAGTATACTGATATTTCTATACGAAGATAACTTCAAATGCAAAATATTCTTAGCTTGAAAACGTGTTTGTTTTGAGTAAAATCATCTGAAAAGTTGGATTAAAGGGTGTTTGAAATTTCCTAATTTTTTGCCAACAGGGGACACATATTGGCCGTTTTTACATATCTATTTAAAACCAAATAACTGCAGCTTTAAATAATATTTATCAAATAAATTTCATTATAGACGAATAGCAGACATTAAAAGGTGTAAAAAACTGACATTTAGGTCAATCAGTCAAAGAACTACTAAGGAATGCTTCTTTGAAATCGTTTTTGTCATTCAGGAAATTGGCTGAAAATTGTTGTCCATTTTTCGTTCCTTTGCCATAAGTGCCGAAATTTAGTCTCATTTTCAAAAATAATCATATTTGTTATAAAAATATAATTAAAGACATATTTCTTCCATTTCAACCATCCTTTGAAGTTTTTACACCTCAAAATCATAAAATGGCAAAATTGTGTCCACGGCGAATATGAGCGCCCCACTCTATGACTTATGGTCTATATTAAATTTAATCTACTTTCTTTAAGTTTTAAGTTTTGAAAGTAAACTATATAATCATAGTTTACAGCTACTTATAACATAGATAAAAAGTTATATATATATATATATATGTATATTGATTTGGATTTCGTTTTTTTTTTGGTTTTTTTTGTGGTACATGAAATAAATTCTGTTGTTCAATTTCTGTCTCATTGATTTTTATATCAATTTGAATATTAGTGGGATAAATAAAAGGAGGTGCGGAATTAGTCAACAAGACAACAACCCAAGAAGACACAAAACCCCCCAAAATTCTTGAGGTCACACCATATGGTTTTCAAACAGACCGCAATTAGAAACTTTTTAATGGTGTTAAAAAGAACACACAAGAAAATGTGTTCTTTAAAAGCTTTTTTAGCTGGTTTGAGTATGTTTTGGTTAGACAAAGATTGTTTGGGTAGATTTGTAGATATGAAAACAGTGAGTTTTGTACTAGTTTTGAATTCTACAATTTAGTATTTGAACCCTTATTCTGATCTGTAAGTTGTTTTTATCTTTTTACAGGAACAATACCCAGAAGTAAAACCTCATGAATGTAGATTCTTAAATAGTGGTGGTATGTATAATGCAACTCTTTTATTTGAAGTCTATAAACAATTCATGAAAAGTATTCTTTTTGGCATATTTCCCATTTCCATTCTCAATTTTATCTCCAAAATGTTGCTGGACTGCTTAGGAAATGGCAATGTTTGAAAACCATTAACATAAATTATCTTTTCTTTTTAATTTTAATTTTGAGTTAGATTTAAAGATTTCAAAATATCTTTAATATGAAAATGTGTGACATATATTGAGTGCATTTACTTTTGTATGACCCTAAATGTTATTTATGTTTTTGCACTTTTTAACCAATATTCCATGAATGCAATACTTCAAAGTATAAAGTTATGTAATTCTAGGAATATTGCATATCTACGTTATATGATATACTTACAGGTTTCATGGGGTATGCTAAAGACATTGTCGAGATGGTAAATTATAAAACTATAAACGACATGGATGATGATCAGCTGTATTATACCAAGATGTTCCTTGATAAAACAACTAGAGTACGTAAATTTATTATGCTCAGACTTGCAGCTCATTATCCTCAGACTAGGAGCTTATTATGCTCAGACTAGCAGCTTATTAAACTCAGACTAGCAGCTTATTATGCTTAGACTAGCAGCTTATTATGTTCAGACAAGCAGCTTATTATGCTCAGACTAGCAGCTTATTATGCTCAGACTATGAGCTTATAATGCTCCGACTAGCAACTTACTATGCTCAGACTAGCAGCTTATTATGCTCAGACTATGAGCTTATTATGGTCAGACTAGCAACTTATTATGCTCAGACTAGCGGCTTATTATGCTCAGACTAGCAGCTTATTATGCTCAGACTTGCAGCTTATAATGCTCAATTATCAGCTTATAATGCTCAAATTATCAGCTTATAATGCTCAAATTATCAGCTTATAATGCTCAAATTATCAGCTTATTATGCACAGACTATGAGTTTATGCTCAAACTATGAGCTTATTATGCTCAGACTATGAGCTCATAATGCTCAGAATATGAGCTTATTATGCTCAAATTATAAGCTTATAATGCTCAGATTATGAGCTTATAATACTCAGACTATAAGCTTAATATGAGCTTATTATGCTCAGACTAGCAGCTTATTATGAGCTTATTATGCCCAGACTAGCAGCTTATTATGAGCTTATTATGCCCAGACTAGCATCTTATTATGCTCAGATTATGAGCTTATTATGCTCAGATTATGAGCTTATTATGCTCAGATTATGAGCTTATCATGCTCAGACTAGCAGATAATGAGCTTATATTGCTCATTCTATGAGCTAATAATGCTCAGACTAGCAGCTTATTATGATCAGACAAGCAACTTATTATGCTCAGACTAGCAGCTTATAATGCTCAGACTAGCAGCTTATTATGTTCAGACAAGCAGCTTATTATGCTCAGACTAGCAGCTTATAATGCTTAGACTAGCAGCTTATTATGCTTTGATTATGTGCTTATAAAATGCATACTATGAGCTTTTAATGCTCAGACTATGAGCATGTTATGCTCAGATTAGGAGCTTATTATGCTTAGACTATGGGCTTATTATGCCTTGTTTCAATTTTTTGGTTAAGTTTATACATTTTTTAAATGAGAAACAATGAATACCATAAATATAATAGTTTTCATAATTGCATTTTAATTGATATGTAAATTTGCTTTTTTCTTCATTCTCTAAAAATATTCATCGATACTAAATATTAAGTTAGTGTTTCCTGTCAAGTGGAAGAATCTAATTGTGTAACTATATATGACATAAGCTTTGACAACTGTTACTGTAATCGGGCATTCAATAAGTTGGATTTGAACCATGCAAAAGAGAATTATATAAAAAGAATAAATAATGCATGATATACCATTGTAAAAAACAAATATATAAAATAGTGCAACAAGTGAACCTGCACTTGTTTTGTAAGTCTCAACACTTCGATTGATCAGTTTCAAAAAGACAAATCACTTCTCCCTTTAAGGAAGCTGGCTTGTCATGTTTTAGATTTTTGTCAGATTTTCGAAATCCTCTGGTTTTATTCATTTGAATGCCTTGAAAAAAATTGCCCGGTCACCCCCATTTTTCTTTTTGTAAATCTTTTACATGTTTAATAATAAGCCATCTGTTAAAGTCTTATAAAATTTTAATTACTTTTTAACAGTTTTTGAGAACTTCATCTTGTCAATGATAAAGCTATGAAAAGTCAAGAGAGAATATTTTCCCGCCATATTTTCTCGAAAACAAGCACAGGGACCTATATTTTTGTTTGGCTCTTTGGATTCCTTTATTAATCCACTATCTATATAAACTAGTGTTTTGAAAAGTTAATTACTTTGAAACTGAGAAGCGAACTCCCTTAACTTTTGGCTAGTATGAGACTTGAAGAAACATAAAATTTATAAATGTGTGTAAGAAACTATGTAAAAAAAAAAACAATTTAAAAAAAAATAAAGTACTGTAAATTCAGAAGTTATTGTAATGTTTTTATCATTACTAAAAATGCAACAGGGTTATAATCACAATAATTTAAACTGGCATTTTGAAATGTTTTATATGAATAAAACTGGCTTTTTCTCAATATCACAAAAATAAGAAATGCATTTTAGTCTGAAATGACATAATTGCAATAATAAATACATGCAATCATTTCTGAATTTACAGTATTTTGTAATTCACAACAACCCAATGAACCATGATATACAGAACAAAAATGTTGGGCTGATATATTTTTATACCCCTCTTAACAGAGTCAAGGGTGAATAGAAATCCTCATGTCTGTTGAATATCTGTGTAAACATACACTCCAAAACCCTTTGTTGATTGGGGAGTGTTATACTGACATCTGAGGGCCTGTATATGTACATGTGGTATTGTAAAAGTGACTGTCAATTCATTGTCTCATGACAGTGGTCCTAAATAACATATGTGGAATCATTATTACTATGTCTTAGAGTCTTTGACCAGTACCACATCATCATGGTTGGCAGGGGTCCCAGATGACCTACCAAATAGCCTTAAAAAGACTACTTCATATCAAAATAATAAAGAAACCCAAAATAACATAATATTCATCGAGCCTACCATGTGAGGGCGCAATAGCATGTCAAGTTCGTAAAACACACACCATGACCGCGTCCTATTTTGATTGTTAGTGAAATTAAAATATTTGAGGTTTTCCACTTATAAATGTAAAATGCCTTTTTTTATTAATAAAAGTTACTCCCAGTTGCTGTGTTTGTATTTATCTGTGATCGCTAGATCACCTTTCTAGTTATAGTTTGTTGTACATATTAACCTAATATCACATTGTTTTTATCAGGATAAATGGAGGATGAAGTTGGACACAAAATCTGAAATATTCCAGAATCTGAATGGTGCTTTGGGTAAGTCTCCATGTTGAAGAAATAAATATAACACATGTAACAGTTCATTATATTTGACAGCTTAATATTTATTTTAATGACAGTGTGAATTAAGTGAACCTTTTTGTCCACTGTTTTAATGTCATTGTGAATTTAGTGTTACTTTTTTGTCCACCATACTTGCCTGGTATTTTCCTCCTCAAAAACAAGTTTCAGTTAAACTGTAGAAAATTTAAATTATTACATTGTTTGTGATGAAATACCTGGCTTATTTCCATGTAAAATAAAAACTGTTAATTTCACATGTGAAATAAATCCAATAACTTCATTCCTCTGAAGTCTTAAAAACACTTTCGTTTGTGGATTACATTGCATATGAGCTGAGAATGTGTAGAACAATTATAGTTACTTGCATTTTATACTTTATTTCTATTCAAAAGTCCATGCACGGCAAATTGATATAAAGAACAACTTAATTCAAATATTCAACTCTTGACGCAGCATTGGCATTATTTTGTACACCTGTTATTTTGTATTTTGATACAAACAATTTTAAAATTAAGGGGTTTGTTTTGTCTTTAAATGTAGGTAGACATCTGGGTTCTGCAACTCTTTGATAATTGACTGAATTTTAATGAAAATATTGATGAATCTATAAACTTTAATGTTTGTAACATGCTTAAGATTTAGTAGTAAATTCTATGATGGATTAAAAAGATTTTGTATCTGCAACATGTATGGAGGCTGAGCTATGTTGTTTATTTAATGAAAGTCGTCTGATTAATACACCCTATCAAAAAATAACCTGACATATAAATTACTACCAGGAATTATTGTTATCAATCATGTTAAGGTGGTACCTAATACCACAGGGAGATAACTCTGTAAAATCAACTAAACTTTTTAACTGTGTTGTATTGTTGAGGAAATATCAAGCTTCCCAATGATCAAAATTAGTGCAACACTGCTATGTAACCAATGAAGTTTTTCTGATGAAATGGTTAGTTTCGAAATTTTTGGAAATTTTTATATTTTTGTCAAAGGGTCAAAGTAAACATTTTGTCAAAATTTTATGAAAATTAAACCAGCCAAACTAATATTAGTCAAAGTGTTGGGTACCACCTTAAAGGCCTAGGATTCCTAATAATTGAAATCGAATTAGAATACATATACATGTAATAAATTCCACTGTATTTTTAGGTGATACCACTCTGAAGTCGAAAGGGGACCACAGTTATTTATACAATATGAAAACAGGAACATCACCCCTTATCATCCATGGGAATGGTCCAATTAAGGTATGCAGATCACTTTTGCAAAAGCCTATCAAATAAAATTTATAAGATTTTAGTTTTGGCCTATTAACATGATTAACATAATGAGAAAAGGGATTTCAGTTTCTTTTTAATGCTATTTATTCAATTATCAGGTGTCTAGAAATAACTTACTAACATTTGCTATATGGAAAAGGGTTTTGAATAGCTCTAGTGCAGTGTTAAAGGGAGATAACTTTCTAATTTAAACATGAATAGGAATATCATTGTATTTTCAAAGTTTAATGAAGAATGAAATATGTGAAAATGTTTTATTTTATATTTATTATATTAAACTAAGTAATTGTGAATTAAGAATGTTTTTCCAACTGAAGTTACCCTCGTATGTGGTAAGTAAAATATACTATACTAAAAGTGCATTACTGATTATGATAATCTTCAAAAATCAGAAATTCTAAAGTATGTTGTATTCAATGATAAAAAAAATATTCATTAAAGATTTAAAAGTTTTATGAATTGAAAAAGTTCATTTGGCATAGATCATGTAGATGTAATGCATTTTAAAGACAGTAAAGTATATATTTTTTTCAGATTTTTTTCTAATGGTATTAGGTTGAATTAATATTTGTTGTTTAAACTTTTCAGCAGTATATATACTCATACTTATTTTTTAATATTGCTTTATTTTATGACCCATTTGTCTTTATGTGGAAGGAGTAATATTTCCATAACTTGGAAATATTTTTTTAATATTTTTCCTACTTTTTAGAAACTCAAAATAAAAAAATAGAGGGTTATTTTTACTAGAATTTTACTTAATATTTTCTTAGAAAAAAAATGATGGTTTACCTACTTTCACCTTTATGGATGGTTTAAATCTTTTCTTTGATTTGTTTCCTCGTTTTGAGGAAACTTATTTTGGGGGGTATTAATAATGCATACCTGAAACTAGGTATTTAAGAACGTAAGAATGTAAAACGTGACAAATGTGAAGGGAAAAGAAAAATGTAGAAATGATGGAAGTATTCTTTTCTAATTTTTTCACATTTCCTGACCTCACAAAATATATGAAATAAACTTCCATACTATTTATTGTTATGAATTATTGAATAGTTTCAGATTAAAATTAAAAAAAAACTATTATAAAGTGATCAGTCAATCTTCTCAGTTAGTTTCATATCTAGGTAGAGAGAATTTAACAGGATATAAATCCACTATCCATGTATTTCCAGTTTATTGATTTGTACAAAGTTTTCATGATGGTGATATTTTTGCTAATCTTACATTATTTTTGAATAAATAAAACAAAATTGGATAACATTTATCATGTTTACACTAGACAGTATATATAAAATAAAATAACACCCCAATAGTTGTGTCGCTACGACCTATATTCACTATTTTGGTCAGGTTTAAAAGTCTGTTTTTTAGTCATCCATTGACAATTTACAGTGACACTAACAGTTCTATTTTGTTTCTAAACTTTCTATATTGAATTTGTTGTGAAAACTATCAATGTTGATTTTGTAGTCAGAGTTTAATAGAATAGCCAATTATCTAATTGATTTTGTAGTCAGAGTTTAATAGAATAGCCAATTATCTAATTGATTTCGTAGTCTGAGTTTAATAGAATAGCCAATTATCTTGTAGATTTTGTAATCGGGAGTTTAATAGAATAGCCAATTATCGTGTTGATTTTGTAGTCAGAGTTTAATAGAATAGCCAATTATCTAGTTGATTTTGTAGTCTGAGTTTAATAGAAAAGCCAATTATCTAGTTGATTTTGTAGTTGGGAGTTTAATAGAATAGCCAATTATCGTGTTGATTTTGTAGTCGGAGTTTAATAGAATAGCCAATTATCTTGTTGATTTTATAGTTGGAGTTTTATAGAATAGCCAATTATCTAGTTGATTTTGTAGACGGAGTTTAATAGAATAGCCAATTATCTAGTTGATTTTGTAGGGGGAGTTTAATAGAATAGCCAATTATCTAGTTGATGGATGGACTACCAGTGCTGGCTGTTTGTCATGCAAAAGAAAAACAATCAGTTTAGAAGGATTAAAGGTAAAATTATTTTAATAACATTATACATGTTTGTTGCACCAGATGCATATTTCATCAGATAATATCCTTTTCAGTGATGCCCACAGCTATAGTTGTCAATTCAAAGCTTAAAATAAGCAAGACAATCTTTGAAGAGCTGATATAACTGAAAGATAATAAATTATAGCTAATTCCAAACAAGGAATCAGAGCTATGCATAATAGAGATGTATTAGCACCTTATATGTAAAAGTGGAAGACCTGTTATATTTCTAATTCATTTGCATTGACATGAATTTTATTAGGGGGTGGTAAAGGGTTATTTTCGTGCAACGTTTTTGGTCTTGTTATTTCACGTGTTTTCGTGTTTTGAGGTTTTATTTCTCGTTTTCTCGTGTTTGGTTCGACTTGCGTGCCTCGTGTTCCCCTTTATTTGTTTTCCGTGTTTCGTGTCGGAACTGTTAATTTCTCGTGCTTGGCGCGCATTTGATTAAAAAGTTAACCGGGACTAATTCAAAGTCAGTCCGGAGATTGTTTTAAATGTATTATGTATTCCCAGAATATTTAAATTTGTATCAAATTTAATATTATGAATAATATTTTTCTTTCAAATCAGTTGCAACTAGCGGACGCTAAAAGGTGACTGTAGGGTCATCATGTCCATTTTATAATGACAAGATGGTATCAAAGAACGGCTGCATGATTAATAAATTATTTTACTTTTCCCGTTAATATTTACGATTTTTATTTCTCGTGCTTCGTTTTTTTCCGATTTTAATTTTCCGTGCAACGTTTTTGCGATTTTTATTTCACGTGTTTCCGTGTTCAGGGCCCCCCTTTACCACCCTCTTATTACATGGAAAACTGGGGAAAAAAATCAAAAAGATTGGAAAGAATTTTTATTTACACTTGTATGTATTCAAATTTGTTTGAAATTACTTAAAACAAGTGCTTGTAAAATATTGCATCACATTTCAAGACATTTGACGTCAATTAAAAAAATATTGTTGTGTGATGTCATGAGGTTATTGGGAGACAAATCAAGGGTCTCAAAATTTTTAGGATTGGTCAATCATCAAATTTCTCTAAACAAACTAAGTTTTATATGCCATCGTAGTTGTTTTACAAACAAATTGACTGGCCAATTTACATTAATATTATTAATATTATAGGAAGATGAGTACCCTGATGTTCAGTTATCTATCTTTATTGATCAACCAACTCCATTCTTACCTGAGGCATTGGAGGATATTGTAAACCAGGATTATCCAAAGAAGAGAATCAATCTGTTCCTTCAGAATCAGGTAAGAGAATCAATCTGTTCCTTCAGAATCAGGTAAGAGAATCAATCTGTTCCTTCAGAATCAGGTAAGAGAATCAATCTGTTCCTGCAGAATCAGGTAAGAGAATCAATCTGTTCCTTCAGAATCAGGTAAGAGAATCAATCTGTTCCTTCAGAATCAGGTAAGAGAATCAATCTGTTCCTTCAGAATCAGGTAAGATAATCAATCTGTTCCTTCAGAATCAGGTAAGAAAATCAATCTGTTCCTTCAGAATCAGGTAAGAGAATCAATCTGTTCCTTCAGAATCAGGTAAGAAAATTAATCTGTTCCTTCAGAATCAGGTAAGAGAATCAATCTGTTCCTTCAGAATCAGGTAAGAAAATCAATCTGTTCCTTCAGAATCAGGTAAGAGAATCAATCTGTTCCTTCAGAATCAGGTAAGATAATCAATCTGTTCCTTCAGAATCAGGTAAGATAATCAATCTGTTCCTACAGAATCAGGTAAGATAATCAATCTGTTCCCTCAGAATCAGGTAAGAGAATCAATCTGTTCCTTCAGAATCAGGTAAGATAATCATGAATCCAAAGCACAGAAGGCAACAGTCAAGCCATTACAAATAAACTATGTTTCATTTATTTTCTTCCGTTAACTAGCCTTTGTGATAAACAAGATGGGTGCATAGAAAAATGTCACAAACTTTAACTTTTCCAACCAATTCGTTGAAATTAGAACTCTTTTACTCTGGCTGAATTATTCTTGATAGGTACCTCATTGTGACCTATAGTTAATATATGGTAGTGTCATAAGGGACGACATCAAAAGTTCAATTTAGGATAAAAAAAACTTAATTTCACATAGTTTTTTCACTGACCCCCACACCCCCTCTCTTAACTTAATTTGGGAAAAATTGATTGACCAATAGGGATATATGTAAAATCGATTTTGGATTAACAAAACTTGCTGCAATGTTGACCCCGGTGTCAACATACATTTGTTCCACCTAACAGAAGTTCCAATGGAAACTTTATTATAAACATTGTCATAATATCTATTCCTGTTGGAACAAATATTCTATACCATTTATTCCGTTAGGAACATGTACTGTAATATTTATTCCTATGGAAATAATATTCCAGAATAAATTTTCCTTTTGGAACTTGTATTATGAAGGAACTTCTATTCCGTGACACCCCCACCTCAAAACTATTTGATTTAATTTTCTTGTCCTACATTTGATCTTTTGATGTCGTCTCTAAATCTGTTTACCTTTTACCTGCTATCAACATGCTTCCTAGCAATTCATTCATCACCTGGTGTGATTATTTATTTATTTTAATATCTGTGTGAACATTTAATTTCATGTAATGTTAAATAAACAGATATTTTTATGTATTCATATTTCTAAATGTCAAATAAATCTGCTTACAGTATATTAAGGTATAAAATGGTGAATGTTGAAAATCCTAATTCTATTTATAGGCTGAGTACCACAAGAAAGATGTTGTGTCTTTCTTAGAAACCTATGGTGATAATTATAAATCTGTGACGGTAGTTAATCCTGAGGACAACATGAATACCATAGCTGGCAGGAACTGGGCTCTGTAAGTCATCAAATTTTCTGTTTATTATTGTTGGTACTGTGAATTCATTATTATTCGTTGGATACCCACGAATATAAATGAATCCACAGTATCAAATGTAGTATAAAAATAACAAGTTGCAAGATAATATAAGTTATATGGTTAGCTACTGCCCGCTACAGATCCATAGAGGGTTTGTAGAATTCAAATGGGATGAGGCTGGAGGCTATGGATTTTTATTCACCCTCTATTGTCCATAAGGGGTGAGTAGCTAACCATATAACAAATTTATTGCACACTGGACTTTTTCTGCTGCGTTTTGTTGAAAAATAAACAATGAAACACAACAACATTAATAGATGACATCATTATTAACAGTAGATGTGATGTCATGATCTACCTATGAAATTTAATAACCATAGGTGTCACCACATGACGACTTTAAACCAATTAAACCGTGATAAATTACCTGCAGGGCGATAAAGCAGCATATTAGAACTCTAAGGTACTTCAGAAGAGTAGGTCAACAATATCATTGAATAACCATATTTAAAAGACTGATGGACTAATGGACAAGCTTAGAAATTGTGTTTTTGTATAGTTGATAAATTTGTGTTTTTCTGTAGGGAGTCGAAGACAAAGTGTCAGTATTTCTTTTCTGTTGATACTTGTTTAGAATATTTATGTGTAACTTTGCATGGTTGATGAATGTATGTTTTTTTCTACAGAGAGATGTGTTTGAAGACAAAGTGTCAGTGTTTCTTTTCTGTCAATACTTGTTTAGAATATTTATGTGTAACTTTGCATGGTTGATGAATGTATGTTTTTTTCTACAGAGAGATGTGTTTGAAAACAAAGTGTCAGTATTTCTTTTCTGTTGATGGTCACGCTCATATTACAGAACCTACTTTGTTAAAGAGCTTGATAGAACAGAATAGGTAAATATATTTGTAAAACATCAGACTATAGTTCATACATAAATTATTATAAGAAACAAGTAAATTATATATGATACAGGCCCGTAGCCAGGAATTTTCAAGGAGGGGTTCGTTTGACTCACAAACTCGACTTTAACAGTCACAATTCGAACAGAACATTGACTTTAACAGTGCTTATTTGTTTTCAAGGGGGGGTTCGTCCAAACCCCCGAACCCCCCTGGCTACGGGTATGTGATATCTATACTATTAAAGGAAGAGCTGCCACTCCTCTGGAACCATACAAAAAAAGAAATATGTGATATGATGTTTAAATGTAGTGTTTTGAACTTCCTAAATTTATCTTTGAATCAATTCAGAGAATGTTATTGATCGGGGTCCTATATCATATATGTTTTGCTCAGTCGACATACTATCCGCAAAATTTAAAAACTCTTTGTTTCAACCCTTGTTCAATTGTACAGTGATTTCAGGGGCATCTCCAAGTTGATTTTATGTGACAAAGAAACAACAAGAAGCTTCAAGTCTTTGATATGAATGATTATCGCTATTTTGTGTTTCCTTTGAACTTTTTTTGTGATAATTTTTCATATCATGCTGCTCGCTTGAGATGGAAAATTATCGCTAGAAACTAAGCAGACACGTGGCGTTGCTAACGAAATTGACATCAAATTGACAACGTCGTCATAGGTAAAATAGCGGTAAACAGATTATCATTGGTCATCTCAAATCGATTGCCTTTCAAAATCAATTCTCGTTGAGATAATCAATGATAATCTATAATTCTACTGTAAGATTACATTAGAGTTTCTTAAATATTTTGTCATATTTTAATATAATTGTTAGTAGTCTGTATAAATCAAAAACATTTTCAAGATCAACAATTTTCTGAACTGAAATATTAGTATAATAATAATAATAAAGACAATATTTATAGAGTGCATTATATGATAACAGCAATTACTCTAAGCGCTCCACATTTAAAAATAAATAAAACAAAAATTACAAAGCTCTAACTTGAAAGAATCAAACATGCATATAAAAATTTATAAAATACTTGAAAAATGCATGTACCCTAAAATATACAAAACTGTATATAAAATCTACAAGAAATCCTTAAAAGCAGTTTGAAATAAATGAGCCTTGATGTAACTAGGGAGCACACTAGTGTTTAACTGGCTTCAACTGAAATTAAAGATCGAATGCGACCAATATTCCAAATTTGGTATAAACAAGCCTTAGTGATCACACTGGCTTGATGTTCTATACTGATGGTTTTATCAAAGTACATTCTCATGTTTTTCACACAAGAAACGTCACTTAACACTGTATACAAGGAAAATATTTTTAGTTATCATTTATGTCTAATTTCTTTGGTCTTTAATTGAGAATTATATATTTCAGGACTGTGATTGCTCCAATGGTATGCAGACCACAACAGTATTGGTCTAATTTCTGGGGATCTGTTAGCGACATTGGTTATTATGCTAGATCAGCTGATTACATGGACATAGTTGCATATAAAAAAGAGTAAGATAAATTATCAGTTGGAGAAACTGCAGTTTGTTTTAATGTTTAATTTTAAAAAAGTTTGTATTGATGGCGATTGTAGAGGCACATAACCCCATAAAATGAATAAATGGAATAACAAAGTTCGAAGTATATAAAAACAATAGTGATGTCCATATAATGTGGTTAAATCTAATTTTTGTGATGGAGGAAAAAAATCATTTAAAAGGAAACCAAAATGTGATTCCAAAACTAAATTTGCTTAGAGCCCTTCAGAAAATTTGTATTTCATTGAGAACTTTTTAAAATTATTTATAATATACACAAAGTTTAACACACTACACACAGTTATAACAATGAATCAAGGATATACTAGCAAATTTTGTAAAATGTTTTAAAGAGTACTTATAAGAATAATTGGTGATTGACTTTCCGTATTCTGGATTTGAGCTATTCAATAACAGTTTTATGATGATTCCAGGTAAATGTTTTATATATAAATGAATAATTCATTGTCTAGATTTTGACAATCAAGTTTAAGATTATTATTTTATTATCTGTTAATTTCAGGGGCCTTTGGAATGTTCCATACATGAACAGTGTTTATTTAGTCCATGGATCTCTGATGGGAAAACTAAAAGATGCCTTTACACGACAAACTGTTAGAGATGCTGACATGCATTTTGCTGAAAATCTTAGGGACAAGGTAAAAACATGAATGTTTAATGTTCAAATAATTGACAACGTTCAAGTTTGATGAATTTTCGTAAAAAATTCTGGTTTTAGTGAACGTCATTTGTGCATTTAGGGGCATCGTCACTTCCATTTCAATGTTGAGCGAGTGGTTGGAAAACTATAATTCTATATTGTACAAATTATTCTGCAAATTGAATTCTCAAAATTGAAAATCAGCACTGCTGTCATTAGGAAATTGTCATTAAGTACCTACAGAACAACCATTATTTCTAGTTTACCCTGCACAATGACGATCACTAAGACGCTTGATGAACGTAAATAGTGCAGGGATACAGGGGACCCACTCTATCTTGTAAATGACGTCATAATGGCGCGTATAATTGACGAGTTTTTTCCAGTGACGGATGAACTCGAATGTAGTCTATTAAAGAGTTATAAAATAGTGGATTTTAGAGTAAGTGGCTGTTTCAACACGAAGTTGTAAAAGTCCTTTCATTTGACATTTTATAGGCATCTGGAAAATTTATTCTAAATAAAAAAAAAATTTATAAATATTTATATGCATTTTGTTGGGTATTTCAATATATTTTACAGGGAATATCTATGCATCTTATAGGATATTTCCATGTTACTCAAGGATGTTTGCTCCTCGCATTTAAGATTTTTGCCAGATTTTCAGAATCCTCTGATTTTACCCATGTTGTACCATTAAAACAAATTGCCCACTAACCCATCTTTTCTTTTCATAATTTGATTAAACATAGTTTAAAATGTCTTATTTGAAAATCTTATAAAATCCTTGGAATTTTTTTTTATCATTTTTGAAAAGAAAAAGGCACCAATGTTAAGTGTATGAAAAATCTAGAGAAAATTATTTCCCGCCAAATTTTCAAAGGCTTATACCTCCAAAATAATCACATGGACCCTATATTTTTTTTTGGCTTTTTAGTTTCTTTCTTTCCAAAATTTCAATTGATAGCAGTCTAGCTTGTTAATTTGAAATAGAATAGCAAACATCCTTAAAGGGTATTTCTGTGCATTTTTAAAAATGTGTATTTCTATGTATATTCTATGATATTTTTATGTACATGATGTATTTTATTTGGTATTTCTATGTGTTTTATCATGATGATATTTCTATGTATTTTTAGAGTATTTTTATGTACGTGACAAATACAAAGTATTTTGGCCACTTGGTGAACTTTGATGAATACCCAACAACACATTTACATAACGACATGTATGAGATTTTACGTAATCCTTATGTAAGTATGGTTACTATCCAAATGTTGGCCTTTGACAAAATAATAAGTTTGATTCTATATTGCTGAAGCAGAATGTTGTCCATGATACTGTTCCTTAGAATTATTAGAGTTGCTGAAAGCACATGTATGCATATTAATATCTTTGTGTGGTTGGCTTATATGATATACATATTTGAGCATTTAAAAAAAGGCAACATGTGTAAAAAAAAAATATAGAGTGAGTTCTAAAAAAAATCCCTTCAAAAACCTACCAAGCCCCAGTACTTATTTTCTGGAACACCAATACATTTTTATTTTATCTGTGAAAATTAAACTGTTTTTACTTTTGAATCTTCTTTCTTTTTTTTTAGTTTTTATTTCATTCAGGCTATTCCAGGTTGCAACAGAGGTCGTAATATGTAAACTTAAAGCATGAACAGTAAAATAGGTTTTTGATTGAATCATGTATCCATTGTTTGTCTAGCTTTAATGTCTTGTAGTAACTCATCCATAACTATAAAGCTATTTGGTCATTTATAACCTGGAACAATTGATTGAAAAATGATTTAAAATCTAAAAAAAATGAATTGTTTAAAATACTATGTGTTAACTGTAATAAATGTGATATATTTAGGACTGGGAAAAGAAGTACATACATCCCAATTATAACACCAGTTTAGCAGAGAATGCTGATATAGCACAGGTTAGTCTGTCTACTTTATTGTTTGCTAATACATAGGTTGAAAAAAAAAATTTCATCACACTTTTTTCAAATGTTAGGGACGACATCAAAAGTTCAATGTAGGATAAAAAACTTAATTCACATAGTTTTTTCACTGACCCCCTCACCCCCTCTTAACTTAATTTAAGAAAAAATGATTTACCAATAGGGATATATGTAAAAACAATTTAAGATATACAAAACTTGCAGAATTTTAACCCCCCACCCCCAAACTATTTGATTTTAGGTTTTTATCCTACATAGATCTTTTGATGTTGTCCCTTACTGAACAGAATATTGTTAGATTACATTACATGTATGTTTCCATTATAATACATTATTTTGATTGGCTTACAGTAATCTTGAGTCATTCTGAAATTAACCCTCATTTCAAAATGGAATGTGTCATTCATGATGACACAAGCTTCCACAATAAAGAGATCAGGGTTGAGTTCAATATCTTTGTAGCAGCTAGTCTATAGCTACACGTTCAATAGTCAAAATCTACGTAGCACTACGTAGCAGTACGATATTGAACTCAACCCTGGTAAAATATATAAAAAAAAATTGATAGAAATCATTTTTTAGTGATCCTTGCATAAACATATAATTAAAGTATTGATTGCTTCTTCTAGTAATTTAACCCTTAGCAGGGGCGGATCCAGGATTTCTAGTTAGGGGGGGCGCAAAATTTTTATAGATCGCCGAGCGGAGCGAGTCGAAAAAATTTTGGAGGTTTTTTTAGGTAAAAATATTGAAATATTCTTCTAAAGGGGTGAAATGTAGATATCTCGAAGTATAATGCGGTAAAATTAGTGAAACAATTAAAGTTTCAAGCTGAAACCGCCATAGTCCGCACATGACAACATTCTACAGATAGACCTGTGGACAGACGGACGTAAAGCGAGACGAGACAGATCACAATTGCTCATCTGACCAAAATATTTTTCAAACGAAAATTTCTACTTTTACCAGCAATTTTTAATTGTCCTTTCATACTATCTGTTTTTCACTTTTTTGACTATCGGAGGTCGTGCCACAAACATCTAACATCAGAATAAGATGCATTTATATTTATTTTCTTGGGATCTCAAGCATACAGTAATGCGGTACATAATTCGGCTAAACATTTAGGTTGCAAGTGAGAAATAAATATAGACACAGAGATACAAATTAATACACTAACCTTTCGCTTGAAACAGTTTTTCTATTTTTCATTACAGATAGTATAAAAGAATCTCACCTGCCGACTGTTTTCTTGACCGTGTCATGATGAAATTGTGAAAGTGTTTAAGGGATGTTTTGGAACTTCGATTATCAAACAAATTGATTATAAAAACCGCAAATACAATGTAACATTTGTTTTTGCTTCGACTGCTTAAAACCTATTATATTTGTCATCAAACGCAGCTCCGCGTTTGACACCTTCCTCTGAAATTATTTATAGAACTTTAATAAAGCGTAGACGGTCAGTTGATTACTAGTAGTAATCACGTTGATTCTGTTAAACTGACTGTTTTATATACTCATGATACTTTGAATGGTAAAAAGATTGAATGGTCTTTTCTGATTCTTAAATATGTTGAAGTCAACCCATGCTTTGCAAATTTTAGGGGGGGCCCACGCCCGCCACGCCCCCGCCTAAATCCGCCCCTGCTTAGACTGTGTAAAAGCTATGATCGTGCCTACATTTTTAAAGTGAAACACTTTTGCAGTTCACCCAAAATATACATGTAATTCTGTCATTGATTTTACAACTAAATAAATTTACAAAAAGAAGCATTCAATTATTGAATCAACTTCACATTTGGTCACCAGTTTAGTAAACAATGATGAATTGTAACATGTCATTTATTTTAGTTTTGAAAAATAAACTATGTTGATTCAAATGAATTTCCTAAGATTATCCTGAATTCTTAGCAAATTAAATTTCAACCAATGTAAGTAAAATTGATAGGTAAATGAGTGTTTTGTTTAGGATTGTTTCAGATTATTAAACAAGATTTTTACAATTTTAGTTTTTCTTAATGTTTATATTTTCCTAACTTTTTGTTTTCTTTTTCAGCCATGTCCTGATGTTTTCTGGTTTCCAATTGTTTCAGAAATTTTCTGTGATCATTTAATTGAGGAGATGGAACATTTTGGACAATGGTCTGGTGGTAAAAATGAGGTAAATATTGACCAGTGGTCAGTTTATTAGTTTTCCTGCAGTCTTGCTGATGCTATACCTAGTTGCTAGCAAACAAAATAATTTGACAAACAAGCAAACTCAAATCAATGTTTAGGTTTGTTTCACTGGTTTCAACTGCTTTACGATGACATTAACCCTTTCCTCCATAATGACGCTTTTTGACGCCACCCCCTTTACTCCATAATGACGCCTGTGTACCTCAGTTGAAATGCTTTGACTACAAAATGTCTGCATCAGACTTAAAAAAGTTTGTATCCAATATGAAAAGAATATTTATGAGAATATCTGACTTGAATTTCATTGATGAAATATTCGTTTTCACAATGCATTAATACTTTAAACCTGATGGTTTTTTTTATTGAAAAAAATCCTATGCGAATCAAGCATGTGAAGAAAAAAAATCCATGGAGGAAAGGGTTAAGGTGAAAAATGAATTCATGGGCAGTAAATTCTGACACAACTAACAGTGCATCATTTGAAATATAAAAAACATTATTTTATGATGTCTCATCAATATTCCGACAACACCCTAATTCAAATTAAATTGAAATTTAAATACTGCTAGTATAATTTATGTGATGAAATTCAGGACAAAGAAAGTATACATGGATATAGGAAGATGTGGTATGAGTGCCAATGAGACAACTCTCCATCCAAGTAAAAATTTATAATAGTAAAAATGTTAATCACGTTCTTTCTATATGCACAAACATGTCTGGTTGCATAAAATACACAATCTCATTCTTCAAATAATTCTTAAATAATTTAATGTCTGCAAGCCTATTCTCATTAACCATATGAACCACAATGATTAGAAGAATATTTCAAGATTCCATAGGTCTTTGGTTTAGACAGGATCCACATTGTATACTGTCTGTTTTCAGGATTCCAGACTTGCCGGTGGCTATGAGAATGTACCCACAGTTGACATACACATGAACCAGATTGGGAATGAAGAGAACTGGTTACATTTCCTAAGGAAATATGTATTGCCATTGCAACAGAAAGTGTTTTTGGGATACTTCCATGATGTAAGGCTATATATTATTCATATTTGTTACCTCCCCTGTGTTTGTTTCATAGAGTAAGGGCAACATAGCACAGAGATTAATGATAAAGTCAAAAGGAAAAGGCAAATGTTTTGGAATATTATTTCTAATGGAAGAAATAAAAATGTCAAAGCATAGTTTCCCAGATGGGATATGTATCATACTGTTAATTCAAAAATTATTGCGAAAAATGGGACAGGGTTATAATCGCATTTTTATAATTGTATTTGAAATAAAGTGTATGAATTAAAAAGAATCTTTCTCAATATCACATAAAATTAAATCACATTTTAGACATAAATGACAAAATCACAATAATAATTGCATGCAATAATTTCTGAATTACAGTAGTAGGAATCCAAAAATTAGTGTCTACCGGGTATATTAAAGTCTCTTGCAAAAGTTTCTCCAATTAACAGGATATAAATATTTAGTTCTGCAATTATAATATAATGTCACATGATTTATCAGTCTTTTATGTAATTTGTAGCCACCACACTCCATTATGAACTTTGTTGTACGATACAGACCAGATGAACAGCCATTGTTACGGCCACATCATGATTCATCAACTTTTACAATAAATATTGGATTAAATAAACCAGGCATAGATTATACAGTAAGTACAACAAACATTTATGTATTTGAGACAGCAACCAAACAATAAAATTAACAAAATTTATAATCTATAGTGCAGCAGGGCACCAGACAGTTGTGGCTATAGGTGTCTGTACAAAATGTAAAGCTCTAAATCATTCCAAGTGTATCAAAGCTTTTATTTTCAACACCAAAAAAATAGATTGTTTTACGTTGCAGGCCGAAAAAAAAGTTTGTTCAGGAAAAAAATCCATAGCCCCCTCCAGAAAATCAAATTGTTGCTGCCTTAGTGACAGGAAACAACATATATAAACTTGATAAGATTTTGTTCACGAGTTTATGCACAAGATCCTGTTTGGTAGCGGCCCACCTAATATCACCAAATAAATAACAGATTTTTCCAAAGGAAATCCAATTAAAATAGGTCTACTGACTAAAAACTCGGTAAATGAAAAAATACTAGTAGATCATATGAAGTTTAAGGATTTCTTGATTTACATGACACAAACTTTGATATTTTTATATGAAACTATCTTTGATATTTTAGGGTGGTGGCTGTAGATTTATCAGGTACAACTGCAGCGTAACTGGTACAAGAAAAGGATGGATGCTGATGCACCCTGGGAGATTAACCCATTATCACGAGGGTTTGAAAACTTTATCAGGAACCAGATATATAATGATCTCCTTTGTGGATCCATAAAATGTTCCTCACTGGTGAAGATTTTGGTGCTTTTTATTTTTTATAACATTTATTTGTTGATCGTTTGTTGTATACATGCAGTATGTAATGAGATTTTGAATGTGCCATTCAGATTGTTTTGTGCTTCAATACTTGGAAATTTTTCATGATTTTTTTTGTAATATTTGCATTCACACCATATAAGCGCAATTCTAATGCAACAACGTTCTTAATGTTCATTTTGATTGGATAACGTCACTTTCTTACATGGCATCAAGCATCAATTGACAATTGATGCTATGGGACGTACGCGCAAGCGCAGACGGCATATGACAGATTTTAAATACATGTTTTAACGTTGTTTTCTGTCAGTTTCATTAGAATGGAGATAACCATATTGTATTTTAAGCTCCGACGGCATCAATTTGGGATTTGATGGTCGCAAAGACCCGTTTACTGTCTCCGCTAATGCGTCGCCAGTAAACTTAATTTGCGACCATCAAATCCCCAATTGATGCCGTCGGAGCTTAAAATACAATACTGTTATCTCCTAAATATCCCTTCACCAAGTGTTTTTGGAAAGCATAACTATTGATATGCAGTATGTAATTTCTGATGGATGAAAATATTCACACATGAAGTAGTCATCATGTCAGGCCTCTTACTGTTTTGGCGATAAAAATAAAGCAGGATAAGGATTCTTGGTAAATGGTGTTAAGTGAATAAGTTACTATAAAATTTTGGTAACTGGGGACCAAGAAGATAAATTTATAAATCAGCAATTATAACGTTGCAGTACTTCACATAAAAATCTATGAACTAAGATAATATCAATGTTAATGTGTGCTGCCTTAGCTATCTGTACATATAAAGCTAAGAACTGTCTGTATTTGTTGGGTTTGTTAGGATATAACCAGCATACTTCACAAATATATTGCCTTTGGTTTTGTAGTTTCTCAAGAAAGTTTTGCAATGAAATGTTTTATGATTGTGTTTGACAATTTCATAGTTTTAAGATTGTTTTCATGTACTGAACTAGATTGTACATTTTGACCTCTGTATGTAATATTGAACATCTGTCCTCTTAAGGCCTTGTTGTACAAAGTTCAAATATTGTTTTTTTTTAGGGTTAAATTGAGGTTGAAAAACATGTTTTAGCAAAGAGAAAATTATTCATCCGCTTTTAATTTTTTTTAGGCAAATTGGTATTAGATAATTTAAATTTTCCTCATGTTTTTCAGCTACTCTTGTTAATAAGTCTGTTGATTTTTATTTTGTCACAATTGAAAGTATTTTTTGTCACAATTTTACATAAAGGAAAGTCACAAATTAAAGCTAAAACGTTTTCAAACTATTTAGCGCAATGAGTGCAAATTTAAGTGCATCATTAACTTGGTAGCTCTATGCATGATGAATACATACTTTTTAAGGTTTGTTGTGATGTCGTAAGATGAAATGTGATATTGATGTGATTTTTAAGATTGGTTTTTATTGATTGACATTTTATTACAAGAGATGAAGCTTAAAATGTAAATTTTTACTCTACCATGTGGTTTAGATAATTGGTTATGTGTGTGATGATATACATGGGAGGTTTTATATGATAGCTTATTAACACAAAATTGTCTATGTCTTTCATGTTGGTTTTTATACGACCGCAAATTTTGAAAAAATTTTCGTCGTATATTGCTATCACGTTGGCGTCGTCGTCCGAATACTTTTAGTTTTCGCACTCTAACTTTAGTAAAAGTGAATAGAAATCTATGAAATTTTAACACAAGGTTCATGACCATAAAAGGAAGGTTGGTATTGATTTTGGGAGTTTTGGTCCCAACATTTTCGGAATTAGGGGCCAAAAAGGGCCCAAATAAGCATTTTCTTGGTTTTCGCACTATAACTTTAGTTTAAGTAAATAGAAATCAATGAAATTTAAACACAATGTTGATGACCACAAAAGGAAGGTTGGTATTGATTTTGGGAGTTTAGGTCCCAACAGTTTAGGAATAAGGGGCCAAAAAGGGACCCAAATAAGCATTTTTCTTGGTTTTCGCACCATAACGTTAGTATAAGTAAAAAGAAATCTATGAAATTTAAACACAAGGTTTATGACCATAAAAGGAAGGTTGGTATTGATTTAGGGAGTTTTGGTCCCAACAGTTTAGGAATAAGGGGCCCAAAGGGTCCAAAATTAAACTTTGTTTGATTTTATCAAAAATTGAATAATTGGGGTTCTTTAATATGCCAAATCTAACTGTGTATGTAGATTCTTTACTTTTGGTCCCGTTTTCAAATTGGTCTACATTAAGGTCCAAAGGGTCCAAAATTAAACTTAGTTTGATTTTGACAAAAATTGAATCCATGGGTTTTTTTGATATGTTGAATCTAAAAATGTACTTAGATTCTTGATTATTGTCCCAGTTTACAAGTTGGTCCAAATCGGGGTCCAAAATTAAACTTTGTTTGATTTCATCAAAAATTGAATATATGGGGTTCTTTGATATGCCAAATCTAACTGTGTATGTAGATTCTTCATTTTTGGTCCTGTTTTCAAATTGGTCTACATTAAAGTCCAAAGGGTCCAAAATTAAACTAAGTTTGATTTTAACAAAAATTGAATTCTTGGGCCTCTTTGATATGCTGAATCTAAACATGTACTTAGATTTTTGATTATGGGCCCAGTTTTCAAGTTTGTTGAAATCAGGATCTAGAATTATTATATTAAGTATTGTGCAATAGCAAGTCTTTTCAATTGCACAGTATTGCGCAATGGCAAGAAATATCTAATTGCACAATATTGTGAAATAGCAAATTGTTTTTTAATTAGAGTTATCTTTCTTTGTCCAGAATAGTAAGCAAGAAATATCTTATTGCACAATATTCTGCAATAGCAAGATATTTTTTTAATTGGAGTTATCTTTCTTTGTCCAGAATCAACTTAAATCTTTGTTATATACAATATACAATGTATATTCACTTTTTACTACCAACTGATAAATTTAAAATATCTTTACCATTCAGTGATAACAAGCAGTTTTTTTTACATCTTAATATTTTATGATGTATTTAAATGAGTAGTTATTGTTGCAAACTCCATTAGAATATTTTAATTGAGATTAGTTTTGGAATAAGGGAAAGGGGGATGTGATTAAAAAATTGGGTTCAATTTTTCTCATTTGAAATTTCATAAATAAAAAGAAAATTTCTTCAAACATTTTTTTGAGAGGATTAACATTCAACAGCATAGTGAATTGCTCTAAGAGAAAACAAAAAATTTAAGTTCATTAGAACACATTCATTCTCTGTCAGAAACCTTTGCTGTGTCAACTATTTAATCACAATCCAAATTTAGAGCTGAATCCAGCTTGAATGTTGTGTCCATACTTGCCCCAACCTCTGCAGTCGTATAAAGCTACGCCCTGCGGAGCATCTGGTTTTGTTATATATGTATTGTAAATTTGTAGGTTGACTGTTCAAGATAGTATGAATATTTTCTAGGGGTAGACAATTAGGGAGAAGCAATTTATCCAAGGTTGATTTTGGATATTTTTACTTGTATTTTAATTCTGTTACAATTCGTATCTTGCATGTATTATATTGAATATTGTTTTACCAATCAAGTTTCTATATAGAAACATATGTCTAATTGTTGAGTTGACAAACCGTTGTATTGTTAAATTTGGTTATATGCTGTACTGTAGCTAAATTTTAATTTTATAAACTTAATAAGGCCTTAAAAAAAAAGATATGTGTTTCCGGTAACATCATTTTGAAAAATAGGATCGGTAGGTCGGAATTCTTTTTTTTTTTTGACGTCGTAAATGAAATCCGGAAAATTATCATGTTTTTTCCAAGTCCGGATCCGTAATTAGTTTCAAAAACCGAAAGTGTGCCATTTGCAATGTTTTTGAAGCACCTGCTGTGCAAATTTCTTGGATTTTAACCTATTTGGAATACCTTTTGACATTAATAAAATGTCTTACTGGCTTTCTATGCAAGAGGAAGCAAGAGAGAAAAAATATTATGTCATTTATCAGAAGCCTGTGTCAAAAACAGGGTCGGTTGATAAATTTTTTTTTTTTTAATAAAAAAGTTAGGGTCGGGGCTAAAACACAGGGTCGGTCGGGTTACCGGAAACACGGATCTTTTTTTTCTCTGCCTAACTGCTTTAAAATTAAGGTCAAAATGCCATCTGGGACAGTTGAAGCATGCAATTTAAGAACAAGGTTGGCCATACATCCTTTAGGGACAAGGTTATCATATGCTCTTAATGAACGCTTAGTTTTAATGCTCATGAAAATGTTATTAATGATAGCTCTTTTAAACCATTTCTTCAAAAATATCCTTTGACTTGTTAAAATAAAACCCGATCATGAGAATTCCACCGAATTATTTGTAGATATCTATATACAACAAATGTATATGAAGTTGATAGTATAGATTTGGATACATTTTCTATTGAAGTAACCAAGGAATTATTGTGATATTAGTACAATTTGAAAACTATACTCTGTGCTTACGACACTTATATGAGTCTGGATTGGTTTAAAGAATATAGAAAAATATGCAAAATATTAAAAGAAATAAAAGAATAATTAACCATAAGAATAGAAAATTATCTGCAAAATAATTAAAAAATAATAGAAATATGGATCATGAGAGGAGGAATAATTGGGTACTTAAATATTGAAAGAAGAAAAGAAAAAACCGAAATAGACCGCCCTCCCTCCCCATCCAGACCCTTCAATACTTTTGATTTACTGTATGTCACTTCAGTTATCAGCACTTTCTTAGATAGACTATTATCAAAATATCAACTTTGTTTCCAATTTTTAAAATATGTTTAGCTAAGGGAAACAACTCCTAATTAGGACAATATAGTCCCTGCTTATTGCAAGCAATGGCAGAAGCATAGTTTATTGCTTTAGATATGACAATCATTTTAACCTTATAAGTGCACCATACATTTAAAAGATATATTGCATAAGGGTGGTATGAAAATTCATAATAGCTTATCATTTGTAGTACAGTACACAGGCTCTTTCCATAAGGTTTGCTTTAATAGATGTTGAAATATTATTATTGAGTTTAAACTTTTCCTTGAAAATTTTCTAAAACATTTTTTTAATCATGTCAAATCTTAAAAGGTGTATAATGTACATGTAGTTAGGCCCTGTAGAAAAAGGTTATCAAAACTATGTTTCATTATATTTCTGTTTGTTTAGTGTATCAAATACATGTTGTTTTATAATATATCGCACTTAAATGGAGTAAATTTTGCAATTTCTAGTCACACATATTTGAATAAATTGTTTGTATTATATTTTATAGATTTATTGAATCACAAAATTAAATATTTAATTTTCATGTTAAGATTAAATGATTAGCTTAAATTGAGCCATAGATGGAGTAAAAATGTTATTTGAATGTTTTTTTATGCAATTTTTGTTGTCTAAAATCTGATTATTGGAATACTGACCAAACATTTCAATGATAATATCATTACAAGATATGATTTTTTTTAGATACATGTAGAAATAATGCAAACATTGCCTATTGATTATGCAATAACTGATCAAAATGTTTTGTGATTACCAGATCCATCAACACAGTATTGTCTGATGTGTATTACTTTTACTTTTGAAAGTTTTTATTAGTTTTATAAAATATCTGAAATCCAAATTGACTTTGATACATAGTTTTACGGGTGATTTAAATGAGTAAAACAATCAAGATTTAAGGTGTTTGCTGCAGTATTGATAACAGATTTTAAATCAAGTCTAAATTATTAAACAATTATGAGTGGTTTGTATGTTTGTGAAAAAACAAAATGAAAAATTTATAAATTTTATTTTTTTATATGATGAAGAGATAGTTCTGGATTTTTTTTAAATAGGATAGCACAAAATCTTAACATTACTTACTTCTGTGCTGACCTTTTAAATGGTTTGAAGGCACATTTATTCTTAGAAATGTCAATAGATTAGTAGTTGTTTGTGTGCCAAACCTTTGATGATGAAGAAGGTTTCACATCTTATTTATCAGTTTTAGCTAAAGATAATTTGTTAACACTGTAGATATGTTGACGTAAAGCATAAGTTGATTATGGGAAATAAGATAATTTGTGAACATTGTAGATATGTTGATTATGGGAAATAATTATATTTAATAAGTTAAAGATCTACATGCATGAATCTCGTTGTTTCATAATACAAGGTTGATCTTTGATGACATTTTTACAATAAAAGCTGCCTCAAGAAGAATTCTAGTTGTATTACTGCTTCTGATTGGAAAAATAAATTTTCAACAAGAGGCTGTCACAACGACAGCAAACCGGATTTATTAACATTTATTTGTGTCCTGGCAATATCACAAGAACCATTACTGATGAATGGTGAAAGTGAAAATCGTCAATATCAAATTTGACCTCCATTTTGTCATCAGTATCAACATATTAAAATTTGAAAAGCTTAGATTGAATGGTTCATGAGTAAATGCAACTACCTGAATGGAAACACCATTTTACGATCTTTCAAGAACCATAACTCCTGAACGGTAAAAGTCAAAATCGTCATTATTGAACTTGACCTCTATTTTGTCATCCGTAACAACATATATTAAAATTTCAAAAGCTTTGGTTGAATGGTTCATGAGAAAATGCACGGACACGACGGGAAACACCATTTTTCAATCTTTCAAGAACCATAACTCCTGAACGGTAAAAGTCAAAATCGTCATTATTGAACTTGACCTCCATTTTGTCATCAGTAACAGCATATTAAAATTTCGGAAGCTTTGGTAGAACAGTTCATGCATAAATGCACGGACACGACTGGAAACTCCATTTTTCAATCTTTCAAGAACCATAACTCCTGAACGGTAAAAGTCAAATTCGTCATTATTGAACTTGACCTCCATTCTGTCATAAGTAACAACATATTAAAATTTGGGAAGCTTTGGTAGAACAGTTCATGCGTAAATGCACGGACAACTCCATTTTTCAATCTTTCAAGAACCATAACTCCTGAACGGTAAAAGTCAAAATCGCCATTATTGAACTTGACCTTCGAATAGTTGTCAGTAATAACATATTAAAATTTTAAAAGCTTTGGTTGAACGGTTCATGAGTTAATGCACGGACAACATTTGATTGCCGCCCGCCCCGCCCGCCCGACTGCCCGACCGCCCGCCCGCCCGCCCGCCCGCCGTACATCCCCAAATCAATAACCGACATTTTTGTCACAAAAATCCGGTTAAAAATGAATGGAAATCCTTGCATTTAAAAAATAGAGTGGGATTTGCCAATGAGACAACAAAATAATGACACTAAAAAAACCACCAAACACCAACACTATTTCCTGCATATTTAGTTTCCAGTGAAACCTGACAACTTTTGAGTTTGATGCATTTCCATTTAAGTGAATGTGATTCCTGTGTTTAGAGGCATCATCACTTCCGATATTATGTTGAGGCAGCGGTTGGAAAACTATGATGCTTTCTTTACTGCAGGAATTATTCGCCAAATAGAATTCTTATAATTGACAAATCAGCACTGCTGTCATTGGGAAATTATGATTGAGTACCAACAGAACAAACATTATGTCCAGGTTATCCTGCACAATAACAATCACAAATAAGACCCTTGATGAACGTTTTTAAAGTGCATGTTAAATGACAGACAAACTGGAAAGTTTCAACAATGAGCACTGTGGCAAATTCAAACTTATTAGTAACAAAAGAGAAATAAACAGATTTCTATAGTTACTGTTGTAAACACAAATATTGCAACATTAAAAACTGGGAAAATCAAATTTATGATATACACAATAAAAAAAAAGACCTGATCGGCATCTGTTGATAGTATTAAACATTTCTGATTAATGTACTTATATTACATTCTTGACTCATTTTGAAATTTAAAGTTTTAAGGACTTTCCACTATATATTCAAATAAGGTTTTGCGCTTTTTCAAAAGGAGACCAGTTATTTTATAGATGCATTTTAAAAAGATAGTATGTGTTAACATCTTATTCCATATAACTGTAATGTGAAAGGTAAAGAAATCTGCAAAATGCTCATATTGTTGCCCTTTAAAATAATTAAAAATTCTTCCTAATAATAATATCTAACAATAAAACACACTAAAACTTGTCAAATCTTTTTGACAATAAAACAAATAACAGATATTGTAAATTCTTCAAAGAAATATTGTAAAAAATAAACAATAACAAAAAAATACATAAATATCTATTTTCCAACAAAAATAAAAACAATTGACCAGTCCTTTCCTTTACTATAAATCAAATTTACATCCTTTTATTTCTTTGAGTAATCTTAAAAAATCCTTCCATACAAACCACATTTAGACATCTCCTCATTCGAACAACATTAACACATCTCTTGATTTGTACACATTTTTTTTAATGACTGCATTATACACTCATACACATGTATTATAAAATTATGAACAAAAAAATCCATAACTTTAATCAAAAAGCTTTATGAAGCATTTAACACAGTGGTTTTACAAAGGTAAAAATTTAAATAAAATGCATTATCTTACTCTTTTGTATTTGTAAAAAATTAAAAATACTTGTCCCTTTTGACTATTCTGTTTTGACTAAACTTCTTCCCTTTTGACTATTCTGTTTTGACTAAACTTCTTCCCTTTGGACTATTCTGTTTTGACTAAACTTCTTCCCTTTTGACTATTCTGTTTTGACTAAACTTCTTCCCTTTTGACTATTCTGTTTTGACTACAACTTCTATCACCAAAAGAAAGTGTAAAGCCAATTTCTTACAAGGCATCATTAGCATGAATTCAAATTTAAGTTAATAAAAATCTCTGTTGTTAAACTATCTTTTAAATAGAAAAATTCAAACTAGTTGCAATAAAATTGGTTAACTTGGTTTAGGAGACTAAAGCACTTCAACGTAGTAAGACCATACAGATAAATTCCTAGGAACCACAAGTAATGTCTATGAGAATATCACCATTGGAAAGATTAAAAATTTCAATATCCTCAATAAAAATATGATCTCCACTTCGTTTCAACATGTCATATGTACTTCCATTTTCATATCCCTTTTTCATTTTTTCCAGTATTTTAAGCGGAGTTAAAATCTGATCTGTCAACTCCGGTGACTTCACTAATAGACTTCCTTTTACCAACTGTTCTGGTTCAAGGTCGGTCATACAACCTTCATAACAGACATAGACTTTGTTGTCATTAGACTTGAATATTTCTGTCAGTAGAGCCTCTCTTTGGGGATCACAGTACCGATGTAAAGGTTCAACATCACCATGTAGAGTGAATGTTTCAATGAAGTCTTCTTGATCTTCGGGATAATAATCGTCTATGTCAGAGTTCACGGTCATCCAAGCATGCTTGAGGATGTCTTCATCTGTCACACCTTCTTCCATCTGGTAAACTATATCTTCTCCCTGTAATTAGAAATCCTACTTCAGTATTACTGGGTTTGTACTTATATGAACAACATGATGGGTGCCCATGTGTGGAGTAGGATCTTCTTACCCTTCTGGAGCACCTTAGATTGGTGATGTTCATGTTGCTCATTCTTTGGTTTGTTTAGTAAATAACATCATAAAGGCAAGTATAATTGACAAACTTTTCCAGTGAAGGACATAAGTCAGGAGCCTGTAATTCAGTGGTTGTTGTTTGTTTATGTGTTACAAATTTTTTTTCGTTCAATTTTTTATATAGATAAGGCCGTAAGTTTTCTAATTTGAATTGTTTTTCATTGTCTTATCAGGGCCTTTTCTAGCTGACTATGCGGTATGGGCTTTGCTCATTGTTGAAGGCGGTACAGTGACATATAGTTGTTAATGTCTGTGTCATTTTGGTCTATTGTGGACAGTTGTCTCATTGGCAATCATACCACATCTTCTTTTTTATATAACATGAAACTGGTCATCAGTTTTCCAAAAGATCTTATTAACCTTAACTAAAATCAAAACTCTCCCAAAAATCAAAAGGAAATCAGAAAATTCTATAAAGGACCTGGCATGGGTTATACATATATGTCAATATAAAACATAATGGTGTGAGGTATAATTGCCAGTGAGACAATTATCTATCAAACAAAGATGTACAATTTTACAATTCAACAATGAAGTTTGTTTCCATTTCAAATGCATTAAAAAGGAGAAGATTAAAAAAAAAACATTTAGTCAACAGGCAGCTCTTTAATATTCACGTCAGAAAACAAACTATAGATAACAGCAATTGTGAAAAAGAACTCTTTTCTTTGGCAAGGATAGGAAAGTTATATTTGTTGTAGGTGGAAATAATATGACAACCAAAATATTACATCTATGTATGCATATTTATGAATGCATATCTATTAGTGGAGTGACAAAGTCGATGAATTTTCAACTTTAATGGACCACCCTAACTGCAGGCTAAATTATACATTTTTGGATAGAGAAATGATTAAAGTTTAATGTTTGCCTGGTCGTAGAATCGAAATATGGTGCATTTTTTTTTAATTTGGGGTTAAAGTGCAGTGGTCGATTTTTTCACCGAAGTACATTTATTTCACACGGGTTATGAACAATCAAAAAAATAATATCACATTTGCTTTAATAAACAAAGTTTAGTTCTTAAATGAAGCAATAAACTGTAAAAAATCACTATCCAAAAAAATTAAATTAAAAAATTTAAAAAAAAAAGGCGATTTATAAGAAAATTCAGATCAGCAACAATATTTACACACAAGATAAACATGTTTATGACCTTTAATTGGTATTTTTTTCTTCACATATACAGTTTACGATATATTTCTGATTTATACCTTTTTTCAAATTAAAAGAGAGTAAATTATGCTTCTGGTATGGTATATGCCATTTGTCAGTGGCAAATATTTCACCAAAGGTATGTGAATGAGATCGAAACAATTAATTCCAATGCGTCATTGTTACGTGTAATTCAATAAAAATACATATTCAATAAAAATACATATTGTACGGATAGAAAAACAAACTTTCCCTTATTGCAGGAAAGATATGCATACATGAAACCCATAAAACAAATAAAAAGTGGTCAGTCATAAAGGGCAGTTGCAAATGCAAAACAAAACATACACAAAAACCAAGAACCAAACAAAATACACAGGTTCAAAAAATCGTATAGTCGGAGTGATATTAACCACAAAGAAACCAACTGTAATAATTTTGTTAAAAATATTGTCATGAATATATACAGCTTTACATGATTCAATCAGACGCCATTTTCATCATCATCTTCTTCACTAATTTGAATGTGAGTAAGATAGTTTCTACAACTATCAGAACCTTTACACGAACAAATAGTTGTACAACCTAGATTTTGCTGGTTGCAGACACAATTTTTATCGCAAGCCTTTTTACCCTTGCATGTACAAATAAGGTCTTGAAGGAAATCTGCTGACATAGGTCCTTCAAACAAAATCGGTAGTAAACCATTTTTACCCTCCAGCCAACCAGAGTTTTTGGGCTGTCTGGTTGCTGGTTTTGCAATGTGTGAATGCACCCAAACTTGCGTCTGTAACATTGCACGGAGGATGTGTTGTAAAAAGGACGCCTCATATGGGGGCAATCTAACAAGATTCACATCTTTTGTTGTGGCAAATTTCACTCTTAACTTGTTCAGGTCTTCATGTAAATCACTGAATTTCCTCTTCGAATCGTATAACAAAGCAACAAATTTGCGTCCATCATGAATGGCGGATTCCTGATCTCCCGTTGAAAAACCTATCTGAAGGGATTGGAAATTGTCTGCACTTTTCTGCAAAAGTTTGTACATAGACTTCTTTCCGAGACCAAAAAAAGAAGAAGTCGTACCGCATCCTGTGAGGGCATGTGTGGCTGGCAGTAAATTACAGATTGAGGGTTCGAGTGAGCGACATAAATCGTGAGCAGGTAGAAAACGCCTTCCATCTTTCAAATTTGATACTGACCGAGTTTGGAACCACATCTCCTCTGTATTTTCAAGTTTAGGAAAATAGTGGACACAGAGCACTAATACATCAGTGTCAGATGACTTTATAATAATACGACTTTTCTAACATTCGAAAAAATATTGGCATCTGCATACACCGAATGAAGAATCATTTGTGTATCTGTTTTTTCTAGTGTGCTGTATAAGTCAGTACAATTTGACAGGCCATACCAAGAAAATCTCTTGACAACTTATGGGTTTTCAAAAACACCCGCGAGAAACAATTCGGTACCTCCCTCTAAAGGAGACTGTCCAAAATACCGTTCGCAATACTCACCAAGTAATCTGATAAGTGACTGTTTATTTTCTGGATTGCAAAGGAACTTTTTCCAGTCTGGAATTGCTCTTCCTTTAATAAACTGATAAACCCTTTGAGCTCCAAATGACAAGGTTCGACGCAATCTTTCCGCTGCTTTGATTGAATGTTTTGCATCGTAGCAATCAAAAACATCGACCACTGTTCCAGCATTTAAAAAACACGTCAGAAGCATTGTTACATAGTTTCGTAGCAGATCACCAAATGTGTTGCATTTCTTGACATCCATACATTGAATAATTCCCATACCATCACATATCAAAACTGTATTTGCTGTGTCATAACTTGGAAGGTTGAAGGAAAAGCAGATTTCCTCATCAAGTAGGTGAATTATATCTGATTTGCAACACTTACGCATGGTACCATCATCGTGGAAAAGTGATGTTAGTATTGAACCAATAGGATATGCCAAGATCTTGACTACTGTAACATCTTCTCGAACATTAGCCAGGGCTAAAGCGCGACGAAATATCATATCTGGGTTAATATGGGCTTTCACAAAGTCACCTGTTTTACATTTGAGTTTCGAAGTCTTAGTCATATCCTCTTTTAAATGTCTTTAGTGGAGACCTCGAAATAGGACTGTAGAAAACACAAGTTTCACCTTCATTAAAGCAACCTTCGACAAAAGACTTGACCATTAAAGGTTTCAGGCTTTTGTCTGACTGCAAACTCACCTGACAAAAAGGAGGACTTAACGTTTCTGGTAAATTTAACATATTCAAAACGTAGGCTGGAGTCCACCTAGCATAGTTTGTCCGGTTAGTTATGAAGAAGTATGGCAACATTGCAGACACTGATTTCAAATGTAAAAGCCACAAACCATCCCGTTCAGCTCTTATATTCTGTAACAATATTTCAACTGCACGAAGAAACATATCCCAAAATGCAAAGGTTGGTGATATACTACAATAATGTGTTCTGAATTCTTTAAACAAAGGTAATATATGTTCTTCAAAAACATTTAAGAACTCCTCAATATCTTCAGTGCTTTGTGGTGTGCTGGGGACAGCAAATGAGCTATGACAGTCAAGGAACACCTTCCACATATTTGGTTGAATCGTTTTCATACGGTTTTCATCTCTACACCAATTAAAGAATGCCTTAAACAAAAGAACCATAAGAGCCTCATAGGCCAATGATAATCCTCAAACACCACGATTAAACTGTTTACCAACTAGCATTTGATCAACTGTATTTGAAGCATAAATTCCAGAGTCTACAAGTAAGTCACAGAGCCCAGCTGATGCCCATAACTTACCAACTGTTGCTATAAAACAGGAAAGCCCGTGAAACCCACCGAGTCTTATTATATGGGAGTAAAAAACATCCGGCATAGACCATTTCACCTGTCGGGCGACAGCATATAATTGCTGATCAAAAGTTTGTACAGCGTATTGTTGACCAGCACGATTTGACATATCCAGTGGCGTAGCCAGGGTTGAAACGATGTGGATGCGACATTGACGCCTAACGGAGCGAGGCGAAAAAAAATTTTGGGACCATATTATGCAGAAAATTATATTTTTTTGGACATTTTTCTATTCATGCATGAGTTTTCCCCTAGAATCCGACACTAGTTAGATTTTTGTTTAATTTCAAAATACCAACCAATATGTATTCATTTTCCATCAGAATTTTATTGTTTTCTCGAAAGTACCTTCATTCAATTCAAAAATATTCAATGTTAAAGTTTCACACTTGACATCACATAAATATAACAAGTATAGCGGCACCTCTGTTCATGGAACTTCGGAATATAGGAACCGAAGTGATCCCCTTTCTCGGAATATTATAAGCCTCACAATGGTTTTTTTTTTTTTATTAATTGTCTTAAAGCGTTGCAGTGCATGGACATGGAAATACCGGGCGGCCTGCGTCCGTCTGGTCTTGTTAGCACTGTCATGTATACAATTCCTGCCATCTTTTTGTGAAACTTGTATCATCAGCAATGTCTTTGACAATTGCGAAAATAAGTCCTGATCATTCATTTTGAACCCATTGGAAATATAAATCATAACTGAAATCCAATTGCATTTGTTCTGAAGCTGTTATTTCTCTCCAGATATTGTGTATCTTCGATAAATAAAATAAGTGTAATGCTGGGACATAGGTACTCTTTTCTTGAAAATAAAATTGAAATATTTGTAACTCAGTCTAGATGGAGAAGGAATTTATTAGCAAAGAAATGATAACACTCCATTATACAAATACAGTTTTTATCACGTTGTCTTTCGCGTCACAGGAAATGTAATCAGGATATGATGGTTTATGATTGTCAACTAGCTCAATTTCAGACTAAACATGCGGATTTGTTATAACCAACCTCTATGCTTGTCGCAGCCGACGACAAGCTACGACGTAGACTTTTCACGAAAAAGTAGAGAACACTTTTTTTGCGATTTATCCATCTTGTTTACATACACTAAATGATCCTAGACCACGCATACTGCTTCGTAAATGATTAGACGATATTTTCAAATCCTCACCCTTGTAACATTCGGATACCACCGTTTGTATCTGCTGTGAACACATGCAATCATATATTTATTAAAAAAAAAATTAAAAAAATTCCGAAATGATGTGGATGCTTGAGCATCTGAGCATACATGCAAGCTACGCCACTGATATCAAAACATTGTTTCATAGTGGTATATACTGTTGCCATGTCGCTAGGTTTGACGTCAATGACTGGAGCATAGGCTACAAACTTTAATTCATATTTTGATTCAGATTATCTTTTGTAGAAATGGGTCCAAAATGGGACAATTTGTTCATAAGATCAATGCTGCGTCTCGACAGTATTCGAAGGAATATATACCCAAGACATGTCAGAAACATCTAGTCTTGAATCAATAAAGCTCGACAGAATCTTGTCATAAGCATCTGCATATCATGGGGGGGGGGGGGGGAAATAACGTTCTTTTGGCTAGTCGTAAGGTAAGCGTGCCATAAGTTTGGTATTAGAATCATCCAACGTCAGAGATCTTTCTGTTCCACGTTTAACCTTAATGGAACTAATACTTGCGTTGGATGTGTCATTTTGATACTGAAAGACAGCTCTAGCCATTGAGTAAAGGTATTCTTACCATCTATAGTTTCAGCATTAATATCAATATTATCAACCCCCTCCTGAATAATATGACCACCTTCTTCAAAAGAAGCAATCCCATTAGGTAAATATGATGTGTTTTGGATTCTGCCTATTTCAAAATTTGCTAGACTAGTCAGATATCTTCGTACTTCTGAATATGATAAACAAAAGCCATGTGAATTTAGATTTTCAATCAGGTTTTTGGAACCAAACTCATGGTAGAGTTGTAATGCCAAACTAAGATGAAATGGGGTAAAAATACCTTTATTTTATGAAACAATACATTCGGCTATTGCAAGGACTTTACGCATCACATCGACAGGAAGGTCAGAAACATTACCCTCTCCATTGGTATTAGAATCATCCAACGTCAGAGATAGAACAAATTTTCATTTTATAATATACATGTGTAGTTACTCTCTTAATAAAATCCAAAATTAAGAGTTCGTGGATTATAAAAATGTAAAAATTTGTAAGGGTTCCGCGGAACCCAGTGTCTCGCCTACTTTTGCTGTAAATCGCAGGCTCAACAAAAGTGAGGAAAAAAATCAATAAAAATATTCCTCTTGATACTATCTTATGATTGTAAGAAGCTTCTGTCCAAGTTTGGTAAAAATTTAGGATAGTTAATGAATCTAATAAATGTTTTGAAAACTTTAACTGCAGACTGTATGTAATGTTAACTTGAAGAAAATCAAAGTCCATTTAAAAGTAAAATACAGAAAAATGGAGTTATCTTTTTACAAAATTTACTTCAGGATACTATCTTATGATCATAAATAAGCTTCTGTCCAAGTTTGGTACAAACCCAGGAAAGTTTAAGAAAGATGTTAAAATTCTAAAAACTTTAACCACAGAGTGAATGTAATGTTTCCCCCCAGAAAAACTAAGTCCATTTAAAAGTAAAATACGGAAAAAATTGATTTATTTTTTTACAAAATTTACTTCTGGATACTATCTTATGATCATAAACAAGCTTCTTTCCAAGCTTGGTACAAACCCAGGATAGTTTAAGAAAGTTATTAAAATTCTAAAAACTTTAACCACAGAGTGAATGTTATGTTTCCCGCAGAAAAACTAAGTCCATTTAAAAGTAAAATACTGAAAAAATGGAATTTCAATTTTACAAAATTTACTTCTGGATACTATCTTATGATTATAAACAAGCTTCTGTCCAAGTTTGGTACAAACCAGGATAGTTTAAGAAAGTTATTAAAATTCTAAAAACTTTAACCACAGAGTGAATGTTATGTTTCCCTGCAGAAAAAACTAAGTCCATTTATAAGTAAAATACGGAAAAAATGGAATTTTATTTTTACAAAATTTACTTCTGGATACTATATAATGATCATAAACAAGCTTTTGTCCATGTTTGGTAGAAATCCAGTATAGTTTAAGAAAGTTATTAAAATTTCAAAAACTTTAACCACAGAGTGAATATTTGTGGATGCTGCCGCGGACGACGCGCACGACGGAATGTAGGATCGCTTAGTCTCGCTTTTTCGACTAAAGTCGAAGGCTCGACAATAATACTGCGTATTGGTAAGGAATTAAAAATCCGGAAATTCAATGAATTTCATAGCAATGTTTATAAATTGCTAAAAATATAGATATACTCATCAGAATGAGCTGAAGTTTGTCTCATAAGTTTAGAAAATGAAGTTTTATTACTTTTCACATAAAAAACTTTGTAATTTATCGATTAATTATGAATTACAAGTTTTGTAACCTCTCCGTTCAAATAAAAAAAAGAGTATGCATTTTTCAAAGGGGATAAAAAAGTTAAAAATAAGGTTCAATAGAACAAATTTTCATTTTATAATATACATGTGTAGTTACTCTCTTAATAAAATCCAAAATTAAGAGTTTGTGGATTATAAAAATGAAATCATGTTAAAAAATGTTTTTGGAATGCATTTCAAGTTAAAATCGAAAATTCAATTTCTTTTCACTCTCAAAAAAATTGCACCGTACGAAATGTCTACGACCGGGCAAAAAAGTTAGATTAATGTATTGGATTTGCAAAAATATAATTTTCAGCCTGCAGGTATGCCGGTCCATTAAACTCCTAAACTAAGCACCTTTTTTCGTGATTTGTCACTCCACTATATATATATGCTTCATAAGCCATTCCTGTCCACATGATTTGTAAGAAACAATATCGTCATCTTTCATAAACATCTAGATGCACAACTGCAATTTGTAGAAAGTGTATTTAAGTCCAGAACTGAATCAGGTATTTCCAGAGATTTTGGTTTGTTACTTCTAGAGATGTCAAATCTTATCTAATGCAGTATGGAATGCTGGAGATGTCAAATCTTATCTAATGCAGTATGGAATGCTGGAGATGTCAAATCTTATCTAATGCAGTATTGAATGACATATAGTTTTTCATATGTCTTCTCCACTCTATTTGAAGGGTTAACCGCATTTACCATCAAATGCAAAATATCTTATTGTTCTTCAATGTACTTAACCTAAGGTTGGGCTGCATAATATCCTCAAATACAGATAAATTTATCTTATATTTCCTAAAACACCATAAAGCTGAAAAAATATATAAACATGTACTACAATTTAATTTATGGCCAAACGATTTGTCAATGTCAGGTTTTTTTTAAATCTTCTTGCTGCAATGCAATGTAAATTTTCCTAAAAAGTAGATATTTTTCTTCAATATTCCACAAACTATTAATTGCTGAACCTAAATGTATATACTGTTTTATGCAAATTTTATAGTTTTAGTGACTTAAATCGTTTTAATTAATTCCTTTATTGATAACACATTTAATAGACAATAGACAATAGACAATATTTTATTGGCACAAACGCATTTACAATAAATGGTAATGACCTAATGGATAAACAATTTGCAATACATGGTAGTAAAATACAAACAATTATATATATATATATGTGAATAAACGATTAAAGGTATAATGAAAATCTATTACAATAGATTACTTCTTGCATTTAAACAATTTGTTACGAAACAGGAAGATAGTTTTAGTGCCTTATAAGATGTATTATTAAGTATAAGATTTATTATATTTTTATCGCACAATGTGGTTACACTTTTTCCTGTAATTTTGAACATTTTTAATACAAAAGTCTCTCTAATACTGGAGTAACCGCTGCAGTGTAGCAACATGTGTTCATTTTCAATCTCGCCACTTTTACAGATTTCACAAATTCTTTGATCTCTGGGCATTTTTAAATATCTTCCTCTTTCAATGAATATACAATAACATATTATATAAATACATATCCAATGAGATTAAATAAGAATGAGTGTACGGTCTCATTTTCTGGACTATGAACCACAATAAATACTGAAAAGAATGTCCCCTTTCGACAAATTTATAATTTCCACACTTTCTATAAAAACGTGATTTCTACTTTGTTCTAGCATATATTCAGTAGTCCCACATTCAAAACCTTCATTCATATAGTCCAAAATTCTTAGTGGTGTTAAAACTTTCTCAGAATGTTTCGGCCTAATCAATAGATAACCTGGGCCTTCAAGACCAAAATTATTATAAGCTATGTAAATATTTTCTTCTCGTGATGAAAAGATTTCCGTCTGAAGAGCTCTTTTTTGTTCTTCACAATAACGTTCTAATGGATAGAGTAATCCTCCATGAAGATCAAAGTTAGGACAGAAGTCTTCCGTATCTTCAGAATAATATTTTTCGTAATCATCAGTTGGACCAATCATCCAAGCTAGTTTAACTATACTCCTGTCAGACTCATTTCCTTTTTTCTTGAAAATTTTGTAAATTACCTGCAACCAAGAATTAACTTTAAACAAATCACCATCAGCCGAACAGATTCATGCTCAACTATGTATTAAAATGGATTGAATGATGGATTTTTTTCTCTCTGAAGTCTTTTTCAGCACAACCAGTCAGTTTTTATTGATTGGGGAACAATGTGCTCAGAAAAACTGCCAATCCTGTAGTCAATAAAGAACTGTGCCACCTGCAACATGAGGGGCTAGACTCAATTTTGATAGGATAGTGGTACCACTTAAGACCACTCACCCACCCAGGTCCTGTGTTTAAAGTTTTTATCTATCTATTATAATTTTCCTAGTTGAAGCTAAATACAATAATAAAATGCTTCTCTAAGCACAGCCTGATACGACCGCAGAGGTTGAATCCTGAACAGTTTGGCCAAATTTGGACACACTATTCAAGCTTGATACTGTCTGAATTTGGATTGTTATCAAATTTTTTGACATGATATAGGTTTCTGACACAAAACAAATATCAAGATCTTACAAATCCATTGCGCAATACTGTGCAATTAAAGATTTCTTCTTGAAACTAAATTTTGAAAACAAATAAACCCTTCAAAAATTGGAACCACCAAAAACTTTTTGAATCCTCCCTTGGAGAAATTACCCCCACACTCTATCCCTGCCTTTCCTTTGTAGTATGAAACCTTGTAGTACACTTTTTTCAGAGAAACCCATACACTTAAACAAAAGATACTATCTGGAAACTAGATATATGCTCGTTTTTTGCCCTTTCTTTGGCCTGCAATTCATGCATGAATGAGGCAATAACCGCCAAACTCAATCTCAGTCTACCTTTTGTGATATGGAACCTGGTGGTACAATGTCAGATAGATACATACTCATACATACAAGTAATTGTCCAGAAACTACAAAAATGCTTGTTTTGGCCCCTTTATTCCTAAACTGTTGGCACCATAACCCCAAAAATTAATCCAAACTTTTTATATTATGTGGAACAATTTCAGAACAATAAAAATACTTATATACAAGTTATTATCCTGAAAGAAGAAAAATGCGTGTTATGGGCCCCTTTTGCCAAGTTTTGGGCCCCCAATTCCTAAACGGTTGGACCATCATCCCCAAAATCAATCCCAACTTTCATTTTGTGGTCTTGAACCTTTTTATTCAAATTCAAAAAGATCCATTCACGTTACCTGATTATTGTCCAGAAACCAAATTGTCTTTGGACGACTCAGACCACAACATCATACCATCCCAAAAATATTCCAGGATAATTTAAGAAAGTTATTACAATTTCAAAAACTTTAACCACAGAGCGAATACTTGTGAATGACAATTGGAACGACATAATGTAGGATTGCTATGTCTTATTTTTTCGACAAAAGTGGAAGGCTTGATGAAAATCAAAAAGAGCCAAGACATTTTATTTTTTTTATAATATTACATTTGTTCATTTCTTGTGACTCAAATCTTTTTATATCAAAAACTACCTAAACAACCCAACTAACCTTCTCAGGTATGATACCCATAGTCCATAATAGCGTAGCATCTGTTTCCACGACAACTACATCAGTATTTTCACTTTCCAAAGTATTTGATGTGCTGATGAGGTCTCCAAATTTTAATCTTTGTTTATCTGCAAGTTATTTATACTAAAATGCCATATTTCAAATAACTAATTTCTGAAGTTCCATTTTATCTACATTGTAATTTAGATATATCTTTTAGAATAATGAATAATATACATTTATTTTCCCTTGACTGAGGGAGATACAGAGATTTGTTCACCTAAGAAAAATTCATATTTCCTAAGAGCATCACCCAAAATGCCAAGTTTTAATCTTTGTTGGGGCAAGACAAAAGGTAGATGCTGTTGCCGCTATGTTTTAGCTGTAATGGTGAAGACATGGTTTATTGTTTACGAAGAACCAGTTTACTTCTTACGCTATGCTATGTTTTATTTGGTTGTTGTTTCACTAAAGTTTCGGTTTTGATTCATATTAGAGTTCATAATGGTATTTCTGAAATTGTCTTTTGTACATATTTTAACAAAAGATTGCCATAAATGTTTGATTCACATGTTAAAACAAGATTAGACTTTTGATTTTTTGTGTTTTAACGCCACTTTTTAGCACAGTTTTTGGGCTGTTTTGTCGCTGACAGGTTTTATTGTTTGAGGAAACCAGAGTGCTAGTAGAAAACCACTGACCTTCAATAGGAAAACTGACAATCCTTGTCACTTAAGATTGGAAACAAGTGCACCCAACTTGCAACCTCAGTGTTGACTGGCTAGTGATTACAGTACATGTAGTAACTACAAAGACCACTGGGCCACTGAGTCCTTTTAGAAAACTAGAAACAAAGTATAAATGTTTGATGGCCTTTATCATGGTTATAAATATACCTAAATTCCACTTGAGACCTGTTGTGGTAACATAATTACATGGCTCTCCGACAGGAATTACTCCACACCATTCTCCACAAGCACGGGGGTCCACAGAGATAGAGTGATGTCCCTTAAAATAAACACTTATTTTATTTATCACAATTAATTGTTACTGTCATTATCCCATCACTTTTGAGGTATTTAAATACCTATTGCCTGACCAGAATAAAAAATTGTCAACACAATTTGTCCATTTAAATTGTACAATAGGTATTGTGAGAGCTCATCAACAGGTGGTCATTTAACTACCCAGTAAAAAAATCTTCACTATTTCTAAAAGGTAAAATTTATATGACCGATAGCTAGCTTGCTTTCCTCATGCATCATGACCAATGTCCTGAATAGACTATTCTATTTAGATATGGGACATTTTAAGCCATTTCTTTTTGTGTCTCTAAATAGTCAAGATGGAAATTTCAATCAGTGGATTTAGTTTATAAAAAAGAAGATATATGTTTGCTTCATGGTGTTTTTAATGTGGGATGTATTTTAAGTTTTTGATTCCTGAATGGAATTAAAGTGTTTGTGAAATGGATTTTTTTGGATATAAGCCCATCTATTTGTGAATAATTCTAAAAGATGAATTATGTGTGGCGTAGTGTTTTCTAATGGGATATATTTTCATGTTATATTAAGATTCCTGAAATGGAATAGTAGTGATGCTGAGTTTCATTTAATATTCAGGATCTACTTCAATTGGAATTACTGTTAAAAATTTATTTTCAATATATCAAAAAAAGTACAAATGGCTTAGTGCAGAGCTCCAGATAAGCTGCGTATTAGCGTGATCACGCAATACAAATAATAAATCAAAGCGCGAAAGCGCTGTAAAGGCAGTTAATTACAGGTTGTGTGTATTTCTAGTCCAGTTATATCATTATCTTCCATAGAACAGAGGTGGTTTGTAGAATTTAAGATTTAGAGTTCTTTTGTACCTAGTTCACCTATATCTAGTCTGCTGTTTACAGTATATTTTCTGTGCCTCCCATGAAATGCATTTTTAGCCATGGCCTTGTCAGTTTGCTTTAAATTTATGAGTTTGACTGTCCCTTTGGTGTCTTTCGTCCCTCTTCTTTAGACATATAAGAACTTTTCCTTTTCAATATAAATAGACTATTTTTAATTATTGATTGTATACACATATTCTATGACTCCCATAAAAAATAGTTCACAAAGATTGACTAGTCTCTGTACTGTGTGTATAGCAAGGACATCAAGTAACATAATGGTAAATGTACATAGTAACATGTCAACTTTTTTGATGACCATACCTGTCAACTGTCAGTATTTGCAGAGTATTTCCCCCATCGAGCTCGAGGCTCCCAAATGGAAATTTTGTAAGAGCAATTTTGTCGACTATTTTAAAGAAAACAATTAATTCAACAATGGCTATGAGCTTGTTAATGCACGAAGAAGCCAAAAACCACATTAGAATATTTTGAAGGGTATCCATGACAAATCGCCCCACTTTTTCACTAACTCGCCCCACTTTAAAAACAAGGGTGCACACACTGAAATGTCTCGCCTTCTTTACTAATCATTGATATTATGTTGATAGTCCTAATAATAAAGCGTTATTACAACTGTCACATAATCTTAACATCAGACTTGGGGTCAATTACAATGGAATGTAATTAATTAAATTACACATTACATTGCAAAAATGGTCAATTACACTAATTACACATTACACAGTATTTGAAATGTAATTAATTAAATTACAATTACTTTACTAAAGTAATTAATTAAATTACACATTACATTTCATCATAATATTTGTTAACCAATAGTATACATGTATGTATAATGTATGTGTAAAATATTCATGTAAGCATAGTTTAAGCGTTGCATTTTATAATCATGAGTAATTTTAATGTTTAGTCATTTAGTCTACATCTCTCCGGTCTGTACACTTTGACAGCCATTCTCAAAAGTATTTCTATAGGAGCTAATGTGGCATATATCGCTTGATTAGAACATGGAGGTATATACTTCCATAATCAGTAGATGTGTTGATAGAAGAGGAAATTATTTCCCATTAAATTGCCAATACATTAACGGGTATTTTGACATCTCAGAAATGAAGTTATTTAAATAAAACATAGCATGAATAAAAAAAATATAAATAAATAAAAAAAATCACATAATAATTATTAAAAGGTATGCTTGTCACAACATTGAAATTAATTTTTAGTACAAACAATGTATATAATGTCTATATCTAAGCAATATTTTGCTAGTTAGATAAAATACAAGTAATAGTGGCATTGCCCCTGGACATTTTAATCTGATTAATTGCTGTTTGTTTTTACAGCTGTATAATCCTTTTGTGTATACTAATTTGACAAAATGATTGTGTGCAGTAAATTTGAATTCTAAATGAACTCTCATAAAGATTTTCCACACATTTTTTTGCTTTTGTTTAATATGGTGATTTATTACTTTTCAATCTATTTAGTTAAAGATCTTTCTTAAAACATATGTATTTTTTCAAATCATAAGACTATTCAGAAAAAAATTATGTTGGTCAAATAAGTAATATAAGAACTTAAGAATAAATTACAGAGAGTATGTGATATCACTATTTGAAAAATTAATATAATTTTACAATTTATATTATTAAACATAAATCCTTATCATAAACACCATAAAAGTACATGTAATTGAAATGTAATTCAAAAGTAATTGAGCATTACATGCTTTTTTCATTGTAATTAATTAAATTACCATTACAAGTAATTAAAAAAATGCTTAATTACACATTACATTCAATTACATGGAAAATTGTAATGCATTACACTTAATTACCATTACATTTTCAATTACCCCATCCCTGCTTAACATAAACCAAGATAACTAAACATTGACCTTTGAACCATGAAAATGAGGTCAAGGTCAGATAAACCATGCCAGGTAGGCATGTACAGCTTACAATTCTTCCATACAACAAATAAAATTGACTTATTGCTTATAGTTTAAAAAAAAACAGACCAAAACACAAAAGCTTTACACTGAGCAATGAACCGTAAAAAATGAGATCAAGGTCAAATAAAACCTGTGCGACTGACATGTAGATCATGAAATATTTCCATACACCAAATATAGTTGACCTATTGCATTTAGTATTAGAAAAAAAGGCCAAAACTCAAAAACTTAACTTTGACCACTGAACCATGAAAATGAGGTCAAGGTCATATGACACCTGCCAGGTAGACCTGTACACCTTACAACCATTCCATACACAAAATATAGAAGACCTATTGCAAACAGTATAAGAAAAACAGACCAAAACACAAAACTTAACTATAACCACTAAACCATGAAAATGAGGTCAAGGTCAGATGACACCTGCCAGTTGGACATGTACACCTTACAGTGCTTCCATACACCGAATATACTAGACCTATTGCTTATAGTATCTCAGATATGGACTTGACCACCAAAACTTAACCTTGTTCGCTGATCCATGAAATGAGGTCGAGGTCAAGTGAAAACTGTCTGACGGGCAAGAGGACCTTGCAAGGTACGCACATACCAAATATAGTTATCCTATTACTTATAATAAGAGAGAATTTAACATTACAAAAAAAATTTAACTTTTTTTTCAAGTAGTAACTAAACCATGAAAATGAGGTCAACTTGACAAGGACATTGGACATGTGACTGACGGAATCTTAGTAACATGAGGCAACCATATACAAAGTATGAAGCATCCAGGTCTCCCACCTTCTAAAATATAAAGCTTTTAAGAACTGAGCTAACATCGCCGCCGCCGTATCACTATCCCTATGTCGAGCTTTCTGCGACAAAAGTCGCAGACTCAACAAAAAAACTGCCCCAACCTGGATTTTCCAAATCGCCCCACTTGTGAACTGTGTTAAATCCCGTTAATATTACTCCTGCCAACTGGTCCCACCTAATGGAAATGGGTGAAATCTAGATACATGTAAATATATTATTAACCAGGATGAATTTAGTAATGCCAACTCGCCCCACTTATGGAAAAAGATGTTATTCCATTGAATATAAGTTAAATTCCTTATATTGCATTTTGATACATTTTACTGGTTTCTTTTCAATTGTTATGCAAATAACTAAGCTTCAAAACTTACAGTTATTCTTCAACAATCAGGTTTTTTTTTAGAATTATAATTTCAGTATATATCAATAATAGTAATTAAATTAATTTTCGGTTTGTTTGTATTCTGTGTAGATTAGTTTTCATTAATAAAGTGGTGCGAGTTTTTATTTTTAATTGTATATATATTAATCTAAATAATACCGTTTTTTTATAAGTAGGGCGAGTTGGCAGGAGTAATATTAAACATGATTTAACCAATTTCACATGTGGGGCAATTTGATAAATCAGTTTGTGGTGGTTTTTTAAAAAGAGGGGCGATTAGCCAGTGGGGCAACTTGTCCTGCTTCCATTTGAAGGCCCCCTTGAAGGTTTTGTATGACTATATGGACCATCTTTCACATAAAACCCCCCATGTGCATTTTGAAAAGTTGGCAGATATGTTTCTAACTCCAGGCAAAATCTACCGGTATGAATGAAAAAAGTTTTCTATTAAGGCTCTGTGGCCATAACAGCTGTCTCATTAGTATTTTAACCACTTCCCATATTTGCAATTAAAACAATAGAAAAAAATTATTCAACTCAAAAACAAAACTTACTTGTAAATATGAAATTCTCTTTACGGTATGAGTTTTTCTCATTGTTTGAGATTGTACAGTAGTACCTGTAACTGCTTATACCTATTTCTTATTCACTTTTGCTTGATAAACTCACTAAATATCATATACATTGTACCACATCTCCTTATTTTTATAAGCATTCCAATAACATGAACAATTGTAATTCAATTCTATATACCAAAGCAAAATGAACTGCACCACTTTCATTCACTAGTATGCATCTTTTGGCAAAATACAAGTTCTTAAATGACACAATATATATTTATTGATAAAAAAATAAAATTTAGTATACAACTCTTTAACAGGTATAAAAAAAGCACAGCTTTGTCATAACTTGTGAAATCTGTGCTGAAAACATAGACATTGATGGTATTTGAATAATTCCATATGTGAAGCTCAACGTTAGCTCGTCAGTTGGTGGTGGACAGTTATACAAATGTAGTTCCTTTCTGCAGGCTAGGATGAATGAGTTTTCAGGAAAACCAATTTCACAAATCAAAACTGTCCTCTAGATTTCTCCTACAATATTCATCCAGTTTAGTTCTTTTGTTTTAATTGGACACCGTCCTGATTTTTAATTTTGAAAACCATTCAGTCTCTTGCTTGCAAATGGTGCATGAAAATAGGATGGGTATGGCAGTAGACAAGTCTCTTTAAAGTGGGTTTGTGCCCTGAAAAAAAGTTTTATAAGTTTTTTTCAAACTTGTGCAACACACATACCTAAATAACTATAACATAGAAGAGAGCATCATTCGTGTCAATGTTTTGTTCCTGTTTACATTGTCGTTGATATTTTTTCAGAAAGCCTGAGGCATAACTCATGAATTCTTGTCATTACATCCTAAATTAACATAATTACTGCTAGAATAATTATCAGTATGATATACGTACACTATCATTGTACAGCCCAAGTCTTCAGTATATATAATTGTTGCATTCATTCACTCCTGTGTTCAGTCCTTCAAAAATATTTAAACATCAACAAATGAACTTTAATAAGGACAAGAAAACACTAGAAAAGATACGTACATACAATCCGTGTAAGTGTATTTGAAAGAGAAATATATCTGGTTAAACGATGTATAAAGGAGGAAAAATTGTAGATATTGCATTACGATGCTTTCTACCTAATAGCACGTGGATATGTTTACATATTTAGACTTGACCCAGTATGACCCGTACCTTGTAGGTCACCGCCGTCGTTTAAACACTAGACTTCAGTCGTGTAAGACAATAAAAAGCTTAAGCCTGTACTATTTGTGTGAAGTAAATGTGTTTGTTCTGTACATTTAAATTGTTTTACCTGATAGCAAGGACGTATATCTATCCGTTTCCTTCTCAATTCACTTTGTCAAATTCTTCGAGCTTCCTTAAAACATACGTATTACTGCGCCCGGAAGTGAGAAAAATATGAGAAATCCTCGTAAAATAATGCTATTTTCAATTTTGTGGAATCCATTTTGTTATATTTATTATACAAAGATAAAACAAAGTTACGATTAATTATGAATTTGCATATCATTATACGGAACGTTTATGGGCTATTTTTTAGCTGTAAATCGGTCATTTTGGCGGGAAATCATGTACACATACACACGTAGATTGGCTGGTATCCGATCGTAATGTTACACATCACATATATCAAATAGCTAATACCCGGAACGTAGTACCGGGAACCAGGATAATACGTAGACAACATACATAACTAGAACCGAAATTGAAAACGCTTTACGGTTTCTCGTTCATAAACCGAATTCCGCTTTGAATTATAGAAGATGCAATATTAATCATGTTCAGTCGACTTTTCATTGTTATATCAACGTCTGAACTTAATAAAGAATCTTTAGATGTCAGATAACACTCGAAATTGACCCGACCTCTTTCCACACGGAATACACATAATGATAGTTTGTAGTCAGGTTGACTGCTTATAATGCAAAATACACACTAATAACAAGTTCTATAAAACGAACAATACACACTGGTCGTTTCTTTAGTCCCCAATGTAAATGAAAGAAACAAAAACCATATTATACCATAATAAGAAGAGGAGAAATTCGAACATTTCCGGATCTATTTCTGGCCAAAAGACCCCCTGCAAAGATTGCGTATGAAAAGATGAACCTCATGACTTAAAAGTCAGGCCTTAAAGCACTGCCTTTAAAAACCCAATGCAATTGCCCATTGCAGGGTTCAATAACCCATTGCTTTCAACGGAAAACCCAATTATCTGTCAAAACCATGAGTTCTCAACCCTTTTATTGGCTACCGTTTGCGTTATTTACCCTTATCTGTTTACAGTCGTCGTGTAAACATTTTTTTAATATTTATAATTGGAAATTTTCCGTCGTTCTAAAAATAGATCCCTGCATCTGTATCTGTATTCTCTATCTTCTGCCAATTTAGGCACACCTCCAAAAATAGGAGTAGGAAAACTATCCACCAGTATACAAAAAAAAAAAAAGGTCACACTATTGAATTATTTACAATTATATCACAATCCTCCACCAATAAAACAAATTGTCAAGGTTTATTTACACACACACAAAAAAAAGAAAGCTTCATCTGCTTTTTAAGTCTAAATGTCCTCTAAGCACACTGTCACTTATCTGCTCAAGTAGCTGAAATGGGTTCCGTTGCTCAATAGGTACACATGTTTTTTGTTAACATTTCGATCTTCTCGGCGTTTATCCAATTAGCGTGTGACATGTAGTCATATTTTTTTCGCATTGCTCGGGATTTATCCTAATATACATTGAATTAAAACGAAAGTGAATGTCTGGTAAAAATATTAAATAGAAGCATGTTTTCGGCTTCTTTTGAAAAGCTGAGGGAAAGTTATGATGATAACAAGACTCAGCCAGTGTTTTAAGGAAGCGTCATTAGAACGCACATGCGTGTGAGCGTACCATAACGAGAACATTGCTAATAAAAACGGGGTTTCATCAAAAACGAAATCAGTTGGAAAAAGAAACTTATTTAAGGTTTATGTACCCTTCTGTAGCCATTTTTGTACGAATTTTTCAAACCTCAATTGTTTCAAAACTACAGATATAATGAATAATAGAGATAGGACATTAAGTACATATTCCAAGGGGAAACTTGATGCAAAGCTTTTTTTTTTACTGTTTCATTGCATTTGATAGAAAAAGAGGACTTTGTGGCAAATAAATCAAGATTTTTGTAGAAAATCCACAGCCTTTAATACGGAGATTTTTGTTTTAAAATTTGAAACATAACTTACTCACTTGATATTCTATGATGTGCTAGTGTTAATTTTTTACAAAAAGATCTAAGCAACCTGTAAATTCCAAAACACCTCGTGCTGAGTCACTAAAGTCGAGCGCACCCTAAAAGGTGTACTTGATTTTGGCCATATTCATATTTATTTTAACCAATAACTACATTTATAAACTTGTTTTAAGGAAATCAAAATGCATGCAATAATCCTATATCTTTCAGTCATAAAATTGCCAAATATGAGAGTACAAGGATAAAGGCTGTGGATTTTCTGTAAAAATCTTGATTTATTTGCCACAAAGTCCTCTTTTTCTATTAAAAGCAATGGAACAGTAAAATATAATGCTTTGCATCAAGTTTCCCCTTGGAATATGTACAATATGGTCTATCTCTATTTTTCATTATATCTGTAGTTTTAATACAATTGAAGTTTGAAAAGTTCGTACAAAAATGGCTACAGAAGGGTACATAAACCTTAAGATGGAAAAAAATAGGGTTGATACTACCTAAATATTCAATATTATGTCGATGAAAAACCCAAATACATTAAGGAGTTTTGTGGTAAAAAAAAACAATTTGATATTAACCTGAGGGGTGAATTAGAATTGATAATGCAATTAAAAAACTTTATCACCCAATTAAAAAAAAAATGGTGGGTAAAAACCACCATTTGTGAATTCTTATCTGGAGCTCTGTTAGTGAATAGATATTTCAATGCTTTATTCTTCATTATGAAAGTGGGATATACCAGCAATGATTTATTAGTGATTGTAAGCAAAATGAATAAATTTTCAATAAATATCTTTATTAAAAAGAACAAATATTGTATTTAATGTAAAATGTCCCATACCTAAATAAAATAGTTCATTCAGGACATTAAACATGAGGGGAAAGCAAGCTAGGTCATGTATCATTCATTTAAATAAGCTCTGTCAAAAACAAACCAGGTAAATAAATCTACAGGTAGTTAAATGACCACCTGTTGATAATAGCTCTCACAATACCTATTGTACAAATTAAATGGACAAATTGTATTTACAATTTTTTTAACTGGTCAGGCAATAGGTAATTCACTACCACAAAGCTTATTGGATAGGCACAGTAAATACATTAAACTAGTTATGGTTCATATACCATTGGCATATATGAAAATCTAAAATCTATATAAATGTTTAAAATGGTACATTAATTCCAGAGCATCATGTATTACTACAAAACTTTGAATAAATTGGTTGAAATTTTGCACCTGTCCTAAGGCAGGAATCTGTTGTTCAGTGGTTGTCATTTGTTGATGTAGTTTATAAGTTTTCTTGTTTTTTATTTTTCATATAGATTCGAAAGTTTTTTTTTTGTTTGAATGGTTTAACACTAGTAAGTCAATTTTAGGGCCCTTTATAGCTTGATGTTTGGTGTGGGCCAACTCGGAGTTGCAGACCGTATTTTGACCTATAATGGTTTACTTCTACAAGTTGTGACTTGGATGGAGAGCTGTCTAATTGGCACTCATACCACATCGTAGAACCGTTATACAGTGAAACCTGCCTAATCTGAGACACTAGGGGACCAGAAAAAAAATGCCTGATTAATCAGGGTGTTGAAATACTATTTTAAAGCAAGAATAGGCATATTTTGGGACCGTGAAAATTTGTCTGTTTAAGCAGGATGTTTGAATTCGTCGGTGTCGGATTAGGCAGGTTAAGCTGTACTTGTATAATTCAGCAAATACCTGTTTTTCATGAAGTTAAAATTAAGGTAAGATATTCAGCCAGATGTAAAAATTGAGAGAGGCTGACTAAAATTATCTGAATTTTGAATTGATGATGGGAGTTTTATAAAGTGTACTTACAGGTTGCAATAGAAATGCCACATTATCTACTGATAACAGGATAATCTGAGCATCAGTTATCTCACTGGCTTCATATAGACTGTTTATGTTAGCAAACATATGGTCAAGTCTTCCACCAAATGATCCCAACACAATAACAACTTTTATCTGAAAACAAAAGTTTTACTTATAGATGTTGTGAGCTTGAAATCTGCTCCTAGCAAAGCACATTTGATTTTGATCAAAATTGACTAATCTTAATAATAGATGTTGTGAGCTTGAAATCTGCTCTTGGCAAAGTACATTTAACTTTGATCACTAGAATTGCCAGTTATGAATATCTCTAGCCTGACAATCAATAAACAAAGTGCTTGTAAGCACTGCATGGTAAAGATTGCTTTAATTTATCAGTGGGAAGAAAAATTAAATATTGCATTGTATAAAGCAAATGGTTGTAGTTATTTCAACAACAATTCTGGACAATGGGAGATAACTCCAATTTTTATATATATGACATCATTAATTTTTTGAGAACAGATATAAAAATAGCCTTGCCAGACGTCATAATTATTTGGACTACTCTCGACCCATATCTGTCCTCGGCTAAAGCCTCAAGACCGATATGGGCACGGATATGGAAGTCTCTAGATGATACCAGGGCCATGAATGAAATAAAAATAAATATGGCAAATGAGAAAATATTCAATTGTTATTTGTTGGTTGAAATGTCCCTGAAATGTGATGGGATTATGCAGCACACATGTATCCCTGCACCAGTTCACTGGCTTCAGTTTTAAATATAGACTAGTGTAGAGACTATAAATGTGTACAAACCTGACATCTAACTATATTGTAGAAAACTTGATCATCAATTTATCAAAAATATATACACAGAGAACAATGTATTTCACAATACATATGCATTAATCCAAATTTGCATCCATTCGTACAGTCTCAATAGAAGTATTTCCCGCGGAAATGTCATGTGATGTAAACATGGAATTGTCCACACCGATACGGGTGAAATACGTAGAATACCAATTGTGGACACAGCAATAAGATCAGATATAAGACCCTCGTGAGCCCGTATTTAAAAGTGATAACCTGTTAAACATAGAAATTTGCTGAAATTTGATCGATTTATCTTGAAGTGAAGACAATAAAAATTTGCGTGTATAGAGTGAACCCCCTATAAAAAATAATACTGTGTTCTTAAACACTTCCCCTTTCGGTGATCGATACAAATGATATTTTATTATATAGTATGTTAATAAGATTTCTGCACCTTGCAAAAGTTATGTAGTTTTCTTGACAGGTGTAACATCATTTTGTGGTGTGAATATCTGAGCATATATTTAATTAATAAATTTCTGGAAAATGTTCATGAATAGGATGTATATCAAGTCAGTAACATAGGGTTTTCATTGCATTTCATGCAATCTTTACCCAAAAAATCCTGGTATGGTCAATTGTTGAAAGTATAATAAACACCAATAATTATTCAATCAGTCATGTTGTTAATAGATAGATGTGTCATGAAGACGTTTTAAAAAAATCGTTTGAATTCATAAATCAGTCCTCCACTCTCAAGTTCTTTGATACAGTTATGATTTTTATTTAATCCTAATGAAATCTTCCTTTTTGGGGGTTTAAACAAAAAATTGACTGGAAAAGTTAAATTTATGAAATAAATAATGAATAAAGAATGATCCAGTTCACATGACCTGATATCTGCATAAATGTTTGAGGTAAATTCCAATATTTTTGTGAGAGGTTTTAGTTTAAACATATTTATTTATAGTGGATTGGGAAACAAGTTTTGCAACTTATATTAATCCCTTTCCACTTTGCGGGTGCGAGTGCTGCCTTGTAGCAGCATTAGCCTACTCTTTTTCGAAATCTACAAGGGTGTCTTTAACGTGCAAGAGATATGTCTCTCTCTAAACACGGGTCAGCCATTTATTGTCCCCTTCCGACGGACTATCATCGTTTCCTCAAGACCATACTCGCAAATGGTGTCAAGGGAGAGCCGAAAATTGAGTTCCTGAAATTTTCATCCCGAACAGGAATCGAACCAGGAACCTTTGTGTTAGTAGTCCGATGCACTAACCACTACACCACGGTGAGAGGTTTTAATTACTGTGAATTATGAGATTAGGTGAGAACGCAATAATAAGAACTCCCATTATGATATTAGATATATATACAACTGTACATAGGCAGATTTCCCTGGAATTGCAATAATTTCTGGAATTTCCAGTAATCAAAATTTTTGTTTTATCATTTTAAAGTTAAGGGAAAACTCCATACATATTTGGAGGTGCTCCTAATTAAAGGCGGCTGATACTAAGAAGAAGAAGAATCAATATTTACCTCTTTTTCCTTTATCTTATCAGATGCAACCTTTAAAGCTTTAGTGAAATCTGTAAAGTTCTGGTCTGGCGTTTCTACTATTTCAACATTCTATAAATACACAAAAAAACTATTCTACAATAAACAAGAATGTGTTCATATTACACGGATGCCCTATCCCCACTATCAATTTTCTATGTTCAAGGGACCGTAAAAATGGGAGAAAATCTCAGACTTGGCATTAAAATTAGAAAGATCATATCATAAGGAACATGTGGACTAAGTTTCAAGTTGATTGGACTTCAACTTCATCAAAAACTACCTAGACAAATATCTTTAACCTGAAGCGGGAGGGACGAACAGACGGACGGAGAAATGACTTACATACCAGAAAACCTAATGCCCATAAATGGGGCATAAAAAACTCTGACACACTGACCTTATATTCTAAGGATTTGTTCCACTTTTTTTATAATTCAAGGTTGATTTGACTTAAGAATTTTTTAGTACAAAATTGGGAAATATTTAATAGGACTGATTATTCTTTGAAAAGCAAGTACGTATCATTATGTCTTATATTTCACCCAGGAAAATGAAGTTTTGGGAAGTAACATCCAATTTAATCATGATATAGCGAAGTGTTCAAGACTAAAAAATATAAATGAATTAGACAAGATTAACATATAAAGACATATAAAGTGCATTTTTTTCAAACAAAAAGAAAACTGCTGATTTTGTTTAGTTGTCCCTCCATGTTTTTTATGATGGAGCAAAATAACATTTTTTGTTTTTGTTAAAAAAGCTATTTTGTAGCTATTTACATCATCCCCCTCAAACATAAAAATAAACAAAAAGATTAATATTTGTAGTCCAGAGACCTGTAAGAAGCTATTTCATCCCTTAAATCAGAAACTGGACGCAGACACAAAACTCTAGTGTTGAACAAATCCACCCTTAAATCAGAATGCGGATGCCACACCCAAATGTTGGACCAGTCAACCCGTTAAATCAGGACACAGACTGATTTTTTTTTATCAGTTTTGTGCAGATTCTTATCTATTTATTCATGTTTTATTTATCTTCACAGATGCATATATTTATACACACATTTTTTCTTCTTCAGTTTTTTATTCCATTTTCTAATGCCTACCCCAACTTATAGGTTGACTGGTCCAACAGTAGGGTGTGGCGTCCGCTTCCTGATTTACTGGGGGGACTTGTCTAACTCTAGGGTATCGCATCCACATTTAGTGTCTGGGTTTGAGAGTTGTCTCATTGGCCCTCATACCATATCTCCTTATTTCTAAATACCGGGTATATTACATTATAATGATTGGCCAAATATAAATGAAATATAAAAGTTTTACAACATTGCACCCATTTAGAGAACCATTAAGGTAAAATTCCTTGGTATTTCAAATTGATAAAGCTTAGACACAACAATAGTATTGTAAAAAAACTAGAAGCTCTCAAGAGCCTGTGTCGCTCACCTGCATTTCATTTTGTTAGGAAATCATGTAGAAACTAAAAATTATTAGATATTAGATATTATTCATGCTATAATAGTATTAAAGATAAGAATCAATCAAAGCGCTGTAAGCACTGTAGGCAGTTAACCAAAAACCAAGGCAAACATAATTACGAAAACTGTGGCAATGTTGCTTCAACATTTTTTAAAGATTTAAAAGAACAAACATTAAACATTCATATATAATTAAGGTCTTTCCTCTTCCCGAGGAAAGACCTTATTGTTTTTCTAATGTTTTTTTTTCTTTTTTTTTTCCTTCCAGCATTTGTTTGGCACGCCCTCCTACCGCTTCTATTGAAGTTATCAATACCAAATTTGAACCATCGATAGACCGCATCATGAACTTTTACCAGATGAACTTTTGTAGGATTTCATCATCCCCTTTAGAAGTTATCTCCCTTTTATTGATTTTTTTCAACATGGCCCCCCCCTAAATGTTTTAAAAGATATCATGACCTTATTTAGACAATAGGTAGATATTATTATGATGTATTACCATATGAGGCTGCATAGGATTTCATCATCCCCTTTGAGAGTTATATCCCCTTGAAGCAATTTCTTTTATTTGTATTTTTCTTTAAAAGTATAAGAGATAGAATTGATTTGAAAATGGCAGCATATACAAGAACAGATGGCAATGTTTATAAATATAAACAATTAATTTGTTACTAAGCCTTATAAGGAGTTATTTCCCTTTAAAAATTATAAATATTTTTTGAAAAGTTCTATTTCGAGAACCAGAAGTCATAGAGACTTGGAACCTTCACCAATAATCTTAAATTCATATGACCTTTAATATGCACCTAAGGTCAAAGGTCACTTAGTGCAAAAAAAAATTACGCTGCAATTTCAAGCTTACATATTAGGAAAACGATAAGACTTTGCTGCATACATACAGCGCATAAAATGTTCTTCTCGACGAGCTCTTCATTTTATACAATAAGCCCAAAAATGTCCGACCGTCTGTTCAAAAGTTACAACGGGATGATTCTTATCAACCTACTATAAAGTGCAAAGATGATCAGTAATTCAAGACCTTCAATTTGAGGTCAATGTCAGGTCATGCTCAAATTTCACCTTGACCTTCACATTATACAATGACCTTGACCTTGTGATAGTTGAAAGGTTAAGTGGTCCTGAATTGAATGGTGATAGTCTTATGTCTCTACGACTTCCGGTTCTTAAGTTTAGTATTGCATCATATATTTGATGATTAATTGTGACCTTGGTGAACTTTGAAATTGTCACAATTCTTTTGTTATAATGTTGTCCTTCAACTGTAGATCATTTATCATTTAACAGATTTGAGATATCTATTGTCGTTTAAGAGATAATGCAGTTTGAAGTTTTGCGAGCGGAGGCATGTATTTCTGAATCAACAAGAGCTTACCACTTAAAATGTTTTAGAAATTGAAGAGGTTAATATAGTTATATGTTTGACCAAATACCAAAAACATTCCATGGAAAATAACGCCAAAAATTCAATTTGAAATTTTCAAGTTTTGCATTGACTTTGTAAGTTTCATAACTTCTATTTATATAGTTGATATTGCATCATTATTTGCACTTTGTCAAATGGGGTCATCTGATATATCAAATTGAAGGTCTAAATAAAGTCTACTTAAAAATGAAAATTTTAAACCCCCTTTTCATCCAAGGGGGACGGGTGGGGTCATTTAGTGCAAACATTCAAATTTCTCAGATGGTAAGGTTGTCGCATATCAAATGAAAGAACATAAAGCATACATTTCAAATTTCAAATTGACGTCTCCCAAAAATGGGTTGGATGGGGTTATTGAGTGCAAAAAATAAATTTTCTTTTAAGATAGGGTTGTTGTATATCAAATGAAAGGTCATGATGTGTACATTTGAAATATCAAATACCCGATCTCCAAAAATTAGTTGGATAGGGTTATTAAGTGCAAAAATCAAACTTTCTAGAACAAGGCATTGTCGCATATCAAATGAAAGCTCATCTACTCTATGTTACATATATCATACTTCCGATCTCAAAAATGTAGCCGGATGAGGTCATTAAGTGTAAAAGAGAAAAGTTTCAGAAGGTATGCTTGTCGTATATAAAACGAAAGGTCGTACAAAGTACATTACGAAAACATCAATTTTACAGGAAAGACCTTTCAATTGTTTTACAAACAATTGAGATACTAGTTGTACATTTATGTTCAATTAATGAATTAATTATTAAGGCAAATAATTCATATTTTATTAAGGTTTGCAATAGCAACGCACATGACCATTCGTGGTCATGAGTCTTTCATGAGTCAGCAGTGGTACAAATTTGCAATGATTGCAGTTCTTCTAGTTGATCGTAATTGTTCGTATTAGTTGACTGTTAGTAGTTCAAGATGACTTTAGTACGAGCTTGTAAAAGTATGAATGGACTTGCTTCCCTGGAAAGCAAACTGAGTTTGTGTAATGTACAGTACAAAAGTTATGAGACACAAATCAGACAAATGTTTACTACTACAGGGATCAATGGTGAGGTCTGACTGACCTGTCCATAGTAAATGTAAACGACTCCCACCTTCACCCCAAATCAACGATGTCTAAGTTTGGAATAAAATGACAGGTGTTAGGGTCTAGCAAAGTGATATGCATATGTGTCACATATGAGATTGACCTTGTATGTCATTCAATCTTTTCTGAAATGACAAACAGGAATGAATATGGTTTAGGCGTTGGTATCTCAATCTTTTGAAAGTTTTAAAAACACACACAAGAGGGTGTGGGGTGACCCTAGGGACTACCACTATTTTTCATTTGATTTTTTATATTGTCCCATATATGTATATAATTATATGGTTTATGGATGGGGATCTCGGCCGTTATCAAGTTTTCCAACAGGAGGGGTGGGGGACCCCAGTGACTTCCCCTATATTTCATTCGATTTGTTAAATTGTCCAATACATGAATATATATGGTTGAGGGGTGGGGATAAAGGAAATAAAGATATGAATGAATGAAAGTTTCTAAGTTATCAAACAGGAGTGGGTAGGGTGACCTTAAGGACCCTCCCTATATTTCATTTGATTAGTGCTCATACATGAATATATATGGTTTAATTTAAAGGTTGGGATCTCGACTCTTTCCAATTTCTCAATCAGGTGACTGCAGGGACTCCCCCTATATTTCATTTAATTTAGAGTTGGGGATCCCAACTGTTTCAAAGTTCTTCAACATGAGGGGTAGGGTGACAACAGGGACTTCCCCTATATTTCATTTGATTTGTTATATAGCCTTATACATGAGTATATATGGTAAAGGGGTGATGATCTCGAATGTTTCCAAGTTCTCAAACAGGAGGGGGTACAGTGACCATAGGGACCCCCTTATAATTCATTTGATTTGTAATATTGTCCCATACATAAATATATATATTGTTTAAGATTGTGGATCTCGACCATTATATATTCTCAAACAGAGTGGCCCCACGAACTCCACCTATATTTCATATGATTTGTTATATTGTCCCATACATGAATATATATATATGGTTTAGGGGTTGGGATCTTGTCCTTTACCAAGTTTTGGTCATTTTTGTCTCTTGTTGATAGTTGTCTCATTGGCAATCATACCACATCTTTTTTTATATAAGAAACTTCCAGCTATTTTAACTGACCTATCAAAATTGAGAAGGAAAAAATACCCCTTGAAATTGCAGTAATAATTATGTTCAACTTGAAAAGCATTTAACATGCATTACCAACATTTATCACTGATGAAAAAAAATTATACTGTTACCAGGAACATATATATTGTTAGATAAACTGTTCCCAGCTGTCACAATGTATTGGATTTTCACATTAAAATTGGTGTACAAAATATTTTCTGCTTTTTCTTTCTTTTTCATATAAGTCTTTTGGTTTTTAATTCTAGTGTTTATATTTATTAACATGCATAGATGCATAGATGTATTTTGTAACCTGTCTAGATTTTTTTAGTAGCCAAATCCGGGATTACCCTCATCCGCTTCCGGAATCGGATCCGATATTGTAATCTCGTGGCAGCCATTTTGGTTTCAATGTTGTTTTTGACAGATAGTGAGATACGATTTTACTCGGATTTACACATTATTTATCGGCGATTTTATGTATAAAGCTAGCGGTAGAACAAATTGAACATGGCTGTCATGAATAGTAATGATGAATATAAGTTTGAGATCGTTTATTAGGAAACTTTGGTAAAAATGTTTGCAAAGTTATTTTTTTATATTATTTCAAGGTCCGTCGGGCATGTCGTGCGTAGCTAGTAACAAAGTAGAAAGTCCGACTGCAAAAGTGGAAGGTCACAGACCTTGGACCACCGCTAATTTAAACCCCTGCGTCCAAATTGAAAAGATACGAAAATTTCGTCTTCTTTTAAATTCAAAATTGCCGCCAACAGTTGAACTTATATACGTAGTTGACTACGTATTGTCGACAAACAATATTCCTACGACTTTTGCAATTTGGGAAATCTTAACTACTTGTCTTTAGAGATTTTCGGCGATTAGATATTTCATACATTTGTTCTTTGACATCTTAGCCAAAAGCTCAGAGGATAATAAACTACATAAGGATTCCTAATGTGCTCTACTTCCTATGTGCAACTTCAAAACTTTTGGGAAAATCGACATCATTTAAGGTTTTTCTGGTCATATTTTTTGTAATTCAGAATGAAAAGTATAAAAAAACTGTCCAATAAGTTACAAATAATATAGTAGCCAGCTAGATTATAACAATGGCACGTATTTCAGCATTTATTGGGTAGCACACAAATCCAGAGTGCTCGCATAAGGCAGCTTAACTGCCTAAAAACCGCAAAATCCTTCAAAATACTATAACCGGGCCAGTAACCCAACAATGGATTGTATGATTTGTCTGAAAATTTCAGAGCAGATCAATTTTATCCTGATAAATATTTTTGCCCGAGTCAGATTTGCTCTAATTACTTTAATTTTAGAAATATAAACCAAAAACTGCATTTTATCCCTATGTTCTCTCTTTAGCCATGTCGGCCATCTTGGTTGGCAGGAGTGATCATTGGGCAGGTTATTAAAACTAGATACCTTAATGATGATTGTGACCAATTTGGTTAAATTTAGCCCAGTAGTTTCAGAGGAGAAGATTTTTGTAATAGATAACAACGAATTTGGATGCCAAATGATGAGAAAAGCTCACTAGGCCAGAAACTCCAGAAGTCAGGTGAGCATAAAAAGATGCTGTTTTTGTCAAGTTTTCACATCAAATTAAAGGGCTATTATAAATCTCTGTTGTTTTATTATCCCTTGTTGATAATAAACCATTGCAAACATTAATAAATTTCAAACCTGTTCTTCATAGTAACTTTTGACTTCGGGTTGGATTGAGTCAAAATCTCCTGTGATGAGATCTGGTAGATATTTCTCTCTATTATGTACATGTGTGTTGTATAAATGGTTGGCTCCTCCATCTACTGCCACCTTCAGCAATGCTACAATAATTTACATTTTATATACAAAGCTGAGAATGGAACTGGGGAATGTGTCAAAGAGACAACAACCCGACCATAGAATAGACAACAGCGGAAGGTCACCAATAGTTCTTCAATGCAGCGAAAAACTCCCGTACCCAGGGGCGTCCTTCAGCTGGCCCCTTAACAAATATCTATACTGGTTCAATGATAATGGATATGTATAATATAGTTAAATTACTCAAAATAAAAACTACATACTGTGCCAGTGGATTCATTTATTTTTGTGGATAACAATATTTTTCTAGTATTGAGGAAATCTTGCATCTTTGTTGATATACTTGATTGCATGGTTTTGATTAAGTCTGAATACACCCCAATGGCAAATATGTACCTTGTTGAACATTTAAATTTGTGGTTCAAAAAAGATAAAAGAAAATTGGTACCCCATGATTAATAGTAACAGTAGGTGGCTCGGGACTATTCGACTGCGCATAATTTCATGCATGAATTACAAAATTATTTGTCGTAAATTCGACATAATTTTTTTTAATATTTTGATTGAATAGACATGTTTAAATAAATCATTGTATTTATGTAACTAAAAGAATATTTTCTATGTTATCCCTATTTGTTAAAGGGTCAAAATTACATTTTACCCATTTTCACCATTTTCCCGCCAAAATTTGGGGTTTAAGGCAAAATAAATTTTTTTTCCTTATCAGTGACCTATGTTTTTTATTTGCTCATTCATTGAAGCTTTATTTCAGCTTTTCATATTACAGTTTTGGACCAAGTGTCATAGAACGTTTTTTTTTATTCCGATAAAAATATGTCAATATCTCTATTTTCCCTATCATTTCATTGAAAAATGATCCCTTTTACATACCTGTTTAAAATTAAAATTTTGAGCTTAAATGGTCCGTGACCCCCTATTTTTTTTCTCACCAATTTGATTGACTTTCTGTAAAAAAATAAAATAACAATAAATACGGCACTTCTGATAGAAATTTCGAATAGGCCCAAGCCACCTTAAATTACTTAAGTAGCGTTTATCCAATTAAGAGGAACATAGATAAATTACACAAAACGGTGTTGAACCAATTTAGTAATTTTTCACAGTGAATGAAGGTATTTCACTGACTCTGCAGTACTACTTTGTAAATTCATACTATAAAGAGATAAATAAAAGTGTTTTAAATAAGTTCAGCTGTCAGACCAATTAACCTGTTCCACAGTGATCACCAGTCTGATTAAAATGAAACCTAAATTAATATATTTTTTGTTTCCCCAATCCCGCCCTGCCAAGCTAGGTGTGGGTAGGTAGGTAGGGAAATGTTTATATTTTTCTAAAAAGCTGGAACAGTATCGGTCGATCCTGCAAGCCTGGAAGTTAGAATTGAATAAAATAATATTTGACTCAGTTTTGACAATAAAATTTTGTAGTTCGGACCGCTTTTGCAGGGTCGGTCGATATTGGGGAAACAAACAATACTTTATTTTAGGCCTCAGTGCTCCTGTTTTCTGATATCAATGGATATGTTGGGAGATATATAACTTAATGATGGCAAGTGATAGGTTTGATTTTAATCAGACTGAATGATCACTGAACATCAAATATAAGAGTTGTGTGTACCTTTACTCCATAATACTGTAAACAGCTTTCTATCAGTTGGAAGGGGCTGGTTCAGCAATACCAGGGCTAATTTATCATCTGTGAAAAAATAAAATGAACGCATCTATAAAAAAATTTAATTAAATTAATATTGTTTTGGGGAAACATGGATATCTACATTTTTCTTATAAAAACCCACTATCAATCAAAACAACATCTGCTCAGTTTCATATCTTCCAGATACTTTCAAGATGAAAAACAGCAATAAAATCTCAGTACCATGATTATTCATCAAGATAGAGAACAGCAATATAAGCAGGGAGTAAGTGAGTCTATGACAGGGAGATTGTAAGCGAGGCATCAGGAAAATTGACACAAGTTCAGTTTTTTAAGTATAAAATTTGTTATATATAATGCCTTGATGAAAGATAATATTTTACATTTATTTTACTTCTAAATTTTTTAAAGGCACATGGGAGATAATCCAAATTTAAAACAAAATTCATATCATAGCAAATATTTACAAGAATGTCTATCACGTTGATTTTTAGTGTTACTGATTTTGTTTCTCTGGAATCTCACACATATGCACGTTTGTCTCTTTATGTTTTGGTAAATGTAGATTATTTGTGTCCATTTGCTGTAGTTGTATTTCTGTAGTTCAGGATTGCTCACTTAATAGGTTGATTGTGGTTTAAAATTTTCTTTAAGCAATGCAACCATTTCTATTGCAAAATTTATCATTACCTCCAATGTCAAATTTTTTTAAACTTGTGTTTCTCATCATGATCATAATAGCAAACCTTTGCATATGATATAAAAAAAAAAAAAGATGAGGTAAACACTGGTAATGTTTGCCAATGAGACAACTCTCCACAAAGACAAAATGACACAAAAATTAACAGCTATCATGATTATATATTACAATGAGCAAAGCCCATACTGCAGTCAGCTATAAAAGGCCTTGAAATCACAAATATACTTGATAAGTGTCAGACTTATGGGTTGTCGGATTATTGGGCTGTCGAAGTAATGGGTTGACGAAATATTGAGTTGTTGGACTAATGGGTTTGCGGACCAATGGGTTGTCGGACCAATGGGCTGTCAGACTATTAGGCTATCAGAAAAATGGTGTGTAATCTATTGAACTTAAGTTTCCTCAATATTTTATAATTCTCACCAGACTCTGATTTTAGATACTGTAAAGGATTCCACTGGTATGTCATATCTGAAAAGTATTTTAAAATTAAATAATATAAAAGATATAAAAAAAAAAAAAATTTTAAATGTTAGTGAAACCTGATAATGGCCATATAAGTCTCAATTCTTTTAAGTCTGCTATATCAATGCAAACAATAAAAGAAATTTTTTTTTAACACCTCCATGTTCTATTTTTGAAGTGGTACAATCACTCGTAAAATAATTTGCAACCCCATTGCAAGAAAACAACCATTAATCAAATAATCATATAAAGTGAAAGTAGCCATGTTGACAAAGTGAAAGTACATTAAATATCAGAGCAACAATTGTATAGATTAATTTAAGGTAGCAGACCATTTGCTATTATTGTATTCAATCTATTTATAATACTTTTGAGATGAAAAACTCCTTTATAAGCTCAAACCTTTAAATTATGACTGCGCTTCTTTCCAGCACACTATTGTCCCTGTTTCCCGCCAATAAATTTTGGGTATTCCTAATTTGTCTCCCTGTTTCCCGCCAATAAAATTTCGGTGTTCCTAATTTATGTCTGAATCTGTCCCTGTGTCGATCGTTTAGTTGTTTTAAATTTGTTCTCTTTATTTGCTCTAACATTGGTCGCTATTAAAAGGATATACAAAAAGGTGTGAATTTAGGATGTAGGGGATAAAAGGTGGATCAGTAAATATGGTAAATTATAAATAGATGGGTATGGAAAATGAGCACTCCGTATCCCCCTTTCCCTTTCTTTTTTTTTTAAATTCAACTTTTTTGTAGTATATTATTTCACTTTTTATGATCCACAACAGAACTTAAGCACACAGAAGAGTCATGAAAAGGTCCAAGTGAAACCATGATTATATTAAAAAGGGGAATTATATGATAAGTTCAGTAGTAACGTTTACCATGGTAACAAAAGTATCTGGATTTATAGTTTAAAGCACTTTTGATTGGAGGTTAAAAAAAAAAGGATTAAGAAAATTCAAGAGAGAGCACTAAAACTTAAGATCTATTTTATGAAGACTTTTCAGCAAGTAATGAAGATCTACTCTGCAAATCAAAGTTATACCATCTCTAGAAATAAGAAGTCTAAATGCGATCCTTAACTATTGGAAGCTTTCAGTCAAATTTTTAATAAAGATTTCCATGTTTATCCGCCTCACTACTTTGGTGCTTCTGCAAGTTCTGGTGTTTTGTGCTAATTAAACTTACTTATAAACTTATCTCTATGCACTTTTTATGTTGCAAACCATTTTACTTTTGCGTTTGTGTTTTTACATCATATTAAAGTGCATGCTTCATTGTAGGTATAACTTTTTAAATGCTTTTTAAAAAAGAACTTTTGTGTTGTCTGTTTTTATATTGATATGAACTTTTGCTTTCTATGTTTAATTGTATGTGCATTTTCATGATTTGATTTGTGTGGGTTTTTTTTGTTGTTTTTGTATCGTTGTTCTGTTGGTTTTGAAAGCTATTCTGAGTTTATGTTAAGACCGGCCTGTATTGCATATATACTGACTCTAAATAAAGCTGTATGTCTGATAGACAGAGGCTGAACACAGCTGAAGTGTGTAGTTTCGTCGATATGCGATGTTCAGAGTGTGAAGGTGTGTATACAAAGCTGTATGTCTGATAGACAGAGGCTGAACACAGCTGAAGTTCGTTTGTTCGTCGATGTTCAGAGTGTGAAGGAGATTACACAACAGTTGAAAAGTGTCCTTGATGTGCATGTCTGAAATAACTTTATATGTAAAATTGAGAAAAGAAATGGGGAATGTGTTGAAAAAATCTCAGAAAGGATGTGCATATGTACGTGTGTATAACCAGAGACTCAGAGCAATGATTCTCCAGTTACAAAATCATCTTTGTCTCCACCGGGACTCGACCACGGGAGCTTCGGTGCATTACGTTTGCGTGCATTACGTTTGCGCGCATTACGTTTGCGCGCATTACCATTACATTTGCGCGCAAAAAGCATTACGATTTGCGCGCATTTTTTGACAGGTAAACTCAGGTAAAATACAGACGATAACACTTATTTATTTATTAATTCGTTCAATTATTCACAAGTATAAGAACCCCTTCCGTTAGTCTAAGTACCCTGCTCATCAACGAGGAGGTGGAAGTGGGATTTCGAGCAACGGGCCTGGCAGTTATGTCTTCTGTTGCTTTTTTCTTTACCACTACGCGGATAATCTGCCTTTCTAATTTCTAGCATCGGACTCGTGTTTATGTTCACAGTTACCATTAAGAATGACTGTTGAATATTCGTCAGTTTTTATTCTGCCTTTGCAATCCTTAACAGTGCATCTCCAAGATATATCCCTAGACTTCAGTGTTCTATCAATACGGAAAGTAAATCCATCGTATATTAATGATTTTTTTCTCCTCGATTTGTTCAAGACAAACGAGACTCATTTTTTGTGCCTTGGTGCAACTTTACCAAACAACTTAATTTATTTACTAATTTTAAAAGCGATCACTATTCGTTGAAACATTATTCACTCTGAAGTATTCGCAATGAAGTTACATGTATGCTAAAATGGGGTTTGTCATGATCACTTTATTCAATATGAACAATTATATATAATTTGAATTAAAAAGTATTTTCAAAATTAATAATTGATAGTAATATTTATTTTTTAAAATAAACGAAAATATAGTAAATTATGATTAAATTTAATTCTTATTTATATGTTTACCTGAGTTTACCTGTAAAATGAATGCGCGCAAATGTAATCAAAAGCTGCGCACGCGCAAACGTAAAATATTTTAATCCCCAAATGCGCTCAAACGTAGTGCGCGCGGGAGCTCTGTGTTAAAAGACATGGCGTATACTTGCGAGTTAAATCATGTCAGAAAGGATTGTCATATGCCCATATATATTTATATGTACATGCATGTGTGTAACCGGAGAGCAATGATTCTCCAGTTACAAAATCATCTTTATAATCAATCTATATATATTACTAACTAATTGATCCTTTGAATACAAGTTTTCTTAAAGATTTTCAATTTGACACATAAAAAGTAAAATTACAAAAATACTGAACTCAAAGAGACAACAACCCGACCATAGAACAGACAACAGCAGAAGGTCACCAACAGGTCTTCAATGCAGCAAGAAATTCCCGCATCCCGGGAGGCGTCCTTCAGCTGGCCCCTAAACAAATATATATACTTCTTTAACCTATAATGGTTTACTTTTTAAATTGTTATTTGGATGGAGAGTTGTCTCATTGGCACTCACACCACATCTTCCTATATCAGTAATAATGAACGCCATACTGAATTGTACACAGGAAACTTAAATTTAAAATAGTACAAGACTAACAAAGGCCAGAGGCTCCTCACTTGGGACAGGCGCAAAAATGCAGCGGGGTTTAACATGCTTATGATCTCAACCCCCACCCCCCTGATACCTCTAGTCAATGTATAAAATTAAATGCCTAACAATACGCACATTAAAATTCAGTTCCAGAGAAGTCCGAGTAAGATGTCAGAAGATGTAACCAAAGAAACAATAATACATAAATAACAACAGACAAACTATAGCAGTTAACTGACATGCATGCCAGCTCCAGACTTCATTTAGGGGACGACCATTTGATATTTTGGGGGAGGGGGGCGGAGGATTTTGAAACTGATAAATAACGTATAGCCTTGATAATCACAAAAATAAATGGTTTGTTCTTTGGTAGTTTGAAAATAAATTACCTGACTTGCAATGTATTGAAAATAAATAACTCAGCAGGTCTATAGCATATTGGGCCCTCAGTGGTTCTAAAACCCTTCAAAAAAATTTGCCTCGCTCCGCCAGGCGAAATGTGTTTGACAATATTTTTGAAAGAGGCTAGGTAAAACCAAACTTTAATACTATGTATGTATGCAATACATGTATATTATTTGGGAATATAAATGATTCATTTCGTAAAGAAAAGTATAAAATACTTAATAATAAATACTATGTATTTGTGTTTCGTTTGTCCTGTTTCGCTTTGTATTATCTTAATATGTTTGTATATATTGTCCTCTTATACACAAGTCACATGTGTCTGAGATTATGAATAAAATCTTGAATCTTAAAATTTCTGCAGGGGATAATGATTAATTTTGATTAAATGGTACACAATAACTTGACTATACATGTATTATTCATAATTAACAAATATTTTTAAAATTGTATATTTTCGAATATCATAAATATAGTAAAGAATAATCAGTCCCTTGCTGTAATGAAAATGAAAAATCTTGCTTCAATAGTGCAGAAAATGACTGTACCCTCAGTTTACAAAAATGAATAACCGATCAAAAACAAATCCTCCTCCCCCCCCCCCCCCCGAATATCAAATGGTCGTCCCCTTAAACTGATTGAAAGATTATATGTCTTCATCATATGAATATCAGGCGCAATCCTTCCCGTAAGTGGTTAATAGCATACCATCATATCATATATGAGAAAAACATAACCCGTGTTATGCCAAAATTGGTTTTTAAATAAATGCGTTTAATTTCCGATGCAAAGACCCTATAAGTGAATCAATATTAACGCTAAAATATGCAATTTTTAATGACCTAACAACAGTATCGTAACTATATCCCCTCTTAATTAGTCTATTTAAAGGTTTTGTTAGCTTCTGATGTGAATATGTGCTTTATAAAGAATATTTGAACATCAAATGAATGGATTACTGTCATATTCCTGACTTGGTACAGGCATTTTCTTGCGTAATAAATAATGGGTTAAACCTGGTTTTATAGCGCTAAACCTCTCACTTGCACGACAGTCGCGTCAAATTTCATTATATTGACATGCTATGATGCGTGAAAAAAACCCAGAAACAATAGGTATAATCATTTGTCACAAATATTGGTACAACAGCAACACAAACCCAACCAAAAAATGTGGTTGATCTCACGCAGGTGCTCCGGAAGGGCAAGCGGATCCTGTTCCACATGTTACACCGATCGTGTTGTTCACGTTATTACAAAGCCGGTAAAAAGTCTTATTCGGTATGTAATTTATTTCGTGTAAAGGGAACGGGATTGTAGTAACGACATTTTTAATAAGGAACATAGCCGATATCATCTGTATAATAGATATTCCATAACGGTTAACCAACTCGTTATTGTGTCCGTAAAATTTAAGAAGTGATGATTTCAACTTCGCCATTTGGAACTCTCTGTTTAAAAATGAAAAGGTAACCATTGGGAAGCTGAAATCATCTCTTTTGTCGTAAAGTTTTGTTTTCAACCGACACTCAGAGTCAATTTTTAGATACAAGTCCTAATCAAATGCCAAAATCAAAAGCTCAAACACATCAAACGAATGGATAACAACTGTTATATTCCTTGGTACAGGCATTTTCTTATGTAGAAATTCAAGTTACTAGTAACTCCTTTAATATTGTTTTTATCTCTCTATATATATATACAAACAAACAACTTATTTCGTTTGGGAAAAAAATACACAATTGTAGAGGGTTATCCTGATGATTGTTATGAATTAATTGATTTATTGTTTCAGATCTCCATCATTTCTGATGTCAATAAAAAGATATGAGAAAACAGTGTTATACTCATTTATGATGGAGATGTCTCAACACCTTTATGAACTATTGACGTAACCTTACAACATGCCTGCATGCCTGAGTACCGGATTGCGAATACATTTGTATAAGACGGATGATCTCGACGCTGTTGTGGTTGCAGCATTACTTACAACTCACACAACATTTCACTCGGCTGCCGTTGTTGTCACAGTCTCAGCAAAAATGGAGAACGTAAAACGTCCAACTGTTACATTAGCTGGTTCCAGTGAAGATTGGACTTTGTCTCTCGATGGAAAGACTACATACAAGCAACTAAGGTCAGCGGCAAAGACCTTGTTATTCAATTACTAGAATGTTGCGATGAAACATTGCGACGAGATCTCCCGGTGACTCACTAGTTGATAAATCCTAGCAAGAAGTACTGGCAGAGATCATTATTTTAATTAGATTGAGAAGGAAACACTATGGTAGCACGTGTGTCTCTCTATGGCATGAGTCAGGATCGCGACGAGACAGTTCGTTCATTTGGAGCCAGACTCAGAGGCAAAGCCAGCGTTTATTTTCTATGTTCAGCGGACAGTGAAATTGGGACCAAAGCTATAATAGGGAACATGTGTTCTAAGTTTCAAGTTGCCTGACAGGACTTCAACTTCATCAAAAACTACCTTGACCAAAAACTGTAACCTGAAGTGGAACAGACGGACGAACGCCCGGAAGTACGAACGGATCGACACAAAGGGACGCACAGACCAGAAAACACAATATAAAAAAAGAAGATGTGGTATGATTGCCAGTGCGACAACTGTCCACAAGAGACCAAAATGACACAGACATTAACGAACAACTATAGGTCACCGTAGGCCTTCAACAATAAGCAAAGCCCATGTCGCATAGTCAGCTATAAAAGGCCCCGCTATGACAATGTAAAACAATTCAAACGAGAAAACCAACGGCCTCATTTATGTAAAATATATGAAAAACAAATATGTAACATCATAAACAAACGACAACCACTGAATTACAGGCTTCTGTTGCCCATAAAGGGACATGAAAACTGTAGACTGTAGGTAATTATGCTAACTGGAAGAAAAATTATAAGTCCATTTATATTATAAGTAAAATACGGATAAACAGGTACAAAATTTTAACATAATTTCCCATTCTATAGATACTAGCTTTTTGATGAAAAACAAGCTTCTGTCCAAGTTTGGTACAAATCCAGAATATAGTTTAAGAAAGTTATTAAAAGTTTTTAAACTTTTACAACAGGGTCGACCTAATGGTTCCTGGCAGAAAAATGAAGAGTGAATATTTGTGGACGCCGCCGACGACGGAATGTAAGCTCGACAAAAAAATGAATACACTATAAATTCACGTTGAGAATGGAAATAAGGAATTTGTCAAAGAGACAACAACCCGACCAAAGCAGAAAACAGCTATAGGCCACCAATGGGTCTCCAACACAGCGGAAAAATACAGCAAACTTTATGAATGGAAATGGAGGTCACACTTAATTCGATCAAAAACATATAAATGCTCTAAAATAAAAAGAAACAAGAATGTGTCCACAGTACACGGATGCCCCACTCGCATTATCATTTTCTATGTTCAGTGTACCGTGAAGTTTGGATATCATAGGGAACATGTGTAGTAAGTGTCAAGTTGATTGGACTTCAACTTCACAAAAAACTACCGTGATCAAAAACTTTACATGAATGAATGAATGAATGATTTTATTCTCATAAACTAGTACATAGCTACAGAGATAATAACAGTTCAATATATAATACATATCTTTGTTTCGCATGTGTGAAAATAAATAACATTATAATAATATTACAGTTCCTCTAACCAGGAGGACAGACTTTCAATGATATATATCGTATAAATCTACACAATTTTTCTAGTTCTACAACATTTTCAGATGAGAATACATTTTTAAATTTAATAATGTTTGCATTTTTGTTACAAGTGTGGTAAATATTTTTCTCTTTCTATGTTAAAACAATTGCATGACATAATGTAGTGAAATTCATCGCCAATATCTTTAGAGCTACAGAGATTACAAGACCTTTCCGATCTCGGAATAGTTTGCCACCTTCCTGTCTCAACTGGCAAACGATGATTTCCGCATCTAAATTTACACAAAGTATATAAAAAATCAAAAGTCAAAGTCGACAAATACTTTTCAAATTTAAATTCAGTCTTGAAAATTCTATAACATAAACCTTTTGAAGATTGGTGTAAATCTGCACACCACTCTTGTCGAAATTGGTCTTTAAGCTTTTGCTCAATACTTAATTTTATCCATTTTTTGTTAAAATAATCTTGGCAATGCCATACATTTGACATGCCACATTCATCAAAAATTTTCTTAATACATAAAATCCATTTATTTCCAATACCATAATTGTTATAATTAATGTATAGTAATTTATATAGTATACAGGATAATTTATTTTCATTTGTATTATCAAGAAGGCGACACCAAAAATTGATCATTCGTAATTTTGCATATAAAGAAATGGGGTATCTCCCAAGTTCTCCATAAATCATAAAATTTGGAGTCGAGTTTTTAAGTTTTAAAATGTGCTTACAGAATTTCAAATGAACTCGCTCAAGTATATCAAAATTTTCGTATCCCCAAATTTCAGCCCCGTATAGAAGAATGGGTACAACAGCTTTATCAAACATTTCTAGTTGGCATTCAATCGATAAGTGATTCAATCTGCTCTTCTTGATAACACTATACATAGCCTTAGTTGCTTGGTCTCGTAAATATTTTCTAGTTTCGAAAAAAGATGAATTTCTAGAAAAAATAACACCAAGGTATTTATAATGTTTAACTATCTCTATTTCTTCTTTTTCAATACAAAATTTCAAATTATTGGATATTCTTCCTCTTGTAAAAACCATCACTTTGGTTTTGCTAACATTGATTCTTAATTTCCAATTATTACAATACTGTGAAAAATTATTTAAAAGTAACTGTAAATCTAAACTTGATTCAGCAAGTAAAATAGTATCATCAGCATATAATAATACAAACAGTTTTAGGTATATATTAAGTTCATTTTCCATATCTAATGTTAAAGATTGTACACCAGTTATGTTAACATTTTCTAAATGCTGCTGTAAATCGTTCAAATATAGAGAAAATAACAGAGGAGAAAGATTTTCCCCTTGTCTAACACCAATTTCACTAGCAAACATGTCAGATAAATTATTATTATGTACAATACGTGATTTAACATCATCATACATATTTTTAACAACTCTAAGAAACTTTCCTTTTACATTATTCAAAAGGAGTTTATATAATAAAGAATTTCGGTGTACAAAATCAAACGCCTTTTCAAAATCTACAAAAGCGCAAAAAAGCTTTTTCTTTTTAACACTGAGAAGTTCAAAAAGTGCATATAAAGAAAAAATATGATCTGTTGTAGAGTACCCATGTCGGAAGCCGGCTTGATTTTCATTTAATATATTCAATTCATCAACGAAAAACCCCAACCTGTCGTTAAGAATAGATGTAAATATTTTCCCCAAGCACGACAATAAAAATACATGAAACTTGCACTATTTTCTATGTTCAGTGGACCGTGAAATTGGAGTAAAAAAAATCTAATTTGGCATTAAAATTAGAAAGATAATATCATATATAGGGAACATATTTACTAAGTTTGAAGTTGATTGGACTTCAAGGCTTCATCAAAAACTACCTTGAACCAAAAAAAACTCAGGTAAAATACAGGTAATAATGCTTATTTATCTATTAATTTGTTAAATTATTTATAAGTATCGGTACCCCTTCCGTTAGTCTTAGTATGTTGTCTCTTTTACACATTCCCCATTTCAATTCTTAATGTTATCATAAGGCACATATTTTGAAAGTATTAGATCAGTAATTTTTTAGGGAAAATACAGATAATAATGCTTATTTATTTGTTCAGTTATTTACAAGTATCAATACTTTAGTATAAGTCTCATAAGGCAGGGGAAAAAGAAATAAAACCGCAGATTTTTTTCGATTTTCAGACACAATTCAATAAGACAAAGGTGTATGCAAAATTTTAAGAAAATCTGTGACATAGCCCATTCATATATTGTAACTTGACCTTCAGCTATTACGGAGTTTTTACTTGCTTTTAAAATTCAATATGAACAGTACTGTATATAATTTGACTAATAAACAAACTATTTTTAAAATTAATAATTGATTAATATGAAAATACAAAAAAAATAGTTATTTATAACTTAATATAATTTTTATTTATATTTTTACCTGAGATTACCTGTAAATTAAATGCGCGCAAATGTAATCAAAAGCTGCGCGCAAACGTAAAATATTTTAATCCTCAAATGCGCGCAAACGTAGTGCGCCCAAAACTCTAACCTGAGACGGGACGAAAGGACGAACGGACGCACAGACAAGAAAACATAATGCCCTTCTTCTATCGCAGGTGGCACATAAAAAACCAGAGGCTCCTAACTTGGAACAGGCGCAAAAAAAAAGCGGCGTAGTTCAAAAGATTTTTACAATCCCCATATACCTCTAGCTATTGAATTCGCTGGCTTTATGAACAACATAACAGTAATTAAGAATTAGATTGTGATATCCCGTAATTCTGTAGATACAATTCAAATTATATATTTATCTTATATTAGTTGATATTATATTCCAGAGCTACGGTTTCCTATCGTGATGTTGACAAATGGTTGATGTACCTAGAAATGTGGTAAGTTGTGAATCTAGTTATCAAGTTAAAATCCTCCGCTTTCTGTATTTTTGTATGCAATATGTTATACATCTGTAGAGTAAAAAATAAGATACTGCTGCTCATGATATTTATGGTAGAAAACAACAATTTGGCGGGTCTGGATGTGTTCTTTATTCTGGTATATTGACACGGTTTTTGTCATGAGTCGTCCCTGTATGTGAACTACAGACATATCTACACTGTGCGTTGAACTGTCAAACTTGACCAATACTCGACGCTTACGGTTGGCGCATGATATAGAGTAATTTTGTGAGATATACCAAAAATATACAAGCAAGTATAAAGAATGACAAACAAATAAATAATAAAGCAAAATAATAAAAAGGGGGTCTTATTTGCTTTTCGTTCAATTTCCGTCTATAAATGCAACTGAACCCTCTCATAATCGTACCCGTTTTCTCAGTGTCGATTTTTGAGATTTTTTATGTAAGCATTCCAGTGGCGGGTCCAGGGGGTCCGGGGGTTGGACCCCCTTTTTTTAGGACGATCAATGCATTTGAATGGGGACGTGTGGTTGGAACCCCCCTTTTATCCTGGGTTGGGATCCCCCCTTTTTTGAAATGGCTGGATCTGCCCCAGCATTCAGCAAAGAGGTTTAAATTGTTTCGTAATTTAAATTAGTATATTTGGTTGAACGAATGTCAGCGTAACTTGTAAATAAAATATATAATAATACAGGTTAACTTAAGAATATCACTTTTTACAAAAGGAACTTGGAAAAAGAACAACAGGAATCGTGTATATATATATGCGAATCCCAGATTATGAATACGCAAAATTTTGGGTGGTATCTATTAAAATTCTGGATTAACCATAAATGTAGCATGGAGAATCTGGGAGTAGATCCAGTATATTTTGAAATTAATGCTAATACTTAATTGAAAATATTAATTGTTTTTTCCAGAAAATTTTGCCAAGTTTTCAAAATTTAACCTTCTAGTTGATGTAGAGACATCTGGATATAATAGAGAAGAAAGACGCAGCATATCAAATAGAAGGAGAAGCTTAATAATACCATTTGTGCTGCGATCAATTATACTTACGGTAACATACATACGTATAATTTAATAAAATAAATGCTCTGTTATAACCACCCCCCTTTTTTTTCTTATCATCCCCTTTTATGTATATTTGTATAATGAATTCAATCAAAGACTACAAATACCATAGCTCTACGCTAATTAGGAATGTATATTCGTTAATTACATGATAAATTGTATATTTTATGCACTCCAATACCCCGTTCGTCTCCGCTCCCCATGGGTGATGTCAATGTGGTGATCACGTGACCTCGATAGCTGTGGCAGCCATGTTGGAAAAATGAGCTGTGTTGTGTCACAGACGAAAAAGAGAAAATTGAGACATAATTAACTAATATTTTAGATTTTAATCTTCAGTTTTATCAGTCTCACACATATATATGCTGATTTTATATTTAGATATAGATTTAAACGGTAAGAATTGTTGTAACTATGTGATTTTCGTTCTCGACTACAAACACATTGTTTTATGGGGATTTTTTTGTAAGTTCGTCACGTTTCTTGTCATTATACATGTAATTTTGTGATCTAACGACTAGCCACGAATAAGATGAATCTGTATATTAATCTGATTTTCACGTATAAGAGCCGAATTTGATCAAAAGGGAGATCAGGAAATGTGTCTTTTGTTCATCCTGTTTCGCTTTGTTTTGGCCAACACAAAGAAATCGGAATCAGCTGTTCAAATGGCAGTGGCCAGATGGTGACAGTTAAATAAACTAGTGAATACATGAAATATAAGAGTAAAGATGTATAAACTTAAGCCTAAAACTTTAATTTTTTAGTTTTTGTTTGTAATGATAATCCTTAATTGGAAGCATAAATCTGTTAATAATATGATAAAATAAAAATCAGGCAGTTTTCAATTGCCAGTTACACTTTTACATATGACAAAATAATTCATTCACATGAGAGCTTGAATTTATACTCATTTTACCATGGGTTAGCTCTTTATGCTAAATATTTTAACACGAGCAACAGTGAGATGTAACAAATGGTTATTATGGGCAAACCCTTTGTAAATTTAGTGTTAATTCATGCTCTCATGAATTATTTCTATTCTAATAGGACAAATATTATATGGTAATTCTTTTGGATCAAAACGCTCTAGGTGAAGGCAAATATTTGCTGTTCCCAGAAATAAACACATGTTTAAATTGATGTAAAAGAATGGTGCAAACTGAATTAGTGACATGCTTATAACATATTCAGATAGGTTTTGATGAATTTAAACAATAATTTTACTTGTATGTTAAGAAAAGTATATGTTAATTTATAATAATGGCTTATAACACATTTTAGCATTGTTTGTTTATGTTTCCTTGTGTTAATTTTCGGTTTCACAACCATGTATTTGGCACTCACACCACATCTTCCTATATCTATTTTCCTGTAAAATCCTCATATTCTTACATCATCCTTCTATGGCGTCGTGTAGCTAATTTTTAAAAGAGCATACAATGTATGAAGGGGGACAGAGCTCCAGATAAGCTGGGTATTTGCGTGATCACGCAATACAAATAATAGAAAACCCAATGCAATTGTCCATTGAAGGGTTCAACAACCCAATTCATTCAACGGAAAACCCAATTATATGCTTAAATCATGAGTTCTCAACCCTTTTATTGGCTACCGTTTGTGTTATTTACCCTTATCTGTTTACAGTCGTCGCTTAAACTATTTTAATTATATAAATTTATAATTGGAAATTTACTGTCGTTCTAAAAATAGATCCCTGCATCAAGTAGCTGAAATGGGTTTCTGTTTGAGTTTTCCGTTGCTCATTAGGTACAAAAAAATGTACACATGTTTTTGTAAACATTTCGATCTTTTCTGTGTTTATCCAATTGGCGTGTGTCATGTAGTCATATTTTTATCGCATTGCTCGAGATTTTTCATAACATACATTGAATTAAAAGGAAAGTGAATGTCCGGTTCAAATATTGAATAGAAGCATGTTTTCGGCTTCTTTTGGAAAACTGAGGGAAAGTTATGATAACAAGACTCAGCCAGTGTTATTTAGGAAGCGTCCATCGAACGCACGGGCGTGTGTGCATACCATAACGAGAACATTGCTAATAAACGCGGGGTTTTATCAAAAACGAATTCAGTTGGAAAAAGTGAAAGGCCAAATCAATTATGAAATGATAAAGCATCAGAAACCAAAAGTTCTAATAAAAGACAACTAAACCCAGATTTATGTAAATTGAATAAAAGAAAATCATTCAAGTATAATTAGAGTTTATATACTATTTTTTTATTCATTTTACGGTTAATTAATGAATACACACACCATGCACACAGCCACTGATCAGGCACTGGTCTCAGAATTTATTATATAAAGGTATAAGACGAGTGCCTGTGAATACACATATCCTTTTTTGTGAAAAAATACAAAACTGGCAAAAGGTTTGAAACGGGACACAAATTAAACCTACAATTGCTTCTCAGTGAATAAACCAAACAAAACAGCTAGCAAATAACCCTAACCATAACCCTAAACCAAATAAAAGAGCTAAACAAAGACAGAAACATATTTATTTAAGATGGAAAAAAACTGGGGTTGATATTGCCTTAATATTCAATATTGTGTCGATGAAAAAACCCAATACAGGAGCTTGGTGGTGAAAAACCCAATTTGATATTAACCTGTCAGGGTGAATTGGAATTGATAATGCAAATTTAAAAAACTTTATCACCCAATTATATAAGAAAATGGTGGGTAAATACCCCAATTTATGAATTCTTATCTGGAGCTCTGGTGGGAGTATGATAGGAATACATGTTGATCAAACAATATATTCATATTTTACCACGGGTGTGGGTGTGACTCAAAGCTTTTGAAGAACGTCATGTTAGAACTTGTAGGATACTACTTATTTTTACTTTACACCAATATAAAAAAGAAGATGTGGTATGATTGCAAATGAGACAACTATCCACAAAAGACCAAAATGACACAAGCATTAACAATTATATGTCACCGTACGGCCTTCAACAATGAGCAATGTAACATTATATAACATTAATACCAATTAACAGTAAATTATGTCAAAGATAGATCACAACTTATTATTAATTATCTTATATTCCAAAAAATATTTCATTATCACTATATTCATGAAATTATAAATATTTCTATATATAATCTGAGATCTAAAACATTGTCTAATTCAACCGGTATCTGAATGAAAATAGGGCAATGTAGGGTGCAAACAAACCCTTGGGGCGAACGTGTGGTGCTATTAATAAATACAAAGAAGATGTGGTATGAGTGCCATTGAGACAATTAGTACTCTCCATCCAAGTTACAATTTGTAAAAGTAAACCATTATAAGTCAAAGTACAGTCTGCAACACAGAGCTTTGGCTCACACTGAACAGAAATTTTTAAAGGGCCCCAAAAATGACAAGTGTTAAACCATTCCAACAGGTCTAATTTACATAAAAAACGAGAAACACTTGTAATGTAAACCACATCAACAAACGACAACCAATGAACATCATATTCCTGACTTATGAATGTGCAAACAAACACAGAGGGTTCAAACATTTCTATAGACCTGTACCAACCCCCACCCTGCTCCAGGCCCTTCTTACATGTTTAAACATGTAAAGTGTGAAAGATTCAAGTGTTTTGGGAGCAAATGGACACACTATTGGGTAGTACCAACTCCCTACCCAGATACTACATTTACATGGATATGAAATTCTAACAAATTAACCAAAAAAAATTGCACATATTAGGGATATAGAAATTAACCAGCATCATTTTAATATGTTAAAGTTTTTGTATCACACAAAACATTGCACAAATATTTCTAATTTTTTAAAAACAATGTAAAATAGTGATAAACAGCAGAATTTTATTCATTTGCGAATGTTGTTGTGTATTAATGTGATTAAGCAATATTACTAACACCAAATGCAATCAATATGTTGCCTTAACTTTTACCAAACTACAAGCTATAAAATGTATAAAAGGTCCCAAATGAGAAGTGTAAAACAATTCAAACAGTAAAATCATGCTTCTCTAAGTTTTCCACCCAGTACAGTTGTGATATTGGCTAGGCTGCAATAGGACATAATTGGCAACAAAAAGTCTTTATTGACGAGTTTAGGTCTTTTGGTTAAATGATAAGAAATTCAATGGGTCCTAGGAATTATCTTTGTGGTACGCCAGATTCTATTATGACTGGTATTTTTAGTCCCCTACCAACCAAGTGGAAGAGACCTTCAGTGTCCATCTGTCTGTTTATCTGTTAGTCCGGCAAGTCAGATTTCCAGACTTTTTTTCTTCATGCTTGAAGACATTGGTTTGATAATTGGTGTATTGTTTTATCATAACAAGTTACTGGTCAAGTTTGATTATTAAGGGAACCAATAATGTTAAACATGTTAAATCAATGATATTTTGTATGTAGTTTTATAAGCAAATGACAAATCTTGACTCCTTGGAAATTAATAGGCCACTTTTCAATCAAGGTTCATTGACTTTGAAACATTTTTAGTTTGTGAATAATTAGGTCAGTTTAAAAGAGAACCACTTAAGTTTACATGAAAATATGTGATTAGGTCAGTTTAAAGGGGAACCACTTAAACTTTCGTTAAAATATGGGATTAGGTCAGTTTAAAGTAAACCACAAATGATAAGTCCCCATTCCATAATATTTGGTATGCAGTTATATTACCATTAACACATTTTAAAAAAAAAATTGTTTTTGACCTGGCCCCTTCATTTACCTTGAATGTTTTGCATATTTTACTTTGTTTCAGCATTTTTACTTTACTTACTACATAACATAAGATGAAACATTTCACAATGACAATTCTTTATATAAAATTCTACATAAAAATTATAAGGTGATGGAAATTTATAAAATAGTGTTCAACATCATACATGTCACAACATTGAATGTATATTTGCAAATGGTTTATTTGGCTTTGTGTATTGCTATACAATTTCATTTTGATTAAGGTATTTAGACTAGTATCAATCTTGTTTCCACATTTATTTCAGTCTTTATGATCCTTCAGCATGAAAAAATTTTAGGCTGTGTTTATCTATTATCATGTGATTATTAAGAATAAAATTGTGAAGTGGCAAAATACAACTGGAGATCTGACATGTTCTGAAATTGAGTCAGAATTTGAATCTTGAAATTTTATTCTACTTTAAAAGCCCATATATCTTCAAAATATTACATTCAAGTATCCAAAGTTTGCACATTTTCTAAGATATTGTTTAAATACAACGATTTGAGCGTTTTTATGTCCCCCACACTTGTCTGTCTGTTTAGTATGTCCCGGAACATGGTTTCCAATCCCCAACTTTAGTTTGCCTTCACCTTATATTATAAAACTAATACAAAATGCTTATTACCACAAAACACAGATCAAGTAAGTGGCTATGCACACATTCTCCATTTATTTTCATATACATTAGTAAGACCATTTTGGCTGCAGCTTACAACCCAAAATGTTCTAGTCAAAAGTTGGCAAGGTATTTAACATTGAAACCCCTGTTCACCATGGTCACAAAAATTTCCATATTAGAAAAAGTGGTTAAAAAAGTTGTTCAAATTTATTTGTAAACATCATGAACATGTTTAACCTGTTTAAGTACTGTTATAAATCTTTACCAAAAAATGGGACCAAAACTGACGTCACAACACCTACATATATACGTTTACATCAGAAATAGAAGAAAAAAATATTACAATTTAATTTTCACAATTTTATTGTATCATATATATATATGCCATGTATGCAACTGTAAATAAATGTTTGATTGTATTCAATGTATTCAATGATTGGTGCACAATCTGAACCTCTCTTTTTGAATGTATAATTTTTATAATTGTTTAAGAAAACATTATTTGTTATATAAGTTGCTAAATGTAAAATTAAGTAAGGCTTAAAAAGTAAATGCACACAATTACATATAAAGGTAACAAACGTGTTGAACTTTTGACCTAATACTTTAATTGTGTATTACATAATTTCCAATGGACATGTGATGTAACGAAGGATTATCTCCCCCTGTACAATATACATGTAACAAGAAAAAGCCTTAGGCAATATCTGTTTATATATAACAGTCTTTCCATTACAAATAAACAATAAATGACTACACAGTCATATGATATACAGATTATATAGATTACAGATAATTCTTTAGTGTTTTTCATGTTTACATAAAACTGTTGTTTGTCTCTAATGATTTGTTTAGAAGTTTGGTGGTCTATAGATTGACAGGTGTTTGGTTGGTACAAAAAAATAAAACATGATTATAGTGTCAACATTTGTGGACTAGTTCAGAGGAAGTTTGTAAATTTGTGCAATTTAAAAAATATAGTAAACCTGTTTACAATTGAGAATCTGAATGTCAATGCCAGGGGAATATGTCAGAGACAACAAATCGACGAAAGAGCAGACAAGTGTTTTAATGTTTTACCATTAATGGATAAATGTATACATGTACGTAATGATAATAATGCTTTCAATGATTTTTAAAGGCAGTGCTTTAAGGCCTGACTTTCAAGTCATGAGGTTAATCTTTTCATACGCAATCTATGCAGGGGGTCTTTTGGCCAGAAAAAGATCCGGAAATGTTCGAATTTCTCCTCTTCTTTTTATGGTATGATATTGTTTTTGATTCTTTCATTTACATTGGGGACTAAAGAAACAATCAGTGTGTATTGTTCGTTTTATAGAACTTGTTATTAATGTGTATTTTGCATTATAAGCAGTCAACCTGACTACAAACTATCATTATTTGTATTCCGTGTGGAAAGAGGTCGGGTCAATTTCGAGTGTTATCTGAGATCTAAAGATTTTTTAATTAGTTCAGACGTTGATATAACAATGAAAAGTCGGACTGAACATGATTAATATTGCATCTTCTATAATTCAAAGCGGAATTCAGTTTATAAACGAGAAACCGTAAAGCGTTTTCAATTTCGGTATTAGTTATGTATGTTGTCTACGTATTATCCTGGTTCCCGGTACTACGTTCCGGGTATTAGCTATTTGATATATCTGATGTGTAACATTACGATCAGGTACCAGCCAATCTACGTGTGTATGTGTACATGGTTTCCCGCCAAAATGACCGACTTACAGCTATGGAAAAATAGTCCATAAACGTTCCGTATAATGATATGCAAATTCATAATTAATCGTAACTTTTTTTATCTTTATATAATAAATATAACAAAATGGATTCCACAAAATTGAAAATAGCATTATTTTACGAGGATTTCTAATATTTTTTTCACTTCCGGGCGCAGTAATACGTATGTTTTGAAGGAGCTCGAAGAAATTGACAAAGTGAATTGAGAAGGAAACGGATAGATATACGTCCTTGCTATCAGGTAAAACAATTTAAATGTACAGAAAAAACACATTTACTTCACACAAATAGTACAGGCTTAAGCATTTTATTGTCTTATACACGACTGTAGTCTAGTGTTTAAACGACGGCGGTGACCTACAAGGTACGGGTCATACTGGGTCAAGTCTAAATATGTAAACATATCCACGTGCTATTAGGTAGAAAGCATCGTAATGCAATATCTGCAATTTTTTCCTCCTTTATACATCGTTTAACCAGATATATTTCTCTTTCAAATACACTTAAACACGGGTTGTATGTACGTATCTTTTCTAGTGTTTTCTTGTCCTTTAATATTAAAGTTCATTTGTTGATGTTTAAATATTTTTGAACGACTGAACACAGGAGTGAATGAATGCAACAATGATATATACTGAAGACTTGGGCTGTACAATGATAGTGTACGTATATCATACTGATAATTATTCTAGCAGTAATTATGTTAATTTAGGATGTAATGACAAGAATTCATGAGCTATGCCTCAGGCTTTCTGAAAAAATATCAATGACAATGTAAACAGGAACAAAACATTGACACGAATGATGCTCTCTTCTATGTTATAGTTATTTAGGTATGTGTGTTGCACAAGTTTCAAAAAAACTTAAGTTATAAAACTTTTTTTCAGGGCACAAACCCACTTTAAAGAGACTTGTCTACTGCCATACCAATCCTATTTTCATGCACCATTTGCAAGCAAGAGACTGAATGGTTTGCAAAATTAAAAATCAGGACGGTGTCCAATTAAACCAAAAGAACTAAACTGGATGAATATTGTAGGAGAAATCTAGAGGAAAGTTTTGATTTGTGAAATTGGTTTTCCTGAAAAGTCATTCATCCTAGCCTGCAGAAAGGAACTATAACTGTCCACCACCAACTGACGAGCTAATGTTGAGCTTCACATATGGAATTACTCAAATACCATCAATGTCTATGTTTTCAGCACAGATTTCACAAGTTATGACACAGCTGTGCTTTTTTTTTTATACCTGTTAAAGAGTTGTATACTAAATTTTATTTTTTTTATCAATAAATATATCTTGTGTCATTTAAGAACTTGTATTTTGCCAAAAGATGCATACTAGTGAATGAAAGTGGTGCAGTTCATTTTGCTTTGGTATATAGAATTGAATTACAATTGTTCATGTTATTGGAATGCATATAAAAATAAGGAGATGTGGTACAATGTATATACATGATATTTAGTGAGTTTATCAAGCAAAAGTGAATAAGAAATAGGTATAAGCAGTTACAGGTACTACTGTACAATCTCAAACAATGAGAAAAACTCATACCGTAAAGAGAATTTCATATTTACAAGTAAGTTTTGTTTTTGCGTTGAATAATTTTCTTCTATTGTTTTAATTGCAAATATTGGAAGTGGTTAAAATGCTAATGAGACAGCTGTTATGGCCACAGAGCCTTAATTGAAAACTTCTTTTTCATTCATACCGGTAGATTTTGCCTGGAGTTAGAAACATATCTGCCAACTTTTCAAAATGCACATGGGGGTTTTACGTGAAAGATTGTTCATATAGTCATACAAAACCTTCAAGGGGGCCTTCAAATGGAAGTAGGACAAGTCGCCCCACTGGCTAATCGCCCACTTTTAAAAAACCCACCACAAACTGATTTATCAAATCGCCCCACATGTGAAATTGGTTAAATCATGTTAAATATTACTCCTGCCAACCCGCCCTACTTATAAAAAAACGGTAATATTTAGATTAATATATATATATATAATTAAAAATAAAAACTCTCACCACTTTAATGAAAACTAATCTACACAGAATACAAACAAACCGAAAATTTATTTAATTACTATTATTGATATACTGAAATTATAATTCTAAAAAAAAAATGTATTGTTGAAGAATAACTAAGTTTTGAAGCTTAGTTATTTGCATAACAATTGAAAAGAAACCTGTTAATTGTATCATAATGCAATATAAGGAATTTAACTTATATTCAACGGGATAACATCTTTTTCCATAAGTGGGGAGAGTGGCAAGACCTTTTCAGCTTTTGGTCTTCGGTGCTGTGTGGCTTTGTGCCTTTTTCACTTTCGATCTTTTATATCTGGGCGTTATGTATTCGGGTTTAGTTTTCTGTAATTAGTTAATACTTCAGTTTCTTTATGTATATCTCTTTCATATTCATTTGATAAAATTTACTGTTTGCAATAGCATGAATTGTTCTATATAATAAGAATGTTCTTATCCCGGGCATAAAAACAATGCTAAATACTTCAGTTTCTTTATGTATATCTCTTTCATATTCATTTGATAAAATTTACTGTTTGCAATAGCATGAATTGTTCTATATAATAAGAATGTTCTTATCCCGGGCATAAAAACAATGCCGTATTTGGCGAAACCTTTTCAACTTTTTATCTCCAGTGCTGTACAACTTTGTACTTTTTCTCTTTCGATCTTTTTATATCTGGGCGTCACTTGTAAGTCCTGTGTGGACAAGGCGCGTTTTTGGCGTATTGAATTTTAAACCTGATGCTTTTTGTTATCTATTAATCATGTTTTTCTTTGTCTAATATGTTCTCCTATTTATTTGTATTGTAGTCCTGTAATATGTTGTCATTTCAATGTTATATTTAACTTTGCCATTAAAGTGCGAGGTTTGGCATGCCACAAAACCAGGTTCAACACACCACTTTTATTCCCTTTAAAAGTGTCCTGTACCAAGTCAGGAAGATGGCCATTGTTATATTATTGTTCGTTTCTGTGTGTGTTGCATTTTAACGTTGAGTCGTTTGTGTTTTCTCTTATTTTTGAGATATTGAGATCAGACGTGGCACGGTACTTGTCTATCCCTAATTCATGTATTTGGTTTTCATGTTATATTTGTTATTCTCGTGGTGTTTTGTCTGATGCTTGGTCCGTTTCTGTGTGTGTTACGTTTCGGTGTTATGTTGTTGTTCTCCTCTTATATTTAATGCGTTTCCCTCGGTTTTAGTTTGTTACCCCGATTTTGTTTTTTGTCCCTGGATTTCATGAGTTTTGAACAGCGGTATACTACTGTTGCCTTTATTTGGCATTACTAAATTCATCCTGGTTAATAATATATTTATCTAGATTTCACTGATTTCCATTAGGTGGGACCAGTTGGCAGGAGTAATATTAACGGAATTTAACTTATATACAACGGGATAACATCTTTTTACATGAGTGGGGCGAGTTGGCATTAGTAAATTCTTCCTGGTTAATAATATATTTATCTAGATATTATCGTTTTCTATAAGTTGGGGCAAGTTGGCAGGAGTAATATTAAGGGATATAACACATTTCACAAGTGGGGCGATTTGGTTATCCAGGTTGGGGCAGTTTTTTTTTTAAAGTGGGGCGAGTTAGTGAAAAAGTGGGGCTATTTGCTAATGGGGCGATTTGTCATGGATTCCCTTCAAATATATTCTAATGTGGTTTTTGGCTTCTTCGTGCATAAACAAGCTCATTGCCATTGTTGAATTAATTGTTTTCTTTAAAATAGTCGACAAAATTGCTCTTACAAAATTTCCATTTGGGAGCCTCGAGCTCGATGGGGGAAATACTCTGCAAATACTGACAGTTGGCAGGTATGGTCATCAAAAAAGTTGATGTGTTACTATGTACATTTACCATTATGTTACTTGATGTTCTTGCTATACACACAGTACAGAGACTAGTCAATCTTTGTGAACTTCTTTTTATGGGAGTCATAGAATATGCGTATACAATCAATAATTAAAAATAGTCTATTTATATTGAAAAGGAAAAGTTCTTATATGTCTAAAGAAGAGGGACGAAAGACACATAAGGGACAGTCAAACTCATAAATTTAAAGCAAACTGACAAGGCCATGGCTAAAAATGCATTTCATGGCGAGGCACAGAAAATATACTGTAAACAGTAGACTATAGATATAGGTGAACTAGGTACAAAAGAACTCTAAATCTTAAATTCTACAAACCACCTCTGTTCTATGGAAGATAATGATATAACTGGACTAGAAATACACACAACCTGTAATTAACTGCCTTTACAGCGCTTTCGCGCTTTGATTATGATAGCATTCCATGCATATATTTTAGCCACCTGCCAGTAACTATTAATGTTTATATTGATTTTTTTGTAAATACAAAATGTACATTTAGTGATGTATATTAAATTTTTTATACATGTAACTGAATAGGCAATATTATTGTGCAATTTAGCAACTACATGTACATGTTTTAATTCACTCATAAACTTTTTTTTTCTTTTTTTTTTCAGGTTTATAAATAAAAAATAAGAAGTTGGTCATAACTATTTGGAGCACCGTACATTTCTGTAGCTTGTTACATCACACAATTTGATGTTGATGTAATGTTGGATATTGTCGGTGATTTGCAGATAAGCAATGAGCATGGGGCAGAAGGTTTCTGGAGGCATCAAAACAGGAACCAATCGAGAATCTAACTATAAAGCATTGTGTAAAGAAAACATGGTGTATAATCCAGACTATCAAAAGCCTAGCCGGCTAGACATGTTACTGGACATGCCACCACCGCCAAAGGAAGTCCAGGTGGCTCATTCCTGGAATCCTGACGATCGATCTCTTAATATATTTGTGAAGGAAGACGATAAGTTAACATTTCACCGTCATCCGGTGGCACAGAGTACTGACTGTATCAGGGGTAAAGTTGGCTACACTCGTGGACTCCATGTCTGGGAGATAGTTTGGAGCACAAGACAGAGAGGAACTCATGCCGTTGTGGGTGTAGCCACTGCCGAGTCCCCCTTACATTGTGTAGGATATCAGTCTTTGGTAGGGAGTAACTCAGAATCATGGGGTTGGGATTTAGGAAGGAACAAACTGTATCATGATGGAAAAAATAATCCTATAGGACTGACCTATCCTAGTCTTTTGAATTCAGATGAAAATTTTGTTGTTCCAGATAGTTTTCTTACGGTTTTAGACATGGACGAAGGCACTTTAAGCTTTGTGGTAGATGGACAATATTTAGGTGTTGCATATCGTAATTTGAAAGGCAAAAAACTTTATCCCGTTGTCAGTGCTGTTTGGGGACATTGTGAAATAACAATGAACTATATAGGTGGACTTGACCGTAAGTTTTATATTAAATTTGTACTTGAAATAATATTGCTAATTAATATTAGTACAGCACCACCAGTTTGACTGAACCAAACAATTGGAGGGGGGGAGACTTTTCTAGAAATTGCATTCACATACTTGTAAAATTGAGAATGGAAAAGGGGAATGTGTCAAAGAGACAGCAACCCGACCATACATTAAACCAATAATAACAGCAGAAGGTCACAAACAGGTCTTCGATGTAGCGAGAAATTCCTGCACCTGGATGTGTCCTTCAGCTGGCCCCTAAACAAATATATACTAGTGATAATGAACGCCATACTAATTTCCAAATTGTTTATGTTTAATTTGGAAACACACAATTGAAATATATAATAGACATGATAGAAAACATGCGCAATATAATGCATCTGCCAACAGGAAAATCACCAACTTGAACAAGGAATTCAGTAACAGTACATAATGCTTTAAGCTGGGTTAAAATATGCTTGCTGCATCAAGAATCCAACTGAAATATATTATATAGCCACTGCTCTGGTTGAATACTGACACTGAAGATAAAAATTAACAACACTCCTGACAAAAGATGTATAACACAAATTAAATACTGTAAATTTGAAGTTAAGATCTATTATACGTGTATATCGACAGTGAATAATAAATAAGTTGAGAAATTTATACGAATGATAGAATTGCTCAGTTGAATGGACCGATCTAACAGTTAGCATAGCATGAATGGCACAATTGTTTATTTAATTAACCATGTTTCTTTTCTCTTTCAGCTGAACCTCTTCCTTTAATGGACATTTGTCGTAGACAGATTAGACAGCAACTAGGCAAAAATAGACTGCATGAGATACACAAACTTCCATTACCAAATACCATCAAAAATTATTTGTTGTATCAGTCATAGCGATTGGTCACTTGTGTTGGCCATTATCATTGGTCAACAAATTTTCTCACTTCTCTGTGTCACATTCATAACTGTTGTGCATCATACCTCATTGCTGATGTGTAGAAGGGAGGTAATTCTGCCAGAGTCAAAGGGAGATTACTTGTAAGAATGATTGTGTGCAATGGTGCTTCTTTGGTGATGTTATTTTTGTAGATTAATCATACCATTTGTAAATCAGAATATTCACAGAACATGTTGTTTCTGTGTCTGAGTGATCATTCAGATATTGATACATTGTAGAGTTGTTCTGATAGAAATTGATTTTTATGTCAGTAAATTAAATACTATTTTAGTACATTCAATTTTAAGGAAACTTTATTATTTTCACTATTGCTTTTAGAGTTCACTTTATAAACTGTTTTATATGAGCTGTTCAAATTTTATGGATTTCTTTGAGCAATTTTTTTTTAGATTAATTAACTCCTCTTACAATTTTGAAATGTTATGGAAGTTAAAATTGATTTTGTATTTTACACTTATATTCTTATGAGACAAATGTAATGGCTTTGTCTTGGAAGTGCTTCATTTATTTGTACATTTTCAATTTGTCTTTTCAAATATTTTTTTATAATGTTTTGTAAAATATTGTAAATTTTAAAAGAAATTAGTAATACGTCAGTCACTCTTGGTCGGCTTCTAACAATAGTGTGTGTACATTTTTGTTTTAGTACATTTTAAAAGTTGTCTTTTTTTTGCTAAAAATGAGAAAGGGAGAAAAACAATACAAGTTTCCAACAAGAAAGTAATGTGGAAGAATATTTTGGAAGATATCAAATGTAGGATAGCACGATAAGTTTCAAAACCAATAAATCAGGGTCCTAGGAGCCAAGGAATGATTTTAAACCGTGTGTTAATGCACTTATACATTAATAAAACCAATTAGTGCTTAACAATTAAGGACAACAATTAAATAATCAATACATGATAGAAATTTGATTAAAGACCAGATGAATAAATGGAATTGAGGCAAAGAATAGCAACACTTTTGTATAGATATTCCCTAATGGAAATGCATTGGGATTGTTCTTTTTGTAGGTAGACTGGTTTTAAATTTTAGTTAGAGCGAATGAGGTGACAAAACATTTTGTAAGGCTAAAACCACCAGCAACAATATAAATCAATCTTAATTTATTCAATTTTTTAAGATTTGGGGACAAATCAATTGCAGGCCAATTAATCATCCCCGTAGTCATTTCTGGAATTGCCTGTTTGCTAAAATGTTCAATTATGCTTTTGCATGTATATATGTATGCATTTAAATGTTTGTTTCACTTGACAACATTGTTAAGTGTTGTAAGACAGACCATAATGAAAAAAAAAGAATCTTTCCTTTATGATGCTTTTTTTTTAAGTGAGGAATAATTATATGACTGTTAAGATTCCCAATCTACTTTGATTTCTATGTGCTCAAGAATGTCTACCCTTAATTTTAACAATTACACAGTTTAAACCAAATATTAATCCATTTATGATTATGTAAAAAGATATAACAAATACCTACCTTCCCCTGACTTGTCTCATTACCATAAAACCCCATTCACAGAGGATTTTCCCTATTGATGCTCCCTTAAAGTTATAAGTGATTTTTTTTGGTAAACATTCTTTTTAAGAAGCAGATTTCTTGCATTTTGTACAATTTGTATAGTTCATAAGAATAGTTAATAATTTAAATGTTACTTTGATAAGACTCATTGTTGTATTTTAAATGCTCTTTTTTTCTTTTATTTCAAATGTGAATATATAGGTTTCTTATTTTCTAATTGGTACATTTTTTTAGATAAATTATATAGCTCTAATTTTTTACCCTGCTTGCTAAATTAATGTTACTTTAGTGTACATGTACAAAGATTTTTGTGATAGCTTCGTAAATTGAGTTGCGTCCCTTTGGATGTTTGGTTTATGTGTGATACATTTTTAAAGTATTCCTTATATTATAAACTTAATTTGTATATAATGGTTAAAAGCCAGATTGCTTTGTAATTTATTGATTAATATCCTAGTCAGGGAACTTGTATGATAAAAATGCCTTTTGACTATAAACTTTTATACATGTACGTTGACAAAATACTGGCTTATCAGTATTGGGAATATCTCAGAAGAGGTCCTTTATTCAAGGGTCATGATGTTTCTTACATGATTCTCTGAAATTTTCCTTAGTTTGAAGATATAAGTCATGTTCTTAAACTTTAAAAGAGTGTTACATGGTATTCAAAGACTTACCACAATGTCAAACTGGAGTTGAGAATTCTGCCATCTCTATTAAAAAGACACAGCAACTTGTTATTTTTTCACAAGATAGTGCTGTATGTTGTACATGTAAAGTATCGCAGGAATACATGTAAAGAATCATGTGTAAAACGTGAAGCATTACATGAATGCATACAGTGTTATAGGGGTAAAACATGTGAAGCATATGTATACATGTGAAACATTTAATACATGTGAAGCATAACATGAATACATGTGAAACATTACTTAATATTTCTAGAATACATATTTTTTCATGGGATAAAATACTGAGATAAGAGTTACTATTTGAATTAGGCTTTCACATATCTCATTACTGTTAATAAGCATATCTTCCATTAATGTAAAAACATAAGATGATTTTTCCATTAAAATTCAATTTGAAACACTAATTTATCAGTTTTCAAACCTTTCAGTCAAAGTTCAAATAAATTATGATCCCTAAAAGTACCTCTACTTTTTGTCATATTTAAAATCAGAAACACTTTTGATTAACCATTGTTAACTTCTTCATATCATGTCAAGAATGACTTTGGTTCTGAAACTATGTTTTGATAACATTTAATCATGACATGCAAAGGACTTTTTTACTGGTTTGTTGCAATACAGAAAAAACAGATATGTATAAATGATATTATTTTTGTTTTTGAAAAATGGAATCCTTTTTTTGGCCATATTTATACAAATTAAAGTGTCACATGCAAAATAGAGAGGAATTAGGTTCAAAAGGGGGATAAAAGAAACCATCCCTGTCCTGATATACAGCATGTACAGTTTCAGATGTAATTTTCAAATATTTCCCATGCAGACTGAGAAAAGTTCAGACTTAATCAATTAGAATTTGTACTCTGACAATACATACATTACATATTTTTTGTTCAATATACATTAATACACATAACTTAAGGTCACACTGAGCCAGGAATGCAAACATAGACTCCAATTTCAGAATAATTAATATATTTGAAATTGCTATGCTTTGAATGTTTATGATTTAAAGAAATACTGTATTTGATCTGATTGGTGCCTAAATATCTGAAAAGGGGCACCTGTAAACTTAGTTTATCCAATTGAAGCCAGTTTTATCATCTGCATGTAATTTATGATTCTTGCATGAAATATTAACTTGACAATTTTTGGGCATTAATCATAGTTGTTAGTGATTAGTTGTGCAGGGGACACTTATTTAATTTTGGGATAAAGATAATTAGGGAGAGATTGAAAAGGCATTAATTTTCACCAAAATAATAACAGAATGTTGTTATTTAATCCACATATTTCATGTATGTTTATATAATGAAGACTTTGATGATTTATTTTTCCCAATAAAAAAAAAAAGAAGAAAAGTTAACCCACTCAGGTCTGTGTAACGACCAAGATCTTGAATCTAATATTATATTTATCCTAGATATCAGGTTGTTTAATGGAGTCAGTATTTTAATATGTAAAAATTGTAGATCTCTTTTGTGTTAACACTTGTTTGAATTGTTGCCTGGATGTTATACATACAGGAATCAATGGAGTATTTTTACTGCCCTGTATTTGCAAAATTATTTATTTTTGTTGCATCAGTTTTTCTTAACAAGTAATCTAGAAGTTGATTCTGCGATTATTTAACATAATTTACAATATCATGAATATTTAGCTTCCAACAGTTTTAAAACCTCTGACTTTCTATTGACCCAAAAGTCAATTACCCTGGGCTGGTGCATTAATGGTCACTGTACACAATTGTAATGATGCAGATGATCAAATGATATTATGTTATTTAGTTGAGTAGCCTTTGAACTAAACCCCCTAAAATATCAGTAAAATATTTTTGTGATAATTGGGTTTAAGTTTTTTTGTATCCTATGAAATAAGAGGAATTTATTGCAATGACTTTTCATTGAAATGATCTTAAATGCAGTAATTGTGAACAGAGTAAAATTATTTGAAAACAAAGTGTTTTATAATGTCTAAGCAAAAGAAAAACTTCAACTTTTGTAAAATTGGATCTTTTATTTGTCTCTTTCTTTGAATAGGACAAAAATGATGTAAATTTATTCCTTCGGCTAGATACAGATATGAAATAATGTAATACATTTGTGGAATAAAAGTCTGAAAGAAATCACAGCTTTAAAAAAAATACATTGATCATATGGACGTCCTTAGCATTGTTCAAATTGTTTGAATAAAAATGATTGAAGTTGCACACATTTTGTATAAGAATTAGGCAGAATGTTCAAAGCATTTTCATGAACAAAGGACTATACTTGTTATAAGCAATATCATTTATCAACAGTAAAGATCTCTGAAACTTGATATTAAATACTTACTTCATACTTTATTAATTAAGATTGATTTGTGATGTCAAGGAAAAGAATAATAAAGCTGTATATGTATATGAAATATGCCTGGTTTTTTTTAAGAATTTTAATCAATCATGGAATGAAATTTTAAAAGACGAAGGCAATGAAAGATAATTGTTTTAGTAATAATTTATGTTTAATTTACTTGTCTTGGTCAGCTTCAAGGTTATGCTGGCTGACTGCTAGTTGCTTAAAAGTTAATACAGTCAAGAAAAAATTGACTGAAAAACTTGTTAATTATTTGTGATTTGAAGATATTTTATGCAGAAATTAAATAGAACTTTAAAAGGATTTTATTCAGTTTACCATGTTTTTTTTAAGTATTTTTTGAACACTGAATATATTCATCACCTTTTATATATTTTGAGCTATATTTAGAATCCACTTTTAATTTTGCATGTGGCATTGATGTGGTATCTATTTTTGGTTCATTGGTAAATTCTATATTTTAATGATTTATTTTAAGCAATCAAATTTTAAGATGTAGTATTTTAAATATTATTTATTGTATACATGGAGTAAATGTGTTATGAAAGCTAAAAAAATCATGAATTCATGTCACATTTGTGTATTATTAAAAATTTGAAACATTAGTAGTAGTTGTCTTTTTATTGTCAAACTGGATTTATTATTATTCCTAGGATACTTATTTTCCATGGAAACCTGAATTTAATGATATAAGAAGATGTGGTATGAGTGCCAATGAGATAACTCTCCATCCAAGTTACAATTTCTAAAAGTAAACCATTTTAGGTATAAAAAAAATGGTCCTCAATGCAGATTTTTACAAATCCATGAAATCTTATATCCAAGTTTTCCTCAATTCTCGAAAAAAAAGGTGCCCTAAAAAAATCAATGAATCCACAGTATCCAAGTTTATGGTCACCTGAAATACCTGTATCAGCGCAATATGTTAAGATATTGATTACCCTTCATCCTTAAATTTAAAAAGAACACAGTATAGGGGTAATATAAACAAAATAACATACAAGCATACCTGGTACATGTACTATCATTCTTTTCTCAACAATCTCATTGCAATATATACAGAAAAAATACAAACATAGACAACAATGCAGTGTGATGGTTTAGTACAAAGCAGGGTTTATATTCATGTTCCTCTCCTCAGTATGCATACAACAGTCAACAATCCATTCATTTTCATTCCCCTGCCTTAGCAGAGATGGCATTAAGTTTTACCCTTGTCCGTCTGTACGTCCCAAAGCTAGTTTCTGTTCTTTAACTTCAGTTTGCCTCAACTAAATGTAATGGAACTTCTACACAATTGCTTATTACCACAAAACACAGATTAAGTATGAATTAAGGTGTTCTGATGTTTTACAAAAGGAAAACTTGCTGATTCTTTTGTTTTCGTTCACTTACTCAAGTAAGCCTGCACCAAATTTTTATGAAACTTATGACAACAAAATGCAGATCAAATTTGAATTTTGGGGCTGTCATTCTTATTGTTCTAGAGTAATGCCCCTTTATAAATCGAAAAATTGCCTCAACCAAATTTTATGAAACTTATACACAAGCTTATGACAATCAACCTCAGATCAAGTACAAATTTGGGTAGCGACACTTTTACAGTTCTTCTGTCGCGTCCTTTTATAACCTTATATGATATGCAAGTGGAGGAATCATTTGTCCAATGGCCACATGCCCTATTTATCTTATTATATATAGTAAGGCCACATATGTAATTTTGTCCAAAGGTACGATTTCAATACACCATTTTGTAATCGCCTAAGACTTCTGTCCTCCAGCAAATGTTTAATGCCCCACCTAGGGACATTATGATTTCGGTTTGTTTGATTGTTCGTTTGTTTGCTCATTTGTCCTGCTTCATGTTAAAGTTTTTGGTCAAGATGGTCTTTGACGAAGTTGAAGTCAAATCAACTTGAAACTTAATTCAAATTATCATAACAAATTATAGTATTGACCCCAATTTCACGGTCTCCTGAACATAGAAAGTGTTAAGTTTTCTATGGACTCCTTCAATAAGATTCTGGAAGTAGACAGTAACTATAGCCATGCATATTTGAAATATGTAACATTAGTCATAGTTTTCAGATGTGCCCTGTGTACTTTCTTTTTGCTTCAGGTCCTGTTGTAATCGTGGTATTAATAGAACACTAACAATTCTGTCTGTCCGTCAGTCCGTCAGTCCGTTATTCCAGCAAAAATGTTTTCCACACTTTTTCTTCGTGCTTGAAGATATTGATTTGATATTTGGTAGTTATGGTCCTTGGACTTAGAAAATCCACTTAAATAGATTTGATTTTATACTTGAAGATATTGACGTGATATTTGTTATACTATAGTTTACACAACGACAAGTGTTATATCAAGTTCTGTTCCAATACAATGAATGATTTTAAGGTTTAATATATAAGTCATTTTTGGGGACCTTTATTACTTGTTGTACAGTAAAAAGTAAAAACACAAAAATACTGAACTCCGAGGAAAATTCAAAAAGGAAAATCCAAAATCAAAAGGCAAAATCAAAAGTCCAAACACATCAAACGTATGGATAACAACTGTCATATTCCTGACTTGGTACAGGCATTTTCTAATGTAGAAAATGGTGGATTGAACCTGGTTTTATAGCTAGCTAAACCTCTCACTTGTATGACAGTCGCATCAAATTCCATTACATTGTCAACGATGTATGAACAAAACTAACATACTCAAAGAGTAAAAATGTCAAAAATAGGCATTGTGTGAGCCAAGGCTTTGTGTTGATGGTCGTTCTTGGACCTTTGATGGTTTACTTTAACTAGTATGTATAATTTTGAGGTAAAAGATAACAAAATAACTATCCAATATATTAAGTGTGTGAAACGGTTACACGCCATTAATCCGACAACCAACAGGACGCCGTCCAGGAGTTTTTTTTTCATAACCGAAAACATATCTTAATGTACAAGGTATAAATTAAGATAGAGTTGAAAATTTTGATAAGGCGAGGTTTAAAAAAAAGAAAGGTTGAATATATAGGATATTTGAAGTCATAATTTGTAGAAAAGGAAACAACACCATGACAAATACTAGACCAAAAACAATAGCTCAATAAGTCTTACAGCCCGTTCCGACAACCCAACAATCGGACAGCCAACAAATCTAAACAGCTCATTAGTCCGGCGAACCAATAATCCGACAGCCCAATAATAGGACAACCCATTAGTCCGACACTTAAAAAAATAATTATTTTGCGGTATCAGTGTAAAAAAATATGGTCTGTCGGTATTAAAGCGTATATATGCAATCTTGGTACGACAGGCATTGTACAAAGCCAGGAATTTGACGTTGTTGTCCATTCGTTTGGCGTGTTTTATCGTTTGATTGTGCAATTTGATTTAGATTCCGTTTTGAATCTTCCTCGGAGTTCAGTATTTTTGTGATTTTACTTTTTTTTAATACATGTATAACATATCATGACTTATTGTACAGTAATTATCCGTATATTTTATTACATAGGAAGTTCATTTTTTTTTCATAGATATAATTCGAAATATGTATTTACGTAATTAAAATTTGTTAACCGAGATACAGACATTGGGAATGTGTCAAAGAGACAACAACCAGACCGAAGAGCAGCTGAAGGCCATCAATGGGTCTTCAACACAACAAAATCCCGCACCGGAGGCGGGCCTCAGCTGGCCCGTAAATACAAATGTGTACTGGTTCAGTGAAAAGAAACGTCATACTAAACTCCAAAAACATATAAATGAACTAAAATTAAAACGCATACAATACAAATGCATATTATTCAATTATGTATTGTTGCGACTTTTCGTATATTCGGAAATCGAATGTGTATTTACAGAATTAAAAAAAAACAAACGGATCCGAATAGAATGCGAGTAACATCTTTTTTGCATAAGCAGTTACAGAATTTTTAATTGCGTATTTAAACACAGAATTCGAATTATTTTATACAGTGAATAATTTAAATCGCACGAAACTACTTCGACTGAAGAGATTGAACGGGACCAGAATATGATTTGCTGAATTAAATACAGAATTCATTCGGTATGTTGGATACTGAATGGCTCCAAAATTGTAAATCCGACCAGCCACCTTTGCCACTCTGCGTGACTTAAAAAAAAACCCTAAGAATTAAAAAAAATAAATTTGGAAACTGAAATTGTTTTTTTTTTAAGCCGGATATTCTTCTTGGTCCCGAATTATGATGTATTACGTAGTTTACACTGTACAGTTTACAAGATGTTGTCAATAATAGTAGTATCTTTGTTTTTCAATATTCGTGTTTTGGAATTGACCTACAGCATCACATACTGTAACTCGCACCTACAGCACGACATTGACGCCAGTGTACTCCAAAATTTTTGAAAAAAGTCTTTATATATGCACAGTCAGTTTGCCACAACGATTTTATAATATAACCAATGAATGATTGACAAGTTTAGCGTTACTCCCGTTGAAGGAAATTTATTTGACAAAGACACGGGCGGGACAAGAAAGGCACATGTCTTAGATACACGATATTTTTATAAGTTGGATTTAAACTTTGAACTAGCTGTCAGTAACTTTGGGTACTCTCACGCTTTTGTTTTTACGAGGAATGTGTAAATACCCTGCCACGTCCGGCCTGTATTTAGGTTTGATGTTTTCCTGCTTTGTATCGATCTGATGAGTTCAACTGATTTGTTACAGTAGGTTGTTATTTTGTACTGTAGTGTTACACCACTGTTTTGGTGGGGTTCCTGTTGCTCATGTCTTTAGTTTGCTATGTTGTGTTTTAAACGTTTGTTTGGCTATTGGTCCATTGGGGTTTTAAGCCATGGCGTTGACAGTTTATTTTCGACTTATGAGTTTGAATGTTCGTCTGGTATCTTTCGACTATCTTTTTACATCCATGATTCCATTGTTTTTCACCACAGTTTGTTATAGTTCTGGCTGTCCCGAACCCGAAATAACCCGCACATAGAATATCTTATGTCTCTGTATTTGGCAGTAGAAAACGGGAATACTAAGGAATCGACAAGTCATCTTTAAATTTGTTTTTGGGGAGGGGAAGGGCATTGTTTCGTCTATGTTTGATCTTGAATTAATTGAGCAATACTGGATCAAAATTTCCTCCTTAAAACTGCATAAACGTCAAATACGTGATGTATATGTCCAATGGACCAATGATCGAATGAAACATTGACTACACACACTTTTTTGTTGTGTTACATTTATTGATACATGTTAAAAAGTCACTATAATAAACTAGTTATTTACTGATATAATAGATGTTAATTTAAAAAGAACAAAACGTACACAAATATTTTTCAACTACCAAGAAGAATTTTGCTCTTCATCTAAATCCGATTATGAACCGATGACCTTTTTTTTTTTTAAATTTTATTTGTAATAATAATTAATTTATTTCACATTTTATGTTTTGAAAAAAACATACTTCCACGATGATACCGAAAGAATGATATTTAAATCCAAATAAAAGAATAGGTATTGGTAATAACGGATACTAAAAATATACGATTATAAATATCAATAAAAATGATATATCTGTACAAAGTAAAACATCAAAAATATCAAAATCCAAGGAAATCTCAAAAACAAAAGCTCAAATAGTTATCAAAAGTACCAGGATTATAATTTCTTACGCCAGACGCGCGTTTTGTCTACATAAGACTCATCAGTGACGCTCAGATCAAAATAGTGAAAAAGCCAAAACATATACAAAGTTGAAGAGCATTGAGGACCAAAAATTCCAAAAAGTTGTGCCAAATACGGCTAAGGTAATCTACTCCTGGGGTAAGAAAATCCTTAGTTTTTCGAAATGTTCAAAGTTTTGTAAACAGAAAATTTATAAAAATGACCATATAATTGATATTCATGTCAACACCGAAGTGCTGACTACTGGGCTGGTGATACCCTCAAACACATTAATGAAGGGAAAACATCTGTCATATTCTTGCATTAGTACAGACATAACCTGGTGTAGTAGGGCACCGGACGTTTGCGCTTTTTTTTTACCTTGTAAAACGATAGGACACTTGCGCTTCAAATACTATAGACATTTGCGCTTTAAATTTTTGACTCACCCGAATTAATTTGACCGGACATTTGCGCTTTTCAAGTTATTCTATAGTCGACTACCTGTAATTTGACAAAAAAAGTAATACATTTAATTTATATTTGTCATTAGTACGACAAATGGTCGAGAATCCTTCCATGCCCACTATGATGAACAGTTCTACTCGACCCATCCTGCGTTAATTTAAAAAAAAATCTTTTTGGAGAGTATCATTCAATTTGAACAACAGTCGGTGAACTACTTTAAGAATCGTTACATTGATGAACAGGCACCCCGGTCTAGAATTGAGAAAGAGAAACTTGATTATTTATTTGAAATGTGGGCGAAATACCAGTCAGAATAGATTATCATTATCATTCAGTCACGTCTCAGTCCTTACCGCTGAAATGACGTGCTGGATCAGCTCCTGATTACCCGTTGGCTACAACATGTTACGCTGCTCAGATGGTTCAACGACAAACTAGTAAGTTTCTGAAACCCATTGTAGATTGGTGAGTTACATATGCTGCCCAGACGCCCGAGGGCTATGTACATCGTGGTTTTACAATTGTTAACTGTACCATTGCAGTCACCTACTACAGAGGCAATGATTTATCTACCAACAACACATCGTCGTGGTTAGCGGTTAATCAAGTCAAGGTCGGTAAACACTTCCATCATCAACTCCTTGGGCTTCTGTTATGAAGCTGAACTGGCCTGTGATGACTACACATGTTTTTTTGTCCTTATAATGTTAACTGTTAAATACATATCAATGTGCTATGAAATGTGCTCTGAAACAATATTTTTCAAATTTTAATCATTAAGAAAAATATGATTTTAGCTGTTTAAGGTCAAACCTGACGGTCCCAAGCCCAGATAAAAGGAGAAGATAGTCATATTAACCAAATATTGCAAAAGCGCAAAATGTCCTATTATTTGAGACGCAAGTGTCCAAAATAAAAAGCGCGAATGACCAATGAAAAAGAGCAAACGTCCCGCGCCGGTGTAGAAACTTGTGGCAAAATGCTGATTTAATAAAGCTATTAAATTCCATTATTTTGACAACAATGTGTGAACATAAAAAAACAGACATAATAGGTATAAATGTTAAAAACAAGGAGTACAGCAGTCAATTCAACATTGTGTTATAATCTCTATTACTATAAAACTATATGATACATATCATGGATATATTGTCAAAAATAAACAAACCAGTGAAGCATATTAATAAACCTAACAAATATCAAATGGTCGCTCTCTTATTTTATATTTCACAACCATCCTATCCACCTTTTTTCTAATATAAAACTTTGTGTCGTTTGACTTATTAAGGTTCTTATTCAATACATAGGTTTAGTTAAATAGGCAAACATTTAGTGTATTGAGAATTTTTTTATACTTTATATCAGTTGTAGTCTTTGTTAAATTTTGTTTTCATAATAGTGCACAGTTGATAACTTTTGTCCGATATCAAAGGAAAATGAGAAATTAAGGTGGTACCCAACACTTTCACTGAAATTAATTTGGCTCGTTTAATTTTCATAAAAAAGTATTTACTTTGACCCTTTAACAAAAATATAAAAAATTCAAAAATTTTGAACCAACCGTTTTGTCAGAAAAATTACATTGGTTATATAGCAGTTTGACAAACACCAATTTTGATCATTGATAAGCTTAATATTCCTTTTACAACTGATTTGTTCTGAGATAATTACATTTTGAAATAAATTGCAATTCCTTTTACAACTGATTTGTTCTGAGATAATTACATTTTGAAATAAATTGCAATCATGATTCCAATCCAACATTTATATGATATATAGGATTAAAACATAGCAAATTGATTTAATAAAACAGCGACCAATTGAAGGCTGATTAGCTATTCAACGTCAACAAAAACAAATGCCATGATATAGACAATTGAATTATATACATTATATGAAATAACATTTCCATTTTACAATATCCGACTTAAAAAGTTTCTATCTTTCGTAAAGGTTAAATGTTTAAACACTTCAATAGTATTTGCCATACGACATTGTATAGTCAGTGTCCCACATTACATATGGATCAATCATGACAACACGCAATTCGAAAAAAAAATTCATTGTTTTTGTATTTTAATGTAATTTGGATAAACTAAGTATGAATTTTCAGATTCAAATTCAAATGTAATGCGTCGAGCATTCATTGAAACGGTAAATCCAGGAAAAAACGCTTATTTTCATAATTCTATGCCTAAAAATTTACTTAAGTAATATTATCGATAAAAAACAAGAAAGTAGGAACCAAGTTGGTAATATGTATAAGGTAAACTTAAACTTAGATCTCGTTGTTATCAGACCGCTTCAAATTCATAATATTTATGATATTGAGATTAAGCAAGTTTTTGACAAGGTGTGCAAGGAAGATTTATTTTACACCAATCATCAAACCATAAAGAAACCCAACTTTGATCTGTAAAGTGTTATGATATTAATATATATCGATTACTTTATAAATGGGATCAAGTATGATTGGAACTAATGCGAAAAAACCCGAACATACAGACAGACGAAAAGCAAACATTAAGTCCTCATTTGGCTTATTCGTCAATAACTAACAAATATTCAAAAGTTGGTAAGAATGACGTGCCGAAACATCAAATAATTACAGACAAAGACAAGGAGAATATGCTACCATAGCTGTTATGGTTCACCAATTCTGAAGTACATAAAATTGGAAGTTACAAGACAATCGTTCTCTGCGGTATTGGATTTTATTTTTCCTGAAACAAACTCGACATCTAAAGGACAAAAAAAACCCAACTCAATGAACCCACTTTTTGCAATCAGCAATATAATGGTAGATGATAAATGTATATTTTATCAAGTCGAACAACACAATATATCGCAAAATAGAAAGTTATATGTGTTTACACTATCGATAAACAGTCACAGAATTTGTGCAAGAAAAAAACCCATCATAAAGCGAGGGTTACATTGATATATGCATATTATTAGTACACCTACTGAAATAAGATACAAATACTCATTAACAAACAAAAAAAGACAAAAAATAAAATCAAGAATAGAATTTGATAAAAATCACAGCAAACAAATAAAGATTAAAGCAAAAAAACAAACAAACCCAAATAGTAAAAAAAAGACATGTACCTTCATAAAAAATAAAACATGCTATATTAGATGTTTCGATATGCTGCTGACCATTGGTCATGATTTTAAGTTCCATACATTGAATATCAAATGGTATTTAAAACTTAATACAAAATATAATCTAATTATCCTCCAAAATAAGGCATGTATCAGTTACTTGAATTAACATTTATTTTTTAAGTTCCTCGTTCAGTTGTTAAACTCATGATATGTGTATTCTAAATTAAGATATTGATCAACTTATAATAAATTTCGCCTAAAGCGATACAAAATATATGCCAATATGAACAACAAGTAGCCTGCATAAATGTGTTATATTTCCAAATATTTGTTGGCAAACATCGAATGGCATAAGTTTGTCATTCGGGATACACAAGTCAAAAAGCATTTTTCAAACAATAATAAAGCACAAAAAATAGTCTGTTTCTTAATTTGTAACAACTCTGTGTAAACGGATGTCATCATTAAGAATTCTGAAATATATGTAAAATAAAACATCAATAATAAAATTGTAGACTTGAATTTCAGTTATTTTCTTTGAGATTTTGTTTTGATCTGAAAAATATAAGAATCATATCAAATCAAAAATGTCAAAATGACCTGGTCTCCACACGGAACTGGTATTTGCTAAGTAAGTAAATAAGTACATTTTATTTAAAGTCAGCATATATTTACAGACAAAACAGGAGCACTGGTGAGCTCCATAAAACCAACTATAAAACGCCTGTTTAATATTTTGAATTTCAAACATTTCGGTGTCGAGCATCACCGAAGAGACATTAATTGTCAAAATAAAATGAGCAAAGATACCAGACATAAAATTTTGTACCCCAGTTGAAGGTTTCTTCTACAAAAAACTTATCATTGACGTCCGAATAAAAAAAGTGAATAGGTAAAATAAATTATGTAATTGAAGATGATTGAAATCCAAAAATTCCCAAGGTTTTTGGTAAATACAGCTAAGATAATGATATGCTTAAATAATCAGCACATATAAATAGCACATAAATTTTCTGAAAAATATAATGTTCTGAAAAAAATATATGCCCCAACAGAAATGAAGATTTCATTCTGTTCCAAAACAAATTAAAACAAGAATTATAAATGTTATATATATTAACATTTATAATTACCAATTGCATGTCAGAAATTCAGAGTTCAATGGAAGATTTTGGCTTAATTCAAAATGTTTTTCTCTTTAAATGTATATCAATAATCTGAATTTTTGTTACAACTTAAAATTTTCTTTAAACCAGCCCCCACCCCCCACCCCCAAAAAAACCCCAACCCATTATATATAGGTAACTGGCACTTTCTTATATTTTTTCTGAATATTGTGCCTTGGTATTCAGTGGTACATTAACAGGTACACTGTTTGAATTGTTCATTACTCTGTCTAAATAAAATATCAAATTCCCTATTGTATAAATTAATCAATTATATTTACATTGTGCTGTACTTTTCCTTATTTTAAATAACCGAATTCAAGGCTCTCCCTCGACACAATTCTCGACAATGGTCTTAAGAAACGACGATAGTCCGTCGGATGAGAACACTAAATGGCTGACCCGTGTTAAGAGAAAGCTATAGTTCTTGCACGTATAAGACACCCTTGTAGATTTCGAATTAGAGTAGACTAATACCGCTACAAGGCAGCACTCGCACCCACAAAATTGAAAGATAATGATATAAGTTGTAACAAAGTGTGTCTCATTCAACTATGAATTAATATGTTTAAACTATCTAGTAGGGCCAAACGAAAGATTTTTGCAAATATCCACGAATCCCACTCAGCATGACAATTTATTAACAAATTAAGCATATTGAGCATTCCTGGCTTATATCGTCTATGAATACACAAAAAGTAAAATACTAAAATTCTATTTTAAAAACTACCCAAATCTTCCGGGTCTGGATTTGATTATAGGTGTAAAAATTAAGCAGAGTTTTATTTATATTTTAAGAACGTGACGACACTTTGACAGGTGTGTTGACAACAATCAAAATTATAAAATAATATTGCAGTAACATGTTTACCGTATTCTCATCAAAATTGTCGATGTCTATATTCCTGAAAAGATAAAAAAAAAGTTGGTTTTATATATTCACTCTATATGACGTTTACGAAAAGAAAGACTAGATCAAAAATGATTAATATTAATATAACAGGACGATGAAGATCTGCCATACAGGTTTAAATTAGTATGAGATCAGATATCCCCATTTCATTATAATCATGTATTGTAATTATTTTACTTATTGTTGTTTTTCTAGAATCAACTGTTAATGGTTTTACAGATTTCATTTTGTTCTTCGATCTTTAAATTTTATTAATGCATCTACTGTTATTTCACTGATCGTGAATGCAAACAGGGAGTGTCGAAAACCAAAAAAAAAAAGGAGAAAAGAAGAAAAGCGTTAATAATTTCGATTGAAGTCTTTTTAAAATTAAATGACAAGTTTTGGCTCTGAACGATAAAGCTTGTAAGTTTGTTATTATTGATAATAGTATGTACTGGTTTTTGAACAGTTCGTTAATTTTTTTTTTTTTTAATGAAATGATCTATGCATTATTCTGTATATCACCGAATCTATATCGCCGGTTATGAATGCAAATAGAATCTCCCTACAAGTTTGTTTTAAACATATGAGTAATCCAATTGTATTACACCAAATAAACAAAGATTTTCAAATATGAACATTTTAGGATGGTAGTTAATTCAGGTATATAATAAAAGTCACATCACGCATGTGATATCGCAATAATGATATAACTGTGTACTAAGCTATCCTTATGCAATGATTTCTTAAATTTGAAATATACCCCCTGGCTTCTTGTGCACCTTCCTCCTCTGCAACTTCGGTTGATTCTAGCCTCAAATCATAATTTGTATCATACAGAAAAACTGAAAGTATTTATATTTTGGCAATTAAGATATCAAATATATGTATTCTTCATGTACAGATATGAACCACAAAAATTCTGACGTCACAGAAAACAATTGCATCTTTTGATTTTTTTCCCAATTTAAAATGTAAAATTCCTCTTAGAAATAAATAATATGCATTGCCGGCTACGAAGAGTTTGTTATAACCTACCAAAACTGGGAATTTCGTATCCAAATCACATATTTTTGATGTATACTGCATACTCTTTAACTGTAATGGTGAAATTGAAAGCAAACTGCTCACCATTTGACGTTTTGACAAGGCTTGTCAAAGTAGTCAAATTTTAGTTGTTTAGCATTATATACTCTGACTGTGTATCCAATAAAATTGAGAATGGAAATGGGGATTAATGTGTCAAAGAGACAACAACCCGACCAAATAAAAAAACAACAGCAGAAGGTCACCAACAGGTCTTCAATGTAGCGAGAAATTCCCGCACCCGGAGGCGTCCTTCAGCTGGCCCCTAAACAAATATATACTAGTTCAGTGATAATGAACGGCATACTTATTTCCAAATTGTACATAAGAAACTAAAATAAAAATAATACAAGACTAACAAAGGCCAGAGGCTCCTGACTTGGGACAGACGCAAAAATGCGGCGGGGTTAAACATGTTTGTGAGATCTCAACCCTCCCCCTATACCCCTAACCGATGTAGAAAAGTAAATGCAGAACAATACGCATGTATGTATGTGTTAGTGAGCACTGTGTAAGTATACAGTAAAACAATGTACAGTACAATTAACAATAAATGACGTCACCCTACAACACATTTCAGATAACTTCTTTTTATTTTAGTTAACGGCCTTCTTATTCCATAACATTGCACTAGTGTCAAATTATTTGTTGAAACACCTTCAAAACTCATTTACTTATCATTCTGAATACTTATTGTCTTTGCAAAATGATTCTTGTGAAACGAAGAAGATATTTGTACGATTTGCTTAAATAAAAATGTACTTCGTACAACAGAAATAGTTTCAATATCATACAATCTAATTGTATTAGGCCCAAAAGAAATTCTTGACTTTGGGTTTCCCAATCGATTTAGAAGCATGATTGTATCTTAGAAAATAGTGTATAATAAATTGAAAAACCATTTTGCATCTGATGTGATCATTAAATCATTTAATTCCTTTGTTTTTGTTTTCTTTCAAATCATCAATTCTAAATGAAAAGGTTAGCAATGGCCTTTAAACTGTTTTACAAATATGTTATTGAATTATTATATTTCATTTTTGCAATATGTATAGTTTAGAACATACCTCTCACAAACATTGGGTGATGGTTAAACACTGTCTTTTTTATATCATTCGTGTTCGAAGTACGCAGGTAGAACATGAAAGCCGCAATTATCGCGACAATTATTCCAGGTAGAGCAAGTAACTGGAGGTGTACAGGAAAAACCGTTTTGATACTATATTCTTCAAGGAAACACATCTGCATCTCCGACCAATAAAACTTTGAATTCTTCTGTACGTCTGCATATGTGTCACTACAATCAAATCAAAATTCAAATTTAACAAATTTATCTTGTTAAACTAAAGCAGTTTATTTTGTTTAAAAATCGTTTTCGTGTTGACTTGATTTATCATTGATGTGTTTATAACTATAAATTGACTGTTAACAAAATTTAGTAATTTTTAAATACTACGACTATTCTACTTTAGGAATAGATTACCTTCGCTGTATTTGGCAAGACTTTAAGGAAATTGTGATCCTAAATGCTCGTCCACTTCGTACCTTATTTTGCCTTTTAACCATGTTTGATTTGAGCGTCACTGATGAGTCTTTTGTAGATGAAACGCGAATCTGGCGTAAATATGAAAATTTGATACTGGTATCTATGATGAGTTTATTTACAACCACTGGGTCGATGCCACTGGTGGTCGAGATTTGTTTCTCCGAGGGTATCACTAGCCAATTAAGACTCATATTTGACGCTCATATTAAAATATTTATAAAGTCAAACAAGTACAAAGTTAAAATACAATACTTTGCCATGTCCTTTTGAAATAGAATTTAAAATACTGGTAATTATCTATTTGTCAGAAAATGTCCCGAGTGAGTTCGATGTAGGTCTATTATTTTTCATTGTGTAGTTCATATTATATTTTTTACCTATATATTGCTATAAGTAGATTTAATAGCAAAACTACTGCAATCAATCCATAGAAGGCTTTTAAGTAAGGCGTTAGGTATAAACCAAATTGGTCAGGACACCGCTGTAAAACACCACTCTCATATAATGTCCTGTTAAATGTGCAGTCCGGTTCAGTTACTAAAATAAAAGAGTGTATGATTTTCGAAGAAAACATTAATGAATACTAGTGTTGATAAACTTCCTGAACTTAAGAATATTGCAAAGTATTAATAAACGACATCATGACTTTTCATCATATAATTTTCTTATTACTTTACTATCAATACATATTGCATATACACATAAACCCGAGTTGTTTTTTTAAATGACAAATTAAACGAATATTCTTATGTTGTACTGTTCTACCACTATCCCAGGTAAGGGGGAGGGTTGGGACCCCGATAATATGTTTTACCCCGCCACATTATTTATGTATGTGCCTGTCCCAAGTCAGGAGCCTGTCATTCAGTGGTTGTCGTTTGTTTATGTGTTACATATTTGTTTTTCGTTCATTTTTTTACTTAAATAAGGCCGTTAGTTTTCTCGTTTGAATTGTTTAACATTGTCTTATCGGGGCCTTTTATAGCTGACTATGCGGTATGGACTTTACTCATTGTTGAAGGCCGTACGTTGACCTATAGTTGTTAATGTTTGTGTCATTTTGGATTTTTGTGGATAGTTGTCTCATTTACTGAAAAAGTAAAATGTACGAAAACGTCACATGCGACGTCATCAAAACGTCATCTTTTTAAAATTAGCAAATTCAATATATTATAAGTATCCATTTCGTAAAATATGAAGAGTAAGCATGGACTAATATTTAATTGTTCGAAATATTTGAAGAAATTAAACAGAAGTTCGATTATTAGACTTTTAACGATGTGAATTTAAGCATGGATGCAATTTGGGTACTCCTCATTACAGAATCATAGATAGTTTGGAGGTTGATTCAAACCCATTTTTTTATAACTCAATGATGGACTAAAAATCAAACGGGTGTACCTTTACAATAAAGAAGGATAGGGCTACTAAATAAACACAGTATGGACATTTTTTTCTTGATCATAAAAAAACGTAGGTAAAAAAACTGCCAAAATAGGTGCAATTTGGGTACCGTCACGTTATATATCTATCTTGTGAAAAGTATTTTAAAATTACAAAAATACTAAACTTCGAGTAAATTCTAAACGCAAAGCCCCTAAGCAAATGACTTAATCAAAAGCCTAATTACAACTAACGAATGCCATTATGGATAACAATTGTAATACTCCTGACTTTAAAAACAAGTTGAGGGTGAATCTGAAAGGCGACTAGGAAAAGTTATCTATCGTTCGGTTGTCACATACAAAAGAATCGGGGATACCCAAAGCTTAACATAAATTTGGAATGCCATCTTTTTCAAACGGAACAATTTCTTGCAAGCCTCTGCAAATAATTCTTCAAAATTAAAAGTGTCTCCTGAATTTGAATTGTCCTTATATCATGATAGAAGCAATAACGCGTCCTCTATTTCCTCATCCATAACAGCTAGCAGACGAAAATTGGCCAATCGTGCCAATGTATGATATTTTCCAATTCGATAATCGTGCCCAATCAAAATTTCTGTTAAACTGGATAAGTATGTTTTGTTAATACCTCAGTTTCTTTATGTTAACTCTTTCATATACATTTGATAAAATTAACTGTTTGCAATAGCATGTATTGTTCTATATAATAAGAATGTTCTTATCCCGGGCATAAAAACAATGCTGTATTTGGCGAAACCTTTTCAACTTTTGATCATCAGTGCTGTACAACTTTGTACTTTTTTCACTTTCGATCTTTTATATCTGGGCGTCACTGTTGATTTTTGTGTGGACAGGGCGCGTTTTGGCGTATTGAATTTTAAACCTGATGCTTTTTGTTATCTATTAATCATATTTTCTTTGTCTAATATGTTCTCCTATTTGTTTGTGATGTAGTCCTGTGGTATTGTGTTGTCATCTCAATGTTATATTTGACTTTGCTATTAAAATGCGAGGTTTGGCATGCCACAAAATCAGGTTCAACCCACCACTTTTATTCCCCTTTAAAAGTGTCCTGTACCAAGTCAGGAAGATGGCCATTGTTATATTATTGTTCGTTTATGTGTGTGTTGCATTTTAACGTTGAGTCGTTGTGTTTTCTCTTATTTTTGAGATATTGAGATCAGACGTGGCACGGTACTTGTCTATCCCAAATTCATGTATTTGGTTTTCATGTTATATTTGTTATTCTCGTGGTGTTTTGTCTGATGCTTGGTCCGTTTATGTGTGTGTTACGTTTCGGTGTTATGTCGTTGTTCTCCTCTTATATTTAATGCGTTTCCCTCGGTTTTAGTTTGATACCCCGATTTTTTTTTTGTCCATGGATTTATGAGTTTTGAACAGCGGTATACTACTGTTGCCTTTAATTGGTACATTCTGCACCATTTATAACACATGAACGGGTTCGTTTACGTGTACTTGTATGTGTATTTCACACGAACAATTACACGTTTACGTACACGTTCAACTGCTGAACATCTATATGTCTATGGGAATTATCAGACATGAATTAAAAACTAATAAATTATTTTTTTTGCAATAATATATAGAAAAGTATGAACATTCGACCATATGTATACACATACACAATTGAATGTATTCAAACGCAAACCAGCTGCTGAAAACATCTCTCCTACAAGAAAACAAGATCTTTGGCACATGCATCTAAAATAATGTTGCGTAAACAATTTTATGCAGATGAAAAGAAATGCTAGCCTATACCATGTGAGCAATAAAAGTCAATCATATCATTGCCTAAACGTAAAACTTTTTAAAAAGAAAACAGATTTCATTTTATATCATAATGTACATAATACTGTATATATCGTAGTATTAAACGAAGAAAAAAAGTGATTTATGCTATTACAAATGACGAATATTCAAGTATATGTCTTTAATAGGGGTCAATATTAAGGCTACAGTAGGTTAACAATTTTTGATTCTCATATACAATCGATTAAGAGGGATACACAGCAAAAACAAAAACAAGAAATGCAACACTGGAAACGCTTATAGTTGCCTAGGTTTTACTTATATATTGCATGATAGAAATGAAGAAATTTGATTCGGCCTTACAATCATTTGATTCGTTCGTCACTGATTAGTTTTATGTAGGCGAATTCAGCGTCTAGCGTACACAATTATAGGTCTACTATCTTTCGTAATTTTCGTCTAATGATTAATAAATATATAAAAAGAAAGTTACTGAACGTCACAAGGTTTCTTATATTCTATGGAAATTACAAATGTGTCCTTCAACATTTTCTAATTACACACTTTACTATTCACTGCACACTGTACTGTGAAAAGATATCATTAAGATATTTATTAGATTTTGATATTTTTCTTACATGTATCACCATCTAAGTTCAGTTCTCCAAATAAAACCCAATATCCGTTCGATAAAATGTGTTCAATCTGTTCCCATGTGAACTCCGAGTTTGAATATAAAAGTGCATAATAAGACACGCTGTACCATATCATTATGACTGCCATGATAATCATAAAGGCAACAGTATCTTTAATCTGAAATGAATACAATGCCTTAATAAACAGTAAAAACCAAAATCAAACAATTAATAAAGAAAACGTCTGTTATTCTAGCTTTTGGTTACCAGTGGGATACAGACCAAACATTACATGTAAACTGGAGGAAAAAATTAAACGCGGCGTTTGATCACACACGCGCGTGAATTCTATAAAAATACCACATTACTCGACTTTTTTTTCAAAATTTCGGTGGATTTTAAATGTACACAGGTTTCACGTTTACCTCTACATTAACGTTTAAATATCGCGTCTTTTATTTTTGATAAAAAAAAAACCCGCACGTTTACTTTATAGCAAACTCGTGTTAACGCAGTTTTTCATGGCATCCTTGATAAAATGACTTTTCGTACAACGGAAAAAAGCCAAACTGCCCTATTTTCAATCCAAAATATTAACGATTTAAATGAATGATATGGAACGTCTTTAATGAATTGTAAACTAAAATACACGAAAATAATAGAAATAATATTTACTCCAGAACTGTAAAACAAACTGAACTTATAGTTTAAGGTCGTGAGACGATATTAAGTTTATAAAAATCTGGCAATACATTATTTAAGTTAAGGATACATTGATACAATCAGAAAATGATCGCATTCTAGATAAGGGATGATTGCTTTTCTACAATGAGGAATTATAGTGCATGTGTTCAGAATTCATGTTTACTTGTATAATATTAAATTGCAAAATAATGGCATATCTGATGTTCAGTAGTTGTCATTTGTTGTTTTTCTCGTTTCTTGTTTCTTTTACATATAGATTAGACCGTTGATTTCACTTTACTAGTAATTTATCGTTTGCTATTCGGTGTGAGCCAAAGCTCTGTGTTGAAGACCGTATTTTGACCTATAATGGTTTACTTTTATGTATTGTGACTTGAATGGAGAGTAGTCTTGATTTTTCTACCCTGTATACCAAATTGCCTCACATTACATTTTCTGACACCAGACTCGGACTTCTCTTGAACTGAATTTTAATGTGCGTTTTGTTATGCGTTTACTTTTCTACATTGGCTAGAGGTAAAGGGGAGGGTTGAGATCTCACAAACATGTTTAACCCCGCCGCATTTTTGCGCTTGTCCCAAGTCAGGAACCTCTGGCCTTTGTGAGTCTTGTATTATTTTAATTTTAGTTTCTTGTGTACAATTTGGAAATTAGTATGGCGTTCATTATCACTGTAAATATTTGTTTAGAGGCCAGCTGAAGGACACCTCCGGGTGCGGGAATTTCTCGCTACATTGAAGACTTGTTGGTGACCTTCTGCTGTTGTTTTTTCTATGGTCGGGTTGTTGTCTCTTTGACACATTCCCCATTTCCATCCTCAATTTTATAATTGACACTCGTACCACATCTACTTATATCTATATATTCATTTGGATGTGTGTCGCGCAAGGATTCAAACACACCTACTCAGTCGTAATGACACATTAGAAGGTAATTTTTATTAATCTTTATTCACACATTAGAAGGTTATTTTACTTGCCCCAGAAGTTTTTGGTACAGGGACACTGTAATGCTATTGTATTAAAGGGTAGCCTTAACATATAAATATAATGGATTATTCACATCATTAATTTAATAACGTTTGTTTATAAGGTTAATCATACATACCATTTTTCGAATTATGACCAATTTTGGTCCTAGAAACGATGTCATGCAACAAAAATTGAGAACTCTTATGCACAACAGCGAAAATGCGAATAGTAATAAACATTTTGATGTAATGCGGAAACCGGATCCTTCACCAGTTCTCAGTATCATTCCAGATGTATATCCAATAATAACCATCCAATCAAATCGATTCCACCAATCACTTGCATAGCTTTTCCATTTTTGTCTTATAATAGCAATAATCACCTGAAACAGATATGTCACAACGATGAAGCAGGAACTTTTAGAGGTTAATTTCTGCTCTTGTTTATACACATGTTTTATCTTATTCCATTGAACGCAATGTATTCCGTCCATGTGGCAATCATTTAATCGTGTTTATTTTGTCATTCGAAATGCTGGTAATAAGCATCGCTCATCACTGAAGATGGATTAATTGTCCAAATGTGCACCTGGTCAGTAAATTTGGTTTGAACCGTTACACATATTGACGTTTTCTTTGAGTGTAAAAGACTGTGAAAGTGAGTGTCTAAACATATTACCTAGCCCTGTAGAGATAACAAGGTTGTCTCATTGGCAATCATACCACATCTTCTTTTTATATTATCAGTGAATTATTGTGAATAAACCACATTTTTCGTGTTCGCCATATTAAATTCTAAAGTGTTCATCGCATTAATTATCTTTTGCATTGGTAAATTTAATAGTATGTTACAGCATTTAGTTTTGATTAAACATTGTTTTGATATAATGTATGTTAATCATGATTTGAGTTGAAGAACTCAAGCAATTGGAAGATGAATAATCAATTTTTAATTGAATATTTAACAAACCACAAAACAGTTCAATGGTCAAGGTCTTGGACATTGAACTGTTTTGTGGTTTGTTAAATATGCAATCAAAAATTTATTATATGTGTAACAAAAGAAAAAAGCAACATCAAGCTTGGACAGTAATTACTTTAATTATTCAATCTTATTGTGCATGGCTAATTTTACAAATTAATATGGTCAAATAAATTATAACTTTTTGATTAACACATTATCTGCAAATTTAAATTTTGAATTATCTATGAAAATTTTAAGCAGATTCACAATAAAAAGATAAACGAAAAGAGAAATAAAATAATGTAGAAATAAATGTGTTTTATGATAAAAAAAAATGTACCCTTGTGATACCAATATATGTTTAGTTGATCCTTTTTTTCCGTTTTTTTTTTAAACAATACATAGAATAATTTTTCATTTCCTATCGTTAATTATCCATTTTTTGATGGCGACGTGCCCTTGTCACCATCTCACGGTGTTTAGATATCTCAACTTGTACGATTCGCTCGTGTATGTAACAATGTTTTAGATTTTACCGAGAGATATTTATGTATTACTGAAAAATTATTACACCAGGGTTTTCGATATCACAAACTAGTCAAAACATTTACTAAATTTCATCATCGGTAGTAAGACATCATTCGTAAAAATAGCTCAACATGCAGACTTCTAATACGTTCAGGTATTTCACATCTAATTTTTTTATGGAAATATTCTTTATGAAGCACAAAGGTGTCAGTATTCACCTCAGAAACTTATAAAACCTTTCAATAGACTTATTAAGAAGGGAAATAATTACGACACTGTTGTCAAGTCATTAAAGATTGCATATTTTGGCGTTAATATTGAGTCACTGGTAAGATCTTTGCATCGGAACTAAACACATTTATTCTCAAAACAGTTGTTGGCATGGCACGGGTTTTGTTCTTCTCATATATGTTATGATGGTATGATAATAAACCCCTAACGGGAAGGATTGTGCCTGATGTTCATATGATGAAATCATAATCTTTCAGTCAGTTTAATTGAAGTCTGGAGCTGGCATGTCAGTTAACTGCTAGTAGTCTGTTGTTATTTATGTATTATTGTCATTTTGTTTATTTTCTTTGGTTACATCCTCAGACTCGGACTTCTCTTGAACTGAATTTTAATGTGCGTATTGGTATGGGTTTACTTTTCTACATTGTTTAGAGGTATAGGGGGAGGGTTGAGATATCACAAACATGTTTAACCCCGTCGCATTTTTGCGCCTGTCCCAAGTCAGGAGCCTCTGGCCTTTGTTAGTCCAGTATTATTTTTATTTTAGGTTCTTGTGTACAATTTGGAAATTAGTATGGCGTTCATTATCACTGGACTAGTATATATTTGTTTATGGGCCAGCTGAAGGACGCCTCCGGATGCGAGAATTTCTCGCTACATTGAAGACCTGTTGGTGACCTTCTGCTGTTGTTTTTTTTTATTTGGTCGGGTTGTTGTCTCTTTGACACAATCCCTATTTCCATTCTCAATTTTATTTATATGTTTGTTGACATTAAACTCTCTTTGTCGAAAAAAACCCCAATGAAATATATTTTAACAAATACCTGCTTTATTTCATCCACGAAAATACTGGCAATCAACACTATGATGAAACAGTCTGTATATGTGATCCCATAATCACTGTAGTCAAACAGCAACATGTATGCATATGCAAGGAGTAATACTAAGAATCCAAGCTGTTTGAATATTTAAAAAATAAGATAAGTTATACATGTATACACATATACATATATAAACTAGTCATCACAAATAACAATCCAAAAGATTAAACTACATTTTATTATTAGATATGATAAATAGGATTGCTTGATTGATTATGCAGTGGCAAATAATTCATGCATATTCAGGCCGAGTACAAGTTTAAAATAAATACAATAGGTAGGTCTTGTTATAATAGAGGCCATTTGGGATGATGGTCGGGGAAATTTCGACTGCCACTGGAAAATGAGGGTACTGTGGATTCATTTATTTTCGTGGGTAACAATTTTTCGTGGGTGCAGGAAAATTTGCGTGTTCGTGGACATTTAATTACGTGGTTTTAATGAAGTCTTTAAACAAGCCTTGAGAAAATGAGTAATTCGTTGAACATTAAATTTCGTGGTTCACCTTTACCCACGAAATCCACGAAAATTGTTATCCAACGAATATTAATGAATCCACAGTATATTGAATAGGGACAAAACTTTTGCGTTGCAACAGGCCCTCAAAGAGTTGTTTTAAGGGGTCTTAACGCGCAAATAGCGTGTCACTATCTTTACACGAGACATAATACATAGGAAAAACTATTCAATTATCCATGGAAAACATGCATTTTCATAGCAAATGCATATGATTCAAAGAATCTTACCAAAAAGGAAAATGAATTACACCGTTATCGAACACAAGAGTAAATTTTATTTTGTGGAAAATGACAAAAAAGGTCGCACTTGATTACGAAAATTAGAATTAAGCCTTCAAATATCTGCAAAGACAGTTAAAACTTCAGACTGACTGTGTTTAAGTTGAACGTTTTAAGTTTTAATCTATTTCGTAATTTTTTTTTTTTTATTTTTTTAAGTGTAAATACAATTTTTGAAATAACAAAATTTCAAATAAAATAATTTGCCTATTTGATAAATGGTTAAATAACACTCTGGCTAACAATAAGAGTAATGGATAATTCTTTACAAAAGAAGGGTTTATCCAATTTTACTATGTATATCTAATATCTAATACATTGCCTTGCATTTTTTCTTTTCGTGACTTATATATATATTGTAGATTATTATTTGCGTTTTTCAATCTTGTTTGCTATTTTAAGTGCTCTCAAAAAGGTATTTGTATTTTTAGATTTCGTGACGCTTCATTTTTTTTTTGTAAACAACATAATAATGGATACGCAGTTAAAATCAAATTCAGTTTCTCGTGGGTTAATTTTATACTCTACACATTTTAAGTATGACTTATGACTGATTTGAATATATAAGTGAATAATTAGAATCAAATGTGCACGTGCATCTTTAAATTATTTAACAATCAACAATCTCCTGTTACAGGATACAAGGAGACATTTAAATTTGATAAATGTTCATACCATGTGTATAATTACTTTCAGGAAAGGCAAATTATACTTCTTGTAAAACCTGAAATTATATTATGATAGCATATGACCTGTCTTACTTCTTGATTTTAAGATGCAGAACGTGAAAACTCAACGTGAAAACATGATCATTTTTGCAATATAGGTTCAATCAACTCCCTCTGATTGGTTAAGCTTTTTTCAACCGATTTTTATAGTTGGTTTTTGTTTGTTTGCATGTAACACCACTGTCTCAGGTTAGAAGGAGGGTCTGGATCCTGCTAACATGTTTATCCCCGCCACATTCTGTATGTATGTGCCTGTCCCAAGTAAGGAGCCTGTAATCCAGCGGTTATCGTTTATCGATATGTAACATTTTTATCCTTCATTTTTTGTTCTTATTTAGGCCATTAGCTTTCTCGTTTGAATTGTTTAACATTTGCCATTTCGGGGCAAATAATAGGTGGTTTTACGAATTGGGCTTTGCTCATTGTTGAAGGCCGTTCTGTTATCTAAAGTTGTAAAATTCTGTGTCATTTAGTATCTTATAGATAGTTGTCTCATTGGCAATTATACCACGTCTATCTATTTCATATTTGTACTTTATTTGGCCTTTTTAAATTCCACAATTCAGGGGTTACTAATGAGTCTTCAGTAGACGAAACGTTCGTTTGGACAACAAAATGTTAATCCTGGTATATGATTCTATTTGCAACACAGTAAAGAGTAAAGCATTAACACTTGAATTTCAAGAAGCTCTGAGTTCCAAAGTAAAATAAGACGGACGAATACATTTACAGACAGACAATTCCCCCTCCTCCTCAATTGGGTTAGAAATATTAGACTGAACCATATAAATTATATACACTCATTAATAAACAGACATAACCACTTAGCTTCATTGAACGAATCATCATCTACTACTAATATATCATCCTTCATTCGGGTTCAGTAATCATATTTAGTTGTTTTGTTATGCGTTTACTTTTCCGCATTGGCTAGAGGTATAGGGGAGGGTTGAGATCTCTAAAACATGTTAAACCCCGCTGCATTTTACGCCTGTCCCAATTACGGAGCCTCTAGCCTTTGTTAGTCTTGTATTTTTTTTTAGATTTTAGTTTCTACTTTTGGAGTTTAGTATGGCGTTCATTTTCACTGAACTAGTATTCATATTTTTGTTTAGGAGGCAGCTGAAGGACGCCTTCGGATGCGGGAAGTTTTCGCTGCATTGAAGACCTTCTGCTGTTGTCTGTTTTATGATCGGGTTGTCTCTTGGACACATTCCCGATTTTCATTCTCAATTTTATGAAGGAAGGTTAAACATAGTGAAATGTCTTGCGTTCATTTTCATTGAACTAGTTTATATTGTTGTTTAGGAGGCAGCTGAAGGACGCCTCTGGATGCGGGAAGTTTTCGCTGCATTGAAGACCTGTTGATGACCTTCTGCTGTTGTCTGTTTTATGATCGGGTTGTTGTCTCTTGGACACATTCCCCATTTCCATTCTCAATTTCATGAAGGAAGGTTAGACATAGTGAAATGTGTTGAAATACATGCGGTAGATGAATTCCATAGAAATTTGACAACTGGTTATTTTGACATTAGAAATTATTATTACAGCGGTTTTTCTTAATATATAGTTGAAGAAAATTATTTCTTAAATACATCTCTGAAAGCGATATGTAATAGTCTCTGTTATAACAACAAACTCTGACATATAGTTACAACAAATGCATTTCGAAAGTGTTTAATAAATAAATCAACTGTTTTTCGATGGCGTAGTTTCAAAAAGAAAAGAGAGTTTTAAAATCTCTGGTTATATCAACATTATACTTACCAACGTAAAGGGCTTGCCTCCATGTTAATCATTAACAAAGGCAACACAAACAGGTGGACTGCAGCAAGGACAATAAGGCTAAAAATCTGAAAAATGAAAAAAAAATGTTTGATATAAATTGAATTTAAACATTATTATTTCTTTTAATTCCCCATTTATTTTTCTATATAAGAGGGTTGTCAATGCTTTTGAACTACGACCTTTATTTAGATTTTGTTTGCGATTTTGATTCTATCGTCTATAATTCTTTTGTAAACGAAACGTGATTCTAAATAACCTCCAGAAAGTCTATCACAACTACTGGTTTGATACCGTTGCTGATGGTGTTTCTTCTCCGAGAATTATCACCCACCCAGTAGTCAGCACGACTGGATAGGAAAACACAGTTCGAAATCACATATATAAAACAATAAATATCAATCTATATCATAACACTTTTTTCACTTACCGTCTGTCTGTTTATCTTTTCTGTACCATACCACATTTCATTTAAAATGTTGTTCACTGTGTCAGATTCAACGTAAGTATTGTTTTTAGTGATGATAGCGTCTTTAAGATATCCATGATTTAAAAGCAGCCTTGCAGCATGATTAATATTGTATCCTTGCTGTTGTTCCTCTTCTTCTGTGTTCTTTAAAATAGATTGTTCCTCCTTGTTGTCTTTTTTATTACCTTCAATAGCTGTAATTTCTGTATTCTCTATTTTCATATCAGCATCGTCAATGCAGCTTGTTATGCGAATTGCTCTCTCAGTAAAGGCACTTGAAAAAATTATTCGACAAATAAACGAACACGATATTGTATCAATGTTAGCAAACCTAAATACAAAAAAAAAACAATAAAAAGGCGAGCATTCAACAGTGTGTATGAATATTTTCCTTTTTATAAGATAAATCTTTATTGCGAAAATTAAGATCTTGAGATCAATACATACACAAATAGTTCAGTTCTTCTGTAATCATAAGATGGCTATGACGTGCTGAAGAATGAAAATAAGACTTAATGAATTGTTTGCGTATGACGCACTTTACTGGTTACGCCTTCATTTCATAACGAACGCTCATACGCCAATAATTAACTAAAATATATTTAAATATAATAATATGTAATGGTCAATATGACCAATAAACACATATATTGTCAGATAAACTCTATAGACTAAATTGAGTATATACGCAAGACACGCGTTTCGTATACAAAAGATTCATCAGTTACACTCGAACCCAAAAAAGTTAAAAAGACCAAATAAATTACGATGTTGAAGAGCATTGAGAACCCAAATTCCTAAAATGTTTGCCAAATACAGCTAAGGTAATCTATGCCTGAGGTAGAAAAGCCTTAGTATTCTAAAAAATTCCAAAAATTTTAAACAGTAAATAAATACAACCATATCAATGACAATTCATGTCAGCATCAAAAGTACTGACTACTGGGCTTGTGATAGCCTCTGGGAAATAAATCTCCACCAGCAGTGGCATCGACCCAGTGGTTGAAATAAACATATCATAGATACCAGGACTAAATTTAGTATATATACATGACGCGCGTTTCGTCTATAAAAGACTCACCAGTGACATGAGCGACGCTCGAATCCAAAAAAGTTAAAAAGACCAAATAAATTACGAAGTTCAAGAGCATTGAGAACCCAAATTCCTTAAATTTTTGCCAAATACAGCTAAGGTAATCTATGCCTGAGGTAGAAAAGCCTTAGCATTAAAAAAAAATCAAACATTTGTAAGCAGTAAATTTATAGATATAACCATATCAGACGCTAGATTGATTTCAAGTCAAGTTCGGAGACTGCTCTTTGTTCGATTGCTTAAACCATATAAACATTAGTTTTCAAGGTTCATGTTCAAATCAGTATTATGAATGCTTCAAAAAGTAGTTTTAAATCACATATAAACGTTTAAGGCTGACCTTAACATTTATACATATCACACATTAAGACTTATTCAAAATAAAATTTGGAGTTCAATCGTAATAATATAAATATAAACTATGCAAGAAGCGAATATAATTTCAAGATATTACGTAAGAGTTAAAACATTTAAAAAAAAAATGTTTTCTAGAATACCTTTTCAAACGTTGCAGTTTTTCCTTCAAGACTTTAGTTGTTTTCCAGCTATTGATTTCGTCGTCTAATATGACACATCCGAATAGGATATGGTGGATACCAATCTGAAAAAGTCATCGTTTATCTTAAACTTAATTAAAATATTAAAAACTAAAATAAACAAACTGACATAGACAATGATAGATAGAGCGGGAAACCATTGTTACAATGGCATTAAAATTATTAAACAATATCAACACTGAAGCAATAAATATAGGCCGCAATATATATCATGCAGCACCAATTCTTTCAATACGAAACATCTTAAACTTAATTAAAATATTAAAAACTAAAATAAACAAATTGACATAGATAGAGCGGGAAACCATGGTTACAATGGCACTACAATTATTAAACAATATCAACAATGAATCAATAAATATAGGCAGCAATAGATATCCTGCAGCACCAAGTCTTTTGATACGAAACATGCGAACATTTGGAATCGTTGTTCACGTGAACTAAAACAGTCAACAAGTTGACCACGAACATTCATCCACAGTTATCGCTGCTTTTCTATTGACATTTATCAAACATTCACCGTAAGATTTTTTGTTACCATCTTTGGTATCATGAAAAATCTGATAACAATGCAGTTGTGTGTTCAGCTGTGTCAGCATAAATACAAGTGTCCCGTAAAAAACAACAAAAACTATCCTTTATATAACTCATGTACACTGTGCTATGTCATCGGATTTCGCATTGCATTAGCATCATCAGGATTAACATCTTTTAAGCGCTTAGTTTGATATTTGAATTTAAGTTTTTTTTTAAGGTAAAAACTATTTCCACAATTCACATGTATATAAAAGAAAGAAATGTAAATTGAATAGAGAAAATCATTGGCAATACTTTTCTTCCGACAATTCCTGTATTTTTGAAAAGCCTTCTGCAACAACATTTTGTTCTCGATCTAAGAGATAACTGTCAATCCAGGATAACAGCGGATCATTGATGCCAAACTTTATCTAAACATCTCGATACATCACAAAAAACCCCACCTTAGATCAAACCCACTAGCCATATTTCAATTAACTGAATAACAGAAGAGATCCCTCCTGTGTTTCAAAATAACCCATTCCATAATCTTACAAACATAACTAGTAACAGAAAATAGAACGATGGTCCAGAACTGAATGAGCAGTACCTTTTCCTTTGTAAATAGGATAAATATTTGCTATATCCCACTGTTTAAATGAGAAAAAAATGGTTAAGAAACAAATGTAGCCACCTATTTTAAAATTCTAGGACTGATACCATCAGGTCCAACTGGTTTATTCATATTCAAATGTCTGGTTCTGTAATAATATTACATATATGAACAAATTATTGTTAATGATCTGTGTCTTATAAATGAATAAACATGTTCTCAAGTGGGGTTTAATCTCTGTTTTTGTTGTGTAAAATTAGACATAAAAGTTGCAAGGCACCACCATTTACCAGGGTGGAAATTTTTTTTTTATCATAAAGTTGTGATGTCAGTTAGCTCTTATCGGCATCATTTGCTTGTCTAACTAAATAAAGGCAACAGTAGTATACCGCTGTTCAAAACTCATAAATCCATGGGCAAAAAACAAAATCGGGACAACAAACCAAAACCGAGGGAAACGCATAAAATATAAGAGGAGAACAACGACACAACACCGAAACGCAACAGCACACAGAAACGGACCAAGCAACAGACAATACACCACGAGAATAACAAATATAACATCATATAAATAAACTTATAAATTTATAACGATTTTATCAAAATTTGTTCCAGTGATTTGAACTACTTGATTTTTTTCCCTTTTGGCAAATTCTGGCACGATGTCTTAACTGGTTTTTAATTAAGTTGTTCACGAATGGTTTATCAGTTGGTCGTGATGTAATAGTTTATGTAAGTAAATATCCATTGACAGTATTTTCAAATGTTTTGACAAAGTTCATATAAAACTCATTAACATTATTTCAATTAAAAACTATATCATCCCAGTCATTTATGATCAATTGGTTTATAAGAGCCTGATAATCAGCACGTTTGAAATCTCGAATTTGCCTTTTAAACGAGTGTTGTTAAAACATTTTCAACTGAAACAGGAAAATAAGAACCGCATATAGGATTTAAAACACTAAGTGATTTAAGTAAGGTTTTGCGATTTGTTATACAAATAAAAACGAATTCCAGTTTGAAAATAAAATTGATACATCTTCCTTTCAGATAAATATTTGACGTTTCATGTTCAATTGGGATAATAATGTTACAACGACTTAAAAACAACCAACAGTTTACCAACACAAAACTCATTAATTATCCAGTATCTGGAGCAGGTATATAAAAGGAAGTCGTGGTATGATTACCTTTTATAGCCGACTAAGCGTTTTTGTCTTTGCTCATTGTTGTAGGCCGTAAAATAACCTTTAGTTGTTAATTTCTCTGGCGTTTGATCTCTAATGAAGAGTGGTCTCATTGAAAATCACATCACATCTCCTTTTTATATTAACTCATCAGATGGAAACAAATAGAAACACATCTAACAAAAATGCAGAGTGTACTTGGCTATATACGTGTACATCCCAACAACAAAAAGGTAGTTTACAGACAATCTGAATGTAAAGAGTTTCGGAAGAAGTTGTATGCAGCACTTGACGGAACCACTGATAAATAAGTTATTGTTACTTGCTTTATGTCGATTGGCAGATCTTACGGACGTATTCTGAAGGTCAAATTGTGAAAGGAAAACATTTCATAACACACTATATGTTCGTCAATGCTGTTATTTATTGAATCTATTTTATTCATTTACTTACATGTCCTGTTTCAATCAACTGGGTTGCACCTGACCATAAGCGTTTTTGCAGCAAAGCAAAAAATATAAGACCATAACACTCAGATTCCCAGTTATTCAGCTTAATTCTGTTTCCTGTACAAACAAAATACAATTATTTTGATAGTGACTAAGATGGTATACATTAACTGAAAAAAATAGTATTGATATCACATCCTATTGAATGATAAACATTTCCTGCAATTCTAGCTCTGTAGATCTAGTAAAACTATGACAGTAAAAAGACGTTTAACAGTTTTTGATTTAATATGATCTGATTTATTTATGAAACAGACAACCTGTTTGAAATTCATACAAAAAAATAATTTCTACAAAAAATGATCACTCTAGTTGTTATATTACAGCTGTTTCTAATATCTAAGAAACAATACTAAAAATATCAACAGGGCAACAGTTTTAATGCAGTTATCGATCCCCTTTCTTCAAAAAAATCTGCAAGTTCTTGATCATAGATCATGTTAAAGACACATCTATTGAAAATCTAACAGGAATCCTAATATAAGGAGCTGCGTCTCTTTAAAACTTGGATCGTATAGTATCAAAACCTGTGGTTTTTGAAATATGAAGATTGCACAACTCTCTAAATTCAACATCTTCAGAAATATGTTTTAATAATGATACATTCCATTTGCTTCTCTTGTGTTAAAAAACAATTTCACAAAAGTAGAAGTCGCGTCCACAAAAAATGCATATGTAATTCTGTATCGATCAGATGAGTTAGTGTCTTTTCATCTGTTATTTTTTTTTAAATTTTGTTCTTAAGCTGTACTGTTTAATCATTGTCAGAGGTTTGGGAAGGGATGATGCATCTAACAGGTATAAAACCGCCACATTATGTAAGCTATTGTCCAAAGTCAGGAGACTGCAGTTCAGCGGTAGTAGTTGGTGCATGTCTGTCATACTTGGTTATCTTAAAATGATCCATTATAAATTAGGCCGTTTTTTTTCTCAATTGTTTTATTTTGTTCATACCGGGGTCTTGTACTGCCAACTATAGTGTTGCTGAAGGTTGTACGTTTACCGCAAATTACTAACACCTGCTTCATTGACCAACCGATGTGGGCTTTAGCTGGCTTCTTAAACAAAACGTGGACTGGTTCAGTGAAATTTAACGGCAAACTTAACTTCACAATATACAAACGAACAAATAAAAAATTCCCATAACAAGTGTGCATCCACGTCTCTATATATTCATGGATCTGGCAATCACTGATTGTCCTCCATATTTGTTTTTGATTTTTTTGTTTAGAAAATATATAAGGTGGTCATTGTTCTTATTAAAGTTGTTTTACATTTGTCTTGAAAATATAAAAAGAAGATATGGAATCATTGCAAATGAGACAACTCACCACAAGAGCCCATCTGACGCATTGATTAACAAATATGGGTCATCGCACGGCCATCAACAATAAGCAAAGCCAATATCAAGGTATGAAAGGACCCGACATCACAGTTGTATAACAGTTTCAGCGAAAATACTAACGGTCTTATTTATGTACAAAAAATGAACAAAAAAATAATATTTAACACATCAATAAAGGACAACCTCTGCATTACAGGCTCTAGACTTTGGACAGACATATATATATATATATATATACGATCCGATGGATACATCTGTTGTAGGGTTGTCACTGACTCAGACGTACTTATGAATATAATTATTTTCTGTGACTGTATCTTACATTAATTTGTAGGATCCTTTACTATAGATAATTTAGCTGATCTGTAACAATTACATCTTCATGCCTTATATATCATGTACTGTAGTACGCCGCTAGATTAAAACTGACGTGGAAAGGTAACATATGGCCACCGAAAGCTCTTTTTTTGAGAGCCCAGGTGGTCGTGTGGTCTAGCGGGACGGCTGCAGTGCAGGCGATTTGGTGTCACGATATCACAGTAGCATGGGTTCGAATCCCGGCGAGGGAAGAACCAAAAATTTGCGAAAGCAAATTTACAGATCTAACATTGTTGGGTTGATGTTTAGACGAGTTGTATATACATTATGTACACAGCCATGTATCACCATCATTGATGGCGATCCGATGGATACATCGTGTGGTCTAACGGGACGGCTGCAGACCACCTGGGCTCTCAAAAAAAAAAGCTTTCGGTGGCCATATGTTACCTTTCCACGTCATTTTTATTCTAGCGGCGTACTACAGTACATGATATATAAGGCATGAAGATGTCATTGTTACAGATCAGCTAAATTATCTATAGTAAAGGATCCTACAAATTAATGTGATAAAGTCACAGAAAATAATTATATTCATAAGTACGTCTGAGTCAGTGACAACCCTACAACAGATGTATCCATCGGATCGCCATCAATGATGGTGATACATGGCTGTGTACATAATGTATATACAACTCGTCTAAACATCAATCCAACAATGTTAGATCTGTAAATTTGCTTTCGCAAATTTTTGGTTCTTCCCTCGCCGGGATTCGAACCCATGCTACTGTGATATCGTGACACCAAATCGCCTGCACTGCAGCCGTCCCGCTAGACCACACGACCACCTGGGCTCTCAAAAAAGAGCTTTCGGTGGCCATATGTTACCTTTCCACGTCAGTTTTAATCTAGCGGCGTACTACAGTACATGATATATAAGGCATGAAGATGTAATTGTTACAGATCAGCTAAATTATCTATAGTAAAGGATCCTGCAAATTAATGTAAGATACAGTCACAGAAAATAATTATATTCATAAGTACGTCTGAGTCAGTGACAACCCTACAACAGATGTATCCATCGGATCGCCATCAATGATGGTGATACATGGCTGTGTACATAATGTATATACAACTCGTCTAAACATCAACCCAACAATGTTAGATGTATATAGAATGTGGCGGGGTAAAACATGTTAGCGGGATAATACCCTCCCCCTAACACTAGACAGCTGTTCACATTTTTCTACACTTACTACTACACATTGAGATTACCTTTCGTGTGCAAAACATCTTTGTTAAAACAACAACTTTGTCCACTGGAATCTTCGTCATCTTCTGAAATCAAGTCTTGGAATATAAATTTGTATTGAAAAAATGCATAAATATATTTGCATGTGTTGCAATAATCACGGATGTATCCCTATTTTGACATTTTTACCTGTTATATGTTGTTGTTTTGTTTACATAAAGTTGTCAATATAATGACATTTTATGCGACTGGCATACAAATGAGACGTCTAACTCTCTGTAAAACCAGGTTTAGTCCATATTTTTTTGCATAATAAAATGCAAGTTGGAAGTCAGAAATTTGACAGTTGTTTTTCATACCTTTGATATGTTCTAATTTTTGATTTTGCGATTTAATCAAGAACTTTTTGTTTTTGAATTTTCCAGTTTCTTTGTTATATTACTTTTGACTACATTACTTAACTCAAAATTGGTTCTGGTGAATTATAAAGTCACATCACACCACAGACTGCGCCTATTTAGCAAAATATCAGTGGAAATCTTAAAGTTGTCTTCGAGACTTATAACAATTTCCTTGTTATTGACATTTGCACGTCTTTAAAAAAATGTAAATATACATTAATATACGAAAAATGTTTTGAGTATATATCAACAGAAGAAGTTCCCACAAGAAAAAGAAAAGGTACGGAAATGTCACTATACAACGTTCATAAAACGTGATCTTTTAAAAATTAGCAAATGAAAAATGTTAAATATTTGTTACGTTTGCACGATGTGTTTTACAACAAACAATCGGCATTTGCATGAAAACAAATTGAATCCATTTTCTTGTCGATTTTTTCCTTTATTCATAAGTCTCCAGACCAAAACTTCTTGGAAAGAGGCAGACAAATAACAGTATCCTTGAATTTACTTTCCGATATATAGATTATGTCCTTTTACAAAATAATCCAAAGTTCGGTAACTATGTTGAACGCATCTATTCCGTCGAATTTGAGATTTCTGCCTCCTATTTTGACTGCTAGAAATTGAAAAAGGAAGATCGCTTGTTTAACCAAATTTACAACAAATAAGATGATTTCATCAGCTTTTAAATTGTGGTCATTCCAGTTCAATTTAGCAACATTCTAGTAGCGCCTCAATACAGAGTATATATCTCAACATTGCAGGGCTTTTATTATCTAACATTGATTGAGGCTTGCTGCTTCCCGGCTAGGAAGTTATTAAAACAAGAGTTCCAAGTTTAGAATTGATCCCATCGTATTTTTTTGTACGCCATCAATTATTGGATGACCATTTGGGAATATTTGTTTCACATATTATAGAGGATTTGTTTCTAATTTCGTAACTACATTACCGCCCTTATTTCCCGAATTTGACAAATAAGACTTAAAACAGGGTCACATCATCATTGTTTATGGTAGACAATTGATAGTTAAGAACTAAAAAGGAAACCTATTGTAATGCATAATACAAAATAACCATTTCAATATTTATGGCATTATTAAGAAATGAAGTTGATTTTTTCTTCTTTCAAAATATCTTTTACTTTTAACATAGGGTAAATTTTGGTTTATAATTATACTCGAGTAAACCACAATTTTTTAATCAATCGAGATCGACTTATGCCTTAAATAAATGAAATTCTCACAAATAACTCCAATTATCCGAGTATTTAACACGATGAAGTTCGACACAATCCGGATCTATCATACCAAAAATCGAGCGTCTGACTATTTTAACTTTCATTTGTACTTCTAGACAAATTTCAAACTTTCGTTTAAGGTATACGTTGACCTATAGTTGTTAATGTCTATGTCATTTTGGTCTTTTGTGAATAGTTGTCTCATTGGCAATCATACCACACCTTCTTTTTTATATTTCGTACTATTTGGCTAATCATCGAGGGTATACTAAATTTATCCTATAATTTCTGATTTTAAATCGTCTCTTACTGATAGATATTTTTTTATTCTTATGACATGAATATTTGAATATAAATGAATAATTGTAGTTGTAATAGTAAATTATCGTGTACACCGTGTTTTATAAATATAAAAAAAATGTTCTAGACACACAAACTAAATATATTTTGCATATCTAAATATTTGCAAGTTTGAATATCAGAGTTGATAGATACCTAAGTATGCTGGTGGTTGGTATTCCATTTTGACGAATGACTTCTGATTGTACCACAAGTTCTGTAAAACGTCGGAGGTAATGACCTTTTAATAAATAAGTTTTTAATAGTGTAAGTTGGATTTGTCGTTTCTTTCATTTGTTTCATTAATATTAATTATAGTTATAAAATATTTAAAGTTAGTATACACTTAAATATATTCTATCGTATTTAACTATATATATTCATTAACTCAATATGTATGCTTTCTTAAAAGTGTCAATACTTTATAAAAGATTTAAATTATCTTAATCACATAGAGACACCGAAAAATACAGGTGTTTCTTTGAAGAAAAACGGTTTCTCCCTGTTATAAAACTATACAATCCAGATGTGGATGGATTCAAACAATATCTATGTAGCTTATAAGGTTATATATGACATATCAAGGATTTGTATAGTCTAACTATACAAATCCTTGGACATATCTTCATCGAATTTTATACATAGATTTTGAAACCTCGTTTTTATCGTGTGAATAGACACTGTTTAAAGATCATATTTAAAAAAATGACAATTTCATATCATGTATATATACTTAATCGAGACATGTATTTTAGAAGACAGCCCATTTAAAACGTCTGTCTAAATAATAAGTTTAAAGGCATTTTATAAACCTGGTGTTGAGTACACTTTTATTGTTGTTGTCTATGTTCTATTTATTTAAAGCTTGTCTAATTCAAAAATAGAAACACAGATAAGCGTATAGAATTGCGGATGATATGATTTAGCTCTAGGTATTTATTTTTATAAACTTGTATTGTGGGTGTGGTCTAACTGATTATTCTATTCCTTTTTTTCTAAACTTAATAACTGATAACATGTCAATCAATTTGTAAAATACCAAATACAAATGAATTCCCACCTGTTCATATATGTATTCCAGAGATCTCTGATCCAATGGTTTTTTAATGTGCGGCTTTCTGTGTCTATTTGGTATTCTCCACTTTTCTCTTGTCAAAAGGTACATCGACAACGTAGTATAATAAGCATTTGTATGTTCCATCTAAAATGATTTTTTTTGTATCATATACTCATAACATATTTAACAATAGTCTATCAACCATAACTAATTGCAAGTAATAAAAATAGAACATTAAAGCATGATATGTGTAACACATGTTTCAATTGGACAGAATTCAATTTCCTCAGCAATGATACTAAATGCAAATAATCAATATGTATGATTGCCTCATAAGAAAAAACATGAAAATAAAATCAAAATATAAGAATTGAAGAAAAGGGGATTCTTCCCCAATTTCAATTTCTAAGCATGTAATGATGTGAAAGTAAAATAGTGATGTAACGTTATAAAGTGAAAGTAGTGACGTTACATCATAAAGTGTGAATAGTGACTTCATAAAGGTGTCAAAGTGAAAGTATTGACGTAAAATCGTGTGTTGAATAGAAGAACGAAGTCTTGAAATTGAAATTAACAAAAACATGTGTGTGTTTTTTTTTTATAAACTATGGCTAGCCAACAAGACTATTTTGTGAGTGTTGAGGTTTTGACATTCATTTTTAAAATGTTTATAACATCAATGTGAGAGTACCCTACGAAGAAACCATTTCAACTGAAAAAGACATATCTTAGATGTTTAATCTTTACATCCATACCTTTACCTAACATGGTGAAAGTTACTTTATAGTCTATAAAAAATGTCAAAGGTTATAACGCTTGCTTGAAGGTTTTCATTTCATTTCTGATTTTTGTATCCAAGAATTTAAACCTTCGTTCCACCTTGTATCTTTTTCGCAAGACCCTTTCGATACGGTACATGTCTTTATCAGTCTTTTTTGTACATTGTCGTAATTCAAATCCTTAATACGATAGGGTAAGACTTTAACATGCAAGACATTGTATAGACTTCTTCAGTCCACATATGGGTGTTTTTCCATAAAAGTTCCAAAATAATTGATTTTTATGTTTTATTTACTAGCAGCGATAGTAGTAATTTTTTTAAGATCTATATTAAGACGTGTTTTACTGATGAACGAGAACTTTCAACACATTGATATGAGTGAACGTAGAAACAGCTGAAAATTATTTAATTATTTTTGTTTTATGGTAGGAGTTCAACAATTAAAACAACCGCAATACTTCCCTCTCCGTGGAGTACAGCGCAATAGCATGCTATCAAAGTAGCTCCTTAATCTCATTGATGTAAGAGATATTTACACCAAACGTCTTATCACTTTGAACAAACGCACTTCTTTGCCGAAATCAATATCATTTTGCAACAGGTTTCCAAAAGCACACAGTTTAGTAAATATCCTTTAACTGTTTAGTTTCAACGTGAACTACAATAATGTTATTGTCTGCCGGGTTTTATAGATATAACACAGCCGCTAGACACAATTTGAAATAATTTCGCTGCGTTCACGCGTTAAATAAAAGCACTAGTTCTATACCGTTGTTCAATAGTCATAATTGGATTAAGCGAAAACAAATCCTTAAACTTTAGTCGAGGGAAATAATATGTGTAAAACAATAGAACAACAGAAACACTAAACTGCAACAAAAATAAACGACATCATACACATAAAATATGTAGATATTCTAGCTTGCGACTGAAATTCTTTGATTTATAGAATCCATCTATTGATACAGTTAATGAATATTAAAAGTTTATTGGTAAATTATTACACACAATCCGCTCAATTTCTTTATCTTGTTTCCTGTGTTTATCTTTAAACAATAAATTATATATATATATATATATAAGTTATCAATCAGATCACAAAAGAATTAAAGTAATAACTGCGAGTATTTTTAGATCGGTTCCTAGTGTCTTCTTGTTGTCGACCTCTTGTATTTTTGTCCATCTGATGAGTTAAGCTTTTTTCAACTGATTTTCATAGTTTGTTCTTATGTTGTACTTTTATACCACTGTCCCAGGTTAAGGGAGAATTGAAAAATTAAGAGCTCAAACACATCAAACGAATGGATAACAACTGTCATATTCCTTACTAGACACAGGCATTTTTGTTTATGGAGAAACACCTCAACAACAATATTCATTAATGCATCATTAGTTTTAATGACTGCAAAGAGTCAATATACATTTTTCAGCAATTAAAATTACAAATATGGACATATTTTGATATATATAACTATATATTATTAATTCGTATATTTTAACAAATTTGATTCGTTTAGGGATAGTCACATGTTAAACTATATTTTCGACGGTAAGAGAGAAAACGGCGGATAGAAAAATGCATATTGACCGGCAAAAAGCATATCGCACGGTTATTTTTAGAATATCTAAACACCGATATACTTTGTGACGTCATGTAATGAATTTCAGGATATTGTTTAATGTTTTGAAACACATGATATCTGTGATCAATTATTTGACGAAAAAAATCTTCATAAGATCTAAGACTACTATAACACATAGTTATAGTAGTCTTAGACAAGATGTTGAAAATAAAGAGTAAATAAAATAACAACTAATATGTTGTTATTGTCTAAGACAAATGTAATATCTATAAAATTCCAACAAACCTAAATGACGATTTTGATACAAATATGGTCGGAAATTAATAATATAACAAATATAGCCTTTGTATGAGGTCAATACAGGATATATCGACCTCTGACTTCGTCCTCAGTCAAAATACTTCTTTCAGGTCAATATATCCTTGTATCGACCTTATACAAAGGCTATATTTGTATAATATACTGTAAACTGTCAGTTTATCCTGAGTCATCATAGTTTTTGCCCAGGAGGTTCTGAATCGTCATGAAATATTCATAACACTTTATAATTAGCTAATTTCATTAAAGTTGCTGAAGATAAACTATGTTTGGTGAATGCCGGGCGAAAAATACCAGGGGTCATTCAAACTCACTAATAAAAAAAAACTAACAACGCCATCTAAAAAAGAAAAAAAAAACCAGACAAACAAACAATAGCACACAAAACAAAACATAGAAAAAAGACTAAACAAAACCAACCCCAACAAAAGTTTGGGGTGACCTCAGGTGCTCCGAAAGGGTAGGAAGACCCAGCTCCAGATGATGCACATGTCGTGTTGCTGATATTTGTAAAAACCCATTAACAAGTTTTATCGTTTAGCGGGTTATTTTCGCGGCTGTAAGATTTCAAGATTTAGGGGCCACAAAGTATACGACAAATTTTGGCGGTTTATTTTTGTGGATTCTTAAATCCCAATTGAATATTTTGGCGGATACTGAAATTGTTGCATATAAAATATTGAAAAATTGAGAGGATAGTTAATAAATTTGTTAACCTAAATGACTTCTTACTTATTTATCTTTACCTTAACTTTGATGTAATTACTTATTAGGTTATAAAATTATCAAGACCGATTCAACTCTTATGTAATTTGACACATATTTACAATAATTACTAGAGTACACTTCTATCATAATCTATTTGGAACTACTTGATAAAGATATACACACTTGGCATTCATTTCATAAATAACATGTATGTTCAATGTTGTTAAAATTAACCTTTACC